>CM035115.1:42072407-42654651 GCA_020205555.1 Panax stipuleanatus | reverse complement strand
AGAAACAAGGAAGAGAATAGCAGAAGAAATTGAGAAAAGGTGATTATGAGTCCTATAACTCGTTCTGTTTGATTAGCATCAAAGGAGCAATCCCATGACTATCGCGCTAAAACGAGGGTACATCTCTCACAAGTCTTCACTTAAGGAGACCTTCTTATTGTTCATTGGTTCTCTAAAATTGTGAAGAAAGAGGTGAGTAGGAGTCTTATTACTTCATTCTAATTTGATTAGCATCAAAGGGAGCAATCCTATGACTATCGCGTTAAGAACGATGCGTACTCTCACACAAGTCTTGATTTAGGGAGACCTTCTTATTGTTTCATTGGTGCTTTAAAATTGCCAAAGAAATAGGTGATTAGGAGTCCTATAACTTCGTTCTAGTTTGATTAGCATCAAAAGGACCAATCCCATGTCTATCGCGTTAAAATGATGCGTACATCTCACACAAGTCTTGATTTAGGGAGACCTTCTTATTGTTTCATTGGTTCTCTCAAATTGTCAAAGAAGGAGGTGATTATGAGTCTATGAATTCGTTCTAGTTTGATTAGCTTCAAAATAAGAAATCCATGACTATCGCGTTCAAAACCATGCGTACATCTCACAAGTCTTCATTTAGGGAGACCTTCTTATTGTTTCATTAGTTCTCTCAAATTATCAAAATATAGGTGATTATGAGTCATATTACTTCGTTCTATTTGAAATTAGCATCAAAAGGAGCAATCCATCACTATCTCGTCCAAAACAATGTGTGGATAATTATTGTTTCAATGGTTCTCTCAAATTGTCAAAGAAAGATGTGATTATGAATCCTATGAATTCGTTCTAGTTTGATTAGAATCAAAGGAGCAATCCTATCACTAGTGCCTTCAAAACGATCCGTACACACAAGTGAAGGAGACCTTCTTAATATTTCATTAGTTCTCTCAAATTGTCAAATATAGGTGATTATGAGTCCTATTACTTCGTTCTAGTTGAAATTAGTATCAAAAGGAGCAATCCCATCACTATCGTGTCCAAAACGATGCGTAGATCTCACAAAGTCTTCATTTAGGGAGACCTTCTTATTGTTCATTGGTGTTTCAAATTTCCAAAGAAAGATGTGATTAAGAGTTGTATTACTTCGTTCTAATTTGATTAGCGTAAAACGAGAAACCCATGACTATCGCGTTCTAAACCATGCGCACATCTCGCACAAGTCTTCATTTAAGGAGACCTTCTTATTGTTTCATTGGTGCTTTAAAATTGTCAAAGAAATAGGTGATTAGGAGTCCTATAACTTCGTTCTAGTTTGATTAGCATCAAAAGGAGCAATTCCATGACTATCGCGTTAAAACGATGCGTACATCTCACAAGTCTTCATTTAAGGAGACCTATTATTTTTCGGTTCTCTAAAATTGTGAAAGAAAAGGTGATTAGGAGTCTTATTACATCATTCTAACTTGTTTAGCATCAAAATGAGCAATCCTATGACTATCGCGTTAAAAACGATGCGTACATCTCACACAAGTCTTGATTAGGGAGACCTTCTTATTGTTTTATTGGGTCTCTCAAATTGTCAAAGAAAGAGGTGTGATTATGAGTCCTAAGAATTCGTTCTATTTTGATTAGCATCTAAAAGAGCAATCCTATCACTAGTGCCTTCAAAACGATCCGTACATCCACACAAGTCTTCATTTAGGGAGACATTCTTATTATTTATTGGTGCTTTAAAATTGTCAAAGAAATAGGTTACTAGGAGTCCTATAACTTCGTTCTAGTTTGATTAGCATCAAAAGGAAAAATTCCATGACTATCGCGTTAAAAAACGATGCGTACGTCTCCCAAAAGTCTTCATTTAAGGAGACCTTCTTATTGTTTCATTGGTTCTCTAAAATTGTGAAAGAAAGAGGTGATTAGGAGTCTTATTACGTCATTCTAATTTGTTTAGCATCAAAATGAGCAATCCTATGACTATCGCGTTAAAACGATGCGTACATTCACAAGTCTTGATTTAGGGAGACCTTCTTATTGTTTTATTGGGTCTCTCAAATTGTCAAAGAAAGAGGTGTGATTATGAGTCCTAAGAATTCCGTTCTAGTTTGATTAGCATCTAAAAGAGCAATCCTATCACTAGTGCCTTCAAAACGATCCGTACATCACACACAAGTCTTCATTTAGGGAGACATTCTTATGGTTTCATTGGTGCTTTAAAATTGTCAAAGAAATAGGTTATTAGGAGTCCTATAACTTCGTTCTAGTTTGATTAGCATCAAAAGGAGCAATCCCATGATTATCGCGTAAAAAACATTGCGTACATCTCACACAAGTCTTCATTTAAGGAGACCTATTATTATTTTATCGGTTCTCTAAAACTGTGAAAGAAAAAGGCGATTAGGAGTCTTATACATCATTCTAACTTGTTTAGCATCAAAAGGACCAATCCTATGACTATCGCGTTAAAAACTATGCGTACATCTCACACAAGTCTTGATTTAGGGAGACCTTCTTATTGTTTCATTGGGTCTCTCAAATTGTCAAAGAAAGAGGTGTGATTATGAGTCCTACGAATTCGTTCTAGTTTGATTAGCATCAAAAAGAGCAATCCGATCACTAGTGCCTTCAAAACGATCCGTACATCACACATAAGTCTTTATTTTGGGAGGCTTCTTAATGTTTCATTAGTTCTCTCAAATTGTCGAAATATAGGTGATTATGAGTCCTATTACTTCGTTCTAGTTGAAATTAGCATCAAAGGAGCAATCTCATCCCTATCGTGTCCAAAAAAACAATGCGTAGATCTCAAACAAGTCTTCATTTATGAAGACCTTTATATTGTTTCCTTGGTTGTTTCAAATTTACAAAGAAAGATGTAATTAATAGTTGTATTACTTCGTTCTAATTTGATTAGCATCAAAACGAGAAACCGATGACTATCGCGTTCAAAACCATGTGTACATCTCGCACAAGTCTTCATTTAGGGAGACCTTCTTATTGTTTCATTGGTGCTTTAAAATTGTCAAAAAATAGGTGATTAGGAGTCCTATAACTTCGTTCTAGTTTGATTAGCATCAAAAGGAGCAATCCCATGACTATCGCGTTAAAACGATGCGTACATCTCACACAAGTCTTCATTTAAGGAGACATTCTTATTGTTTCATTGATTATCTATAATTGTGAAAGAAAGAGGTGATTAGGAGTATTATTTCTTCGTTTTAATTTGATTAGCATCAAAAAGAGCAATCCCATGACTATTACGTTAAAATGATGCGTACATCTCACACAAGTCTTGATTTAGGGAGACCTTCTTATTGTTTCATTGGTTCTCTCAAATTGTCAAAGAAGGAAGTGATTATGAGTCCTATGAATTCGTTCTAGTTTGATTAGCGTCAAAATAAGAAATCCATGACTATCGCGTTCAAAACCATGCGTACATCTCACACAAGTCTTCATTTAGGGAGACCTTATTATTGTTTCATTTGTTCTCTCAAATTGTCAAAATATAGGTGATTATGAGTCATATTACTTCGTTCAAGTTGAAATTAGCATCAAAAGGAGCAATCCCATCACTGTCGCGTCCAAAACAATGTGTGGATACTTATTGTTTCAATGGTTCTCTCAAATTGTCAAAGAAAGATGTGATTATGAGTCCTATGAATTCGTTCTAGTTTGATTAGAATCAAAAGGAGCAATCCTATCACTAGTGCCTTCAAAACGATCCGTACATCTCACACAAGTGAGGGAGACCTTCTTAATATTTCATTAGTTCTCTCAAATTGTCAAAATATAGGTGATTATGAATTCTATTACTTCGTTCTAATTAAAATTAGCATCAAAAGGAGCAATCACATCATTATCGCATCCAAAACGATGAGTAGATCTCACACAAGTCTTCATTTAGGGAGACCTTAATTTTGTTTCATTGGTTGTTTCAAATTTACGAAGAAAGAGGTGATTAAGAGTTGTATTACTTCATCCTAGTTTGATTAGCGTCAAAACTAGAAACCCATTACTATCGTATTCAAAACCATGTGTACATCTCACACAAGGCTTCAGTTAGGTAGATCTTCTTATTGTTTCATTGGTGCTCTAAAATTGTCAAAGAAAGAGGTGATTATGAGTGCTATAACTTCGTTCTAGTTTGATTAGCATCAAAAGGAGCAATCCCTTGACTATCGCGCTAAAAACGATGGGTACATCTCTCACAAGTCTTCACTTAAGGAGACCTTCTTATTGTTTCATTGGTTCTCTAAAATTGTGAAAGAAAGAGGTGATTAGGAGTCTTATTACTTCATTCTAATTTGATTAGCATCAAAGGGAGCAATCCTATGACTATCGCGTTAAGAACGATGCGTACATCTCACACAAGTCTTGATTTAGGGAGACCTTCTTATTGTTTCATTGGTGCTTTAAAATTGCCAAAGAAATAGGTGATTAGGAGTCCTATAACTTCGTTCTAGTTTGATTAGCATCAAAAGGACCAATCCCATGTCTATCGCGTTAAAAATGATGCGTACATCTCACACAAGTCTTGATTTAGGGAGACCTTCTTATTGTTTCATTGGTTCTCTCAAATTGTCAAAGAAGGAGGTGATTATGAGTCCTATGAATTCGTTCTAGTTTGATTAGCTTCAAAATAAGAAATCCATGACTATCGCGTTCAAAACCATGCGTACATCTCACACAAGTCTTCATTTAGGGAGACCTTCTTATTGTTTCATTAGTTCTCTCAAATTATCAAAATATAGGTGATTATGAGTCATATTACTTCGTTCTAGTTGAAATTAGCATCAAAAGGAGCAATCCCATCACTATCTCGTCCAAAACAATGTGTGGATAATTATTGTTTCAATGGTTCTCTCAAATTGTCAAAGAAAGATGTGATTATGAATCCTATGAATTCGTTCTAGTTTGATTAGAATCAAAAGGAGCAATCCTATCACTAGTGCCTTCAAAACGATCCGTACATCTCACACAAGTGAAGGAGACCTTCTTAATATTTCATTAGTTCTCTCAAATTGTCAAAATATAGGTGATTATGAGTCCTATTACTTCGTTCTAGTTGAAATTAGTATCAAAAGGAGCAATCCCATCACTATCGTGTCCAAAACGATGCGTAGATCTCACACAAGTCTTCATTTAGGGAGACCTTCTTATTGTTTCATTGGTTGTTTCAAATTTCCAAAGAAAGATGTGATTAGAGTTGTATTACTTCGTTCTAATTTGATTAGCGTAAAAACGAGAAACCCATGACTATCGCGTTCTAAACCATGCGCACATCTCGCACAAGTCTTCATTTAGGGAGACCTTCTTATTGTTTCATTGGTGCTTTAAAATTGTCAAAGAAATAGGTGATTAGGAGTCCTATAACTTCGTTCTAGTTTGATTAGCATCAAAAGGAGCAATTCCCATGACTATAGCGTTAAAAAACATTGCGTACATCTCACACAAGTCTTCATTTAAGGAGACCTATTATTATTTTATCGGTTCTCTAAAACTGTGAAAGAAAAGGTGATTAGGAGTCTTATTACATCATTCTAATTGTTTAGCATCAAAATGAGCAATCCTATGACTATCGCGTTAAAAACGATGCGTACATCTCACACAAGTCTTGATTTAGGGAGACCTTCTTATTGTTTTACTTGGGTCTCTCAAATTGTCAAAGAAAGAGGTGTGATTATGAGTCCTAAGAATTCGTTCTATTTTGATTAGCATCTAAAAGAGCAATCCTATCACTAGTGCCTTCAAAACGATCCGTACATCGCACACAAGTCTTCATATAGGGAGACATTCTTATTATTTTATTGGTGCTTTAAAATTGTCAAAGAAATAGGTTACTAGGAGTCCTATAACTTCGTTCTAGTTTGATTAGCATCAAAAGGAAAAATTCCATGACTATCGCGTTAAAAACGATGCGTACGTCTCCCAAAAGTCTTCATTTAAGGAGACCTTCTTATTGTTTCATTGGTTCTCTAAAATTGTGAAAGAAAGAGGTGATTAGGAGTCTTATTACGTCATTCTAATTTGTTTAGCATCAAAATGAGCAATCCTATGACTATATCGTTAAAAACGATGCGTACATCTCACACAAGTCTTGATTTAGGGAGACCTTCTTATTGTTTTATTGGGTCTCTCAAATTGTCAAAGAAAGAGGTGTGATTATGAGTCCTAAGAATTCGTTCTAGTTTGATTAGCATCTAAAAGAGCAATCCTATCACTAGTGCCTTCAAAACGATCCGTACATCACACACAAGTCTTCATTTAGGGAGACATTCTTATGGTTTCATTGGTGCTTTAAAATTGTCAAAGAAATAGGTTATTAGGAGTCCTATAACTTCGTTCTAGTTTGATTAGCATCAAAAGGAGCAATCCCATGACTATCGCGTAAAAAACATTGCGTACATCTCACACAAGTCTCATTTAAGGAGACCTATTTATTATTTTATCGGTTCTCTAAAACTGTGAAAGAAAAAGGTGATTAGGAGTCTTATTACATCATTCTAACTTGTTTAGCATCAAAAGGACCAATCCTATGACTATCGCGTTAAAAACTATGCGTACATCTCACACAAGTCTTGATTTAGGGAGACCTTCTTATTGTTTCATTGGGTCTCTCAAATTGTCAAAGAAAGAGGTGTGATTATGAGTCCTACGAATTCGTTCTAGTTTGATTAGCATCAAAAAGAACAATCCGATCACTAGTGCCTTCAAAACGATCCGTACATCACACATAAGTCTTTATTTTGGGAGGACTTCTTAATGTTTCATTAGTTCTCTCAAATTGTCGAAATATAGGTGATTATGAGTCCTATTACTTCGTTCTAGTTGAAATTAGCATCAAAAGGAGCAATCTCATCCCTATCGTGTCCAAAAAAACAATGCGTAGATCTCAAACAAGTCTTCATTTATGAAGACCTTTATATTATTTCCTTGGTTGTTTCAAATTTACAAAGAAAGATGTAATTAATAGTTGTATTACTTCGTTCAAATTTGATTAGCATCAAAACGAGAAACCGATGACTATCGCGTTCAAAACCATGTGTACATCTCGCACAAGTCTTCATTTAGGGAGACCTTCTTATTGTTTCATTGGTGCTTTAAAATTGTCAAAAAATAGGTGATTAGGAGTCCTATAACTTCGTTCTAGTTTGATTAGCATCAAAAGGAGCAATCCCATGACTATCGCGTTAAAAACGATGCGTACATCTCACACAAGTCTTCATTTAAGGAGACATTCTTATTGTTTCATTGATTATCTATAATTGTGAAAGAAAGAGGTGATTAGGAGTATTATTTCTTCGTTTTAATTTGATTAGCATCAAAAAGAGCAATCCCATGACTATTACGTTAAAAATGATGCGTACATCTCACACAAGTCTTGATTTAGGGAGACCTTCTTATTGTTTCATTGGTTCTCTCAAATTGTCAAAGAAGGAAGTGATTATGAGTCCTATGAATTCGTTCTAGTTTGATTAGCGTCAAAATAAGAAATCCATGACTATCGCGTTCAAAACCATGCGTACATCTCACACAAGTCTTCATTTAGGGAGACCTTATTATTGTTTCATTTGTTCTCTCAAATTATCAAAATATAGGTGATTATGAGTCATATTACTTCGTTCAAGTTGAAATTAGCATCAAAAGGAGCAATCCCATCACTGTCGCGTCCAAAACAATGTGTGGATACTTATTGTTTCAATGGTTCTCTCAAATTGTCAAAGAAAGATGTGATTATGAGTCCTATGAATTCGTTCTAGTTTGATTAGAATCAAAAGGAGCAATCCTATCACTAGTGCCTTCAAAACGATCCGTACATCTCACACAAGTGAGGGAGACCTTCTTAATATTTCATTAGTTCTCTCAAATTGTCAAAATATAGGTGATTATGAATTCTATTACTTCGTTCTAATTAAAATTAGCATCAAAAGGAGCAATCACATCATTATCGCATCCAAAACGATGCGTAGATCTCACACAAGTCTTCATTTAGGGAGACCTTAATTTTGTTTCATTGGTTGTTTCAAATTTACGAAGAAGAGGTGATTAAGAGTTGTATTACTTCATCCTAGTTTGATTAGCGTCAAAACTAGAAACCCATTACTATCGTATTCAAAACCATGTGTACATCTCACACAAGGCTTCAGTTAGGTAGATCTTCTTATTGTTTCATTGGTGCTCTAAAATTGTCAAAGAAAGAGGTGATTATGAGTGCTATAACTTCGTTCTAGTTTGATTAGCATCAAAAGGAGCAATCCCTTGACTATCGCGCTAAAAACGATGGGTACATCTCTCACAAGTCTTCACTTAAGGAGACCTTCTTATTGTTTCATTGGTTCTCTAAAATTGTGAAAGAAGAGGTGATTAGGAGTCTTATTACTTCATTCTAATTTGATTAGCATCAAAGGGAGCAATCCTATGACTATCGCGTTAAGAACGATGCGTACATCTCACACAAGTCTTGATTTAGGGAGACCTTCTTATTGTTTCATTGGTGCTTTAAAATTGCCAAAGAAATAGGTGATTAGGAGTCCTATAACTTCGTTCTAGTTTGATTAGCATCAAAAGGACCAATCCCATGTCTATCGCGTTAAAAATGATGCGTACATCTCACACAAGTCTTGATTTAGGGAGACCTTCTTATTGTTTCATTGGTTCTCTCAAATTGTCAAAGAAGGAGGTGATTATGAGTCCTATGAATTCGTTCTAGTTTGATTAGCTTCAAAATAAGAAATCCATGACTATCGCGTTCAAAACCATGCGTACATCTCACACAAGTCTTCATTTAGGGAGACCTTCTTATTGTTTCATTAGTTCTCTCAAATTATCAAAATATAGGTGATTATGAGTCATATTACTTCGTTCTAGTTGAAATTAGCATCAAAGGAGCAATCCCATCACTATCTCGTCCAAAACAATGTGTGGATAATTATTGTTTCAATGGTTCTCTCAAATTGTCAAAGAAAGATGTGATTATGAATCCTATGAATTCGTTCTAGTTTGATTAGAATCAAAAGGAGCAATCCTATCACTAGTGCCTTCAAAACGATCCGTACATCTCACACAAGTGAAGGAGACCTTCTTAATATTTCATTAGTTCTCTCAAATTGTCAAAATATAGGTGATTATGAGTCCTATTACTTCGTTCTAGTTGAAATTAGTATCAAAAGGAGCAATCCCATCACTATCGTGTCCAAAACGATGCGTAGATCTCACACAAGTCTTCATTTAGGGAGACCTTCTTATTGTTTCATTGGTTGTTTCAAATTTCCAAAGAAAGATGTGATTAAGAGTTGTATTACTTCGTTCTAATTTGATTAGCGTAAAAACGAGAAACCCATGACTATCGCGTTCTAAACCATGCGCACATCTCGCACAAGTCTTCATTTAGGGAGACCTTCTTATTGTTTCATTGGTGCTTTAAAATTGTCAAAGAAATAGGTGATTAGGAGTCCTATAACTTCGTTCTAGTTTGATTAGCATCAAAAGGAGCAATTCCATGACTATCGCGTTAAAAACGATGCGTACATCTCCCACAAGTCTTCATTTAAGGAGACCTTCTTATTGTTTCATTGGTTCTCTAAAATTGTGAAAGAAAGAGGTGATTAGGAGTCTTATTACATCATTCTAATTTGTTTAGCATCAAAATGAGCAATCCTATGACTATCGCGTTAAAAACGATGCGTACATCTCACACAAGTCTTGATTTAGGGAGACCTTCTTATTGTTTTATTGGGTCTCTCAAATTGTCAAAGAAAGAGGTGTGATTATGAGTCCTAAGAATTCGTTCTATTTTGATTAGCTTCGAAAAGAGCAATCCTATCACTAGTGCCTTCAAAACGATCCGTACATCACACACAAGTCTTCATTTAGGGAGACATTCTTATTATTTTATTGGTGCTTTAAAATTGTCAAAGAAATAGGTTACTAGGAGTCCCATAACTTCGTTCTAGTTTGATTAGCATCAAAAGGAAAAATTCCATGACTATCGCGTTAAAAACGATGCGTACGTCTCCCAAAAGTCTTCATTTAAGGAGACCTTCTTATTGTTTCATTGGTTCTCTAAAATTGTGAAAGAAAGAGGTGATTAGGAGTCTTATTACCTCATTCTAATTTGTTTAGCATCAAAATGAGCAATCCCATGACTATCGCGTTAAAAACGATGCGTACATCTCACATAAGTCTTCATTTAAGGAGACATTCTTATTGTTTCATTGATTATCTAAAATTGTGAAAGAAAGAGGTGATTAGGAGTATTATTACTTTGTTTTAATTTGATTAGCATCAAAAGGAGCAATCCCATGTCTATCACGTTAAAAATGATGCGTACATCTCACACAAGTCTTGATTTAGGGAGACCTTCATATTGTTTCATTGGTTCTCTCAAATTGTCAAAGAAGGAGGTGATTATGAGTCCTATGAATTCGTTCTAGTTTGATTAGCATCAAAAAGGGTAATCCTATCACTAGTGCCTTCAAAACGATCCGTACATCACACATAAGTCTTCATTTTGGGGAGACCTTATTATTGTTTCATTTGTTCTCTCAAATTGTCAAAATATAGGTGATTATGAGTCATATTACTTCGTTCAAGTTGAAATTAGCATCAAAAGGAGCAATCCCATCACTGTCGCGTCCAAAACAATGTGTGGATACTTATTGTTTCAATGGTTCTCTCAAATTGTCAAAGAAAGATGTGATTATGAGTCCTATGAATTCGTTCTAGTTTGATTAGAATCAAAAGGAGCAATCCTATCACTAGTGCCTTCAAAACGATCCGTACATCTCACACAAGTGAGGGAGACCTTCTTAATATTTCATTAGTTCTCTCAAATTGTCAAAATATAGGTGATTATGAATTCTATTACTTCGTTCTAATTAAAATTAGCATCAAAAGGAGCAATCACATCATTATCGCATCCAAAACGATGCGTAGATCTCACACAAGTCTTCATTTAGGGAGACCTTAATTTTGTTTCATTGGTTGTTTCAAATTTACGAAGAAAGAGGTGATTAAGAGTTGTATTACTTCATCCTAGTTTGATTAGCGTCAAAACTAGAAACCCATTACTATCGTATTCAAAACCATGTGTACATCTCACACAAGGCTTCAGTTAGGTAGATCTTCTTATTGTTTCATTGGTGCTCTAAAATTGTCAAAGAAAGAGGTGATTATGAGTGCTATAACTTCGTTCTAGTTTGATTAGCATCAAAAGGAGCAATCCCTTGACTATCGCGCTAAAAACGATGGGTACATCTCTCACAAGTCTTCACTTAAGGAGACCTTCTTATTGTTTCATTGGTTCTCTAAAATTGTGAAAGAAAGAGGTGATTAGGAGTCTTATTACTTCATTCTAATTTGATTAGCATCAAAGGGAGCAATCCTATGACTATCGCGTTAAGAACGATGCGTACATCTCACACAAGTCTTGATTTAGGGAGACCTTCTTATTGTTTCATTGGTGCTTTAAAATTGCCAAAGAAATAGGTGATTAGGAGTCCTATAAGTTCGTTCTAGTTTGATTAGCATCAAAAGGACCAATCCCATGTCTATCGCGTTAAAAATGATGCGTACATCTCACACAAGTCTTGATTTAGGGAGACCTTCTTATTGTTTCATTGGTTCTCTCAAATTGTCAAAGAAGGAGGTGATTATGAGTCCTATGAATTCGTTCTAGTTTGATTAGCTTCAAAATAAGAAATCCATGACTATCGCGTTCAAAACCATGCGTACATCTCACACAAGTCTTCATTTAGGGAGACCTTCTTATTGTTTCATTAGTTCTCTCAAATTATCAAAATATAGGTGATTATGAGTCATATTACTTCGTTCTAGTTGAAATTAGCATCAAAAGGAGCAATCCCATCACTATCTCGTCCAAAACAATGTGTGGATAATTATTGTTTCAATGGTTCTCTCAAATTGTCAAAGAAAGATGTGATTATGAATCCTATGAATTCGTTCTAGTTTGATTAGAATCAAAAGGAGCAATCCTATCACTAGTGCCTTCAAAACGATCCGTACATCTCACACAAGTGAAGGAGACCTTCTTAATATTTCATTAGTTCTCTCAAATTGTCAAAATATAGGTGATTATGAGTCCTATTACTTCGTTCTAGTTGAAATTAGTATCAAAAGGAGCAATCCCATCACTATCGTGTCCAAAACGATGCGTAGATCTCACACAAGTCTTCATTTAGGGAGACCTTCTTATTGTTTCATTGGTTGTTTCAAATTTCCAAAGAAAGATGTGATTAAGAGTTGTATTACTTCGTTCTAATTTGATTAGCGTAAAAACGAGAAACCCATGACTATCGCGTTCTAAACCATGCGCACATCTCGCACAAGTCTTCATTTAGGGAGACCTTCTTATTGTTTCATTGGTGCTTTAAAATTGTCAAAGAAATAGGTGATTAGGAGTCCTATAACTTCGTTCTAGTTTGATTAGCATCAAAAGGAGCAATTCCATGACTATCGCGTTAAAAACGATGCGTACATCTCCCACAAGTCTTCATTTAAGGAGACCTTCTTATTGTTTCATTGGTTCTCTAAAATTGTGAAAGAAAGAGGTGATTAGGAGTCTTATTACATCATTCTAATTTGTTTAGCATCAAAATGAGCAATCCTATGACTATCGCGTTAAAAACGATGCGTACATCTCACACAAGTCTTGATTTAGGGAGACCTTCTTATTGTTTTATTGGGTCTCTCAAATTGTCAAAGAAAGAGGTGTGATTATGAGTCCTAAGAATTCGTTCTATTTTGATTAGCTTCGAAAAGAGCAATCCTATCACTAGTGCCTTCAAAACGATCCGTACATCACACACAAGTCTTCATTTAGGGAGACATTCTTATTATTTTATTGGTGCTTTAAAATTGTCAAAGAAATAGGTTACTAGGAGTCCCATAACTTCGTTCTAGTTTGATTAGCATCAAAAGGAAAAATTCCATGACTATCGCGTTAAAAACGATGCGTACGTCTCCCAAAAGTCTTCATTTAAGGAGACCTTCTTATTGTTTCATTGGTTCTCTAAAATTGTGAAAGAAAGAGGTGATTAGGAGTCTTATTACCTCATTCTAATTTGTTTAGCATCAAAATGAGCAATCCTATGACTATCGCGTTAAAAACGATGCGTACATCTCACACAAGTCTTGATTTAGGGAGACCTTCTTATTGTTTTATTGGGTCTCTCAAATTGTCAAAGAAAGAGGTGTGATTATGAGTCCTAAGAATTCGTTCTAGTTTGATTAGCATCTAAAAGAGCAATCCTATCACTAGTGCCTTCAAAACGATCCGTACATCACACACAAGTCTTCATTTAGGGAGACATTCTTATGGTTTCATTGGTGCTTTAAAATTGTCAAAGAAATAGGTTATTAGGAGTCCTATAACTTCGTTCTAGTTTGATTAGCATCAAAAGGAGCAATCCCATGACTATCGCGTAAAAAACATTGCGTACATCTCACACAAGTCTTCATTTAAGGAGACCTATTTATTATTTTATCGGTTCTCTAAAACTGTGAAAGAAAAAGGTGATTAGGAGTCTTATTACATCATTCTAACTTGTTTAGCATCAAAAGGACCAATCCTATGACTATCGCGTTAAAAACTATGCGTACATCTCACACAAGTCTTGATTTAGGGAGACCTTCTTATTGTTTCATTGGGTCTCTCAAATTGTCAAAGAAAGAGGTGTGATTATGAGTCCTACGAATTCGTTCTAGTTTGATTAGCATCAAAAAGAACAATCCGATCACTAGTGCCTTCAAAACGATCCGTACATCACACATAAGTCTTTATTTTGGGAGACTTCTTAATGTTTCATTAGTTCTCTCAAATTGTCGAAATATAGGTGATTATGAGTCTTATTACTTCGTTCTAGTTGAAATTAGCGTCAAAAGGAGCAATCTCATCACTATCGTGTCCAAAAAACAATGCGTAGATCTCAAACAAGTCTTCATTTATGAAGACCTTTATATTGTTTCCTTGGTTGTTTCAAATTTACAAAGAAAGAGGTAATTAATAGTTGTATTGCTTCGTTCTAATTTGATTAGCATCAAAACGAGAAACCGATGACTATCGCGTTCAAAACCATGTGTACATCTCGCACAAGTCTTCATTTAGGGAGACCTTCTTATTGTTTCATTGGTGCTTTAAAATTGTCAAAAAAATAGGTGATTAGGAGTCCTATAACTTCGTTCTAGTTGATTAGCATCAAAAGGAGCAATCCCATGACTATCGCGTAAAAAACATTGCGTACATCTCACACAAGTCTTCATTTAAGGAGACCTATTTATTATTTTATCGGTTCTCTAAAACTGTGAAAGAAAAAGGTGATTAGGAGTCTTATTACATCATTCTAACTTGTTTAGCATCAAAAGGACCAATCCTATGACTATCGCGTTAAAAACTATGCGTACATCTCACACAAGTCTTGATTTAGGGAGACCTTCTTATTGTTTCATTGGGTCTCTCAAATTGTCAAAGAAAGAGGTGTGATTATGAGTCCTACGAATTCGTTCTAGTTTGATTAGCATCAAAAAGAACAATCCGATCACTAGTGCCTTCAAAACGATCCGTACATCACACATAAGTCTTTATTTTGGGAGACTTCTTAATGTTTCATTAGTTCTCTCAAATTGTCGAAATATAGGTGATTATGAGTCTTATTACTTCGTTCTAGTTGAAATTAGCGTCAAAAGGAGCAATCTCATCACTATCGTGTCCAAAAAAACAATGCGTAGATCTCAAACAAGTCTTCATTTATGAAGACCTTTATATTGTTTCCTTGGTTGTTTCAAATTTACAAAGAAATAGGTAATTAATAGTTGTATTGCTTCGTTCTAATTTGATTAGCATCAAAACGAGAAACCGATGACTATCGCGTTCAAAACCATGTGTACATCTCGCACAAGTCTTCATTTAGGGAGACCTTCTTATTGTTTCATTGGTGCTTTAAAATTGTCAAAAAATAGGTGATTAGGAGTCCTATAACTTCGTTCTAGTTTGATTAGCATCAAAAGGAGCAATCCCATGACTATCGCGTTAAAAACGATGCGTACATCTCACACAAGTCTTCATTTAAGGAGACATTCTTATTGTTTCATTGATTATCTATAATTGTGAAAGAAAGAGGTGATTAGGAGTATTATTTCTTCGTTTTAATTTGATTAGCATCAAAAAGAGCAATCCCATTACTATTACGTTAAAAATGATGTGTACATCTCACACAAGTCTTGATTTAGGGAGACCTTCTTATTGTTTCATTGGTTCTCTCAAATTGTCAAAGAAGGAAATGATTATGAGTCCTATGAATTCGTTCTAGTTTGATTAGCGTCAAAATAAGAAATCCATGACTATCGCGTTCAAAACCATGCGTACATCTCACACAAGTCTTCATTTAGGGAGACCTTATTATTGTTTCATTTGTTCTCTCAAATTGTCAAAATATAGGTGATTATGAGTCATATTACTTCGTTCAAGTTGAAATTAGCATCAAAAGGAGCAATCCCATCACTGTCGCGTCCAAAACAATGTGTGGATACTTATTGTTTCAATGGTTCTCTCAAATTGTCAAAGAAAGATGTGATTATGAGTCCTATGAATTCGTTCTAGTTTGATTAGAATCAAAAGGAGCAATCCTATCACTAGTGCCTTCAAAACGATCCGTACATCTCACACAAGTGAGGGAGACCTTCTTAATATTTCATTAGTTCTCTCAAATTGTCAAAATATAGGTGATTATGAATTCTATTACTTCGTTCTAATTAAAATTAGCATCAAAAGGAGCAATCACATCATTATCGCATCCAAAACGATGCGTAGATCTCACACAAGTCTTCATTTAGGGAGACCTTAATTTTGTTTCATTGGTTGTTTCAAATTTACGAAGAAAGAGGTGATTAAGAGTTGTATTACTTCATCCTAGTTTGATTAGCGTCAAAACTAGAAACCCATTACTATCGTATTCAAAACCATGTGTACATCTCACACAAGGCTTCTGTTAGGTAGATCTTCTTATTGTTTCATTGGTGCTCTAAAATTGTCAAAGAAAGAGGTGATTATGAGTCCTATAACTTCGTTCTAGTTTGATTAGCATCAAAAGGAGCAATCCCATGACTATCGCGCTAAAAACGATGGGTACATCTCTCACAAGTCTTCACTTAAGGAGACCATCTTATTGTTTCATTGGTTCTCTAAAATTGTGAAAGAAAGAGGTGATTAGGAGTCTTATTACTTCATTCTAATTTGATTAGCATCAAAGGGAGCAATCCTATGACTATCGCGTTAAGAACGATGCGTACATCTCACACAAGTCTTGATTTAGGGAGACCTTCTTATTGTTTCATTGGTGCTTTAAATTGCCAAAGAAATAGGTGATTAGGAGTCCTATAACTTCGTTCTAGTTTGATTAGCATCAAAAGGACCAATCCCATGTCTATCGCGTTAAAAATGATGCGTACCTCTCACACAAGTCTTGATTTAGGGAGACCTTCTTATTGTTTCATTGGTTCTCTCAAATTGTCAAAGAAGGAGGTGATTATGAGTCCTATGAATTCGTTCTAGTTTGATTAGCTTCAAAATTAGAAATCCATGACTATCGCGTTCAAAACCATGCGTACATCTCACACAAGTCTTCATTTAGGGAGACCTTCTTATTGTTTCATTAGTTCTCTCAAATTATCAAAATATAGGTGATTATGAGTCATATTACTTCGTTCTAGTTGAAATTAGCATCAAAAGGAGCAATCCCATCACTATCTCGTCCAAAACAATGTGTGGATAATTATTGTTTCAATGGTTCTCTCAAATTGTCAAAGAAAGATGTGATTATGAATCCTATGAATCGTTCTAGTTTGATTAGAATCAAAAGGAGCAATCCTATCACTAGTGCCTTCAAAACGATCCGTACATCTCACACAAGTGAAGGAGACCTTCTTAATATTCATTAGTTCTCTCAAATTGTCAAAATATAGGTGATTATGAGTCCTATTACTTCGTTCTAGTTGAAATTAGTATCAAAAGGAGCAATCCCATCACTATCGTGTCCAAAACGATGCGTAGATCTCACACAAGTCTTCATTTAGGGAGACCTTCTTATTGTTTCATTGGTTGTTTCAAATTTCCAAGAAAGATGTGATTAAGAGTTGTATTACTTCGTTCTAATTTGATTAGCGTAAAAACGAGAAACCCATGACTATCGCGTTCTAAACCATGCGCACATCTCGCACAAGTCTTCATTTAGGGAGACCTTCTTATTGTTTCATTGGTGCTTTAAAATTGTCAAAGAAATAGGTGATTAGGAGTCCTATAACTTCGTTCTAGTTTGATTAGCATCAAAAGGAGCAATCCCATGACTATCGCGTAAAAAACATTGCGTACATCTCACACAAGTCTTCATTTAAGGAGACCTATTTATTATTTTATCGGTTCTCTAAAACTGTGAAAGAAAAAGGTGATTAGGAGTCTTATTACATCATTCTAACTTGTTTAGCATCAAAAGGACCAATCCTATGACTATCGCGTTAAAAACGATGCGTACATCTCACACAAGTCTTGATTTAGGGAGACCTTCTTATTGTTTTATTGGGTCTCTCAAATTGTCAAAGAAAGAGGTGTGATTATGAGTCCTAAGAATTCGTTCTATTTTGATTAGCATCTAAAAGAGCAATCCTATCACTAGTGCCTTCAAAACGATCCGTACATCACACACAAGTCTTCATTTAGGGAGACATTCTTATTATTTTATTGGTGCTTTAAAATTGTCAAAGAAATAGGTTACTAGGAGTCCTATAACTTCGTTCTAGTTTGATTAGCATCAAAAGGAAAAATTCCATGACTATCGCGTTAAAAACGATGCGTACGTCTCCCAAAAGTCTTCATTTAAGGAGACCTTCTTATTGTTTCATTGGTTCTCTAAAATTGTGAAAGAAAGAGGTGATTAGGAGTCTTATTACGTCATTCTAATTTGTTTAGCATCAAAATGAGCAATCCTATGACTATCGCGTTAAAAACGATGCGTACATCTCACACAAGTCTTGATTTAGGGAGACCTTCTTATTGTTTATTGGGTCTCTCAAATTGTCAAAGAAAGAGGTGTGATTATGAGTCCTAAGAATTCGTTCTAGTTTGATTAGCATCTAAAAGAGCAATCCTATCACTAGTGCCTTCAAAACGATCCGTACATCACACACAAGTCTTCATTTAGGGAGACATTCTTATGGTTTCATTGGTGCTTTAAAATTGTCAAAGAAATAGGTTATTAGGAGTCCTATAACTTCGTTCTAGTTTGATTAGCATCAAAAGGAGCAATCCCATGACTATCGCATAAAAAACATTGCGTACATCTCACACAAGTCTTCATTTAAGGATACCTATTTATTATTTTATCGGTTCTCTAAAACTGTGAAAGAAAAAGGTGATTAGGAGTCTTATTACATCATTCTAACTTGTTTAGCATCAAAAGGACCAATCCTATGACTATCGCGTTAAAAACTATGCGTACATCTCACACAAGTGTTGATTTAGGGAGACCTTCTTATTGTTTCATTGGGTCTCTCAAATTGTCAAAGAAAGAGGTGTGATTATGAGTCCTACGAATTCGTTCTAGTTTGATTAGCATCAAAAAGAGCAATCCGATCACTAGTGCCTTCAAAACGATCCGTACATCACACATAAGTCTTTATTTTGGGAGACTTCTTAATGTTTCATTAGTTCTCTCAAATTGTCGAAATATAGGTGATTATGAGTCCTATTACTTAGTTCTAGTTGAAATTAGCATCAAAAGGAGCAATCTCATCACTATCGTGTCCAAAAAAACAATGCGTAGATCTCAAACAAGTCTTCATTTATGAAGACCTTTATATTGTTTCCTTGGTTGTTTCAAATTTACAAAGAAAGAGGTAATTAATAGTTGTATTACTTCGTTCTAATTTGATTAGCATCAAACGAGAAACCGATGACTATCGCGTTCAAAACCATGTGTACATCTCGCACAAGTCTTCATTTAGGGAGACCTTCTTATTATTTCATTGGTGCTTTAAAATTGTCAAAAAAATAGGTGATTAGGAGTCCTATAACTTCGTTCTAGTTTGATTAGCATCAAAAGGAGCAATCCCATGACTATCGCGTTAAAAACGATGCGTACATCTCACACAAGTCTTCATTTAAGGAGACATTCTTATTGTTTCATTGATTATCTATAATTGTGAAAGAAAGAGGTGATTAGGAGTATTATTTCTTCGTTTTAATTTGATTAGCATCAAAAAGAGCAATCCCATGACTATTACGTTAAAAATGATGCGTACATCTCACACAAGTCTTGATTTAGGGAGACCTTCTTATTGTTCATTGGTTCTCTCAAATTGTCAAAGAAGGAAGTGATATGAGTCCTATGATTCGTTCTAGTTTGATTAGCGTCAAAATAAGAAATCCATGACTATCGCGTTCAAAACCATGCGTACATCTCACACAAGTCTTCATTTAGGGAGACCTTATTATTGTTTCATTGTTCTCTCAAATTGTCAAATATAGGTGATTATGAGTCATATTACTTCGTTCAAGTTGAAATTAGCATCAAAAGGAGCAATCCCATCACTGTCGCGTCCAAAACATGTGTGGATACTTATTGTTTCAATGGTTTCTCTCAAATTGTCAAAGAAAGATGTGATTATGAGTCCTATGAATTCGTTCTAGTTTGATTAGAATCAAAAGGAGCAATCCTATCACTAGTGCCTTCAAAACGATCCGTACATCTCACACAAGTGAGGGAGACCTTCTTAATATTTCATTAGTTCTCTCAAATTGTCAAAATATAGGTGATTATGAATTCTATTACTTCGTTCTAATTAAAATTAGCATCAAAAGGAGCAATCACATCATTATCGCATCCAAAACGATGCGTAGATCTCACACAAGTCTTCATTTAGGGAGACCTTAATTTTGTTTCATTGGTTGTTTCAAATTTACGAAGAAAGAGGTGATTAAGAGTTGTATTACTTCATCCTAGTTTGATTAGCGTCAAAACTAGAAACCCATTACTATCGTATTCAAAACCATGTGTACTGTAACGAACAAGATTTTTGTAATTTAAATTGAATATTTATTGAATTAAATAAATATTTTTCGATGATTTAATTATTGAGTTAAATAATTAATTGATGAAATTGTGGTAGATTAATTTAATTATACGTGTCACATTAGTTAAATTAATGTGGTGAATTTTATATTCAAAGTATGTATTTAATTGAGCTTATTTGATTAATATATTAATTAATAAGCATAATGTTATTCTAATTAATTTAAATAATTAATTGGAGATTTAATGATTTGGCATAATTAATGAATGAGAATTTTAATTATGTGACTATGTGATTTAATGTGGATTTATGCTATTTTATTTAATTGATTTAAATAACATTAATTGATTAATTAAAAGTGTGACATTATTAAACTATATTATAGTAAGTTAATTAAATTAAAGGGAAAGGAGAGTGAATGGGAGAAACCAAACATGGCCTTATGGGGAGTTGATCAGTTAACCCACTATGGGACTAACCGACGACCACTCACCCACTATACACATTATACGTATTACGCTATACATATATCTTATACATCAGTCTTATATTTTATATTACAAACATCAGAGAACTTAGAGAGATTAGGAGAGAAAATTGAGAGAAGAATCGATTAGAGAAGAGATTGAAGAATTAAAGCCCATATCATCATCTTCACAGAGTTTACTAGGGGTAATTCCTTTGTCCCAATTTATTTCACGTACTATGTTTCCTTCATGAACATATATTCTGAATTCTCCGTGTATGGGAAAAATTAGCAATTTTTGATTATATGCTTATATATGTGTTATTATATCATTATAACATGTTTTGTATTTGGTATGAATGAATTAAAATAATCGAATTCATGTAATTAGGCCTTAATTGGGTTTTCAAAATTTTACAGAGTTTTTCCATTTACGAGCTTTAAAAATTCTCTGTGAATGGAAAAAATTGATATTTATTCATTATATGGCTATATTTGTGTTAACATGTGTTTATAACATATTATATGCCATATATGCATAACTTTCAGTGATCACACCATGGAATTTTGTTGATAATTGGGTTTTCAAAAGTTACAGAGTGTAGAAATTGTACATAGGGCCCATATAGCCCTTACGTACAAAATTTACACGCCTTATACGTTTATTTAACTTAAATTGATACTTGCATGTAATTATGTACGTTTAAACGAACAAAATGGAAGTTAAACGAACGGATTCGGTGTTATAACGAATCCGTAACGTTGAATTTCTTGTTTTCCTTTAAAACTTTACAAAATATTGAAAACAGTGAAAATAGATGCCTTGGATTGTGTAAATACGTAATTTAAAATGCTAAGATCATGCTAAAAATGTTATATAATGTTTCTGTGGAGTTTTTACATTATGGGTAGCCTTATAATTCATTACGTTAGTTTAATTTGGATTTATTTGGGCTACTCTGTGTGTTCATCGCGAACCAGGGAGTGCACCAGCAGGGGGACCCGCCCCAGCGGGTGTTCATGGGTATTAGGACCCGCCCCAATGGGTATAAGGGCTGTCCAGGAGCCTTTGTTTTTTTATTTTCGAGACTGTTTTGACCTCCTGTAGTAAAATAAGCATAACGTTTTCATACGAACTCCGATTAAGGTGATTCAAGATGATTCGGAAAGATAACGAGTAGACCTACAACTTTCATTCTTTGAGTTTTTCAATTTGAAATCGTTAAAATGGGTAAAAATGGCCATCTTTGTGACTGATGCGTATTCAGAGGCAATCGGAGGGTTTCGGACATGCACGCACACAAGTGTAGTGTTCTCGATAATAAAAGATGTTTTAAGTTACATAAATGAATATTATATGATTTGAAGTTCATGATTAATAAATTAAGTTATTGACATGTATAAGATAATGTGAAGGTTCAAGTTAACAAACTAAGTGCGAACTTGAATATCGTAATTGTAAAACTTGATTATGATTGTTTAAAGGGCTATACATGTGTGATATGCATGTTGTGAGTTTACATTCATGTTATGTGGTTAGCCATTGAGTAATATTATAAACCAAGTTGTAAGTCGAACTTAAGTGAATAGTTCTACAGTTAAACATGGTAGTTATGAAAACTAATCGATGTCGTATACATAATGTAATGTGTAGGACGTTGAGGAAGTGAATTGTAATTATATTTGTAGCTTGTGCAAGAGGCAAGTATCCTATCCCTAACTTATTGATTTAGCAAGTTCCCTAAATTCTAATTTATTCATTTATTAAGTCTTAGACTTGTGTTTCTATATCGAGTAAGCTCGTGTTCTTAATTGTTCAAGTTCGAAATTCATATTACATATTGTAACTCTTTTAAAAGCATGATTCAGTTATACAATACTTATTCGATTGTATACTCTTGAGATTTATTATTCAAGTTGAATATCGATGTTATTGTTGAACCTTATAGGACTAGTGAACCCTTATTGATTCGACTAGTCCATAGTTGATGAACGTTCTAAATTCCAAAATACTTATTGAGCTTATCCAAACCAAACTTCCTTTGGTGCGGACTCTGATGTCAAAACTGAGATGAACAACCCTGTAAAAGGGGATTATTTACGCTTTAGCGTTGAGATATTGTGCACAGTATGGTACTAAGGGCTGATCCCCCTAAGTACGAGAAGTAGAGTCCATAGTCTTATGACTGTTAAAGGTTTAAAGCATAAAAACTTTACAACCTAGGACATAGTTCAAGGTCTTATGACCCTCAGACGTTCTTTTGATTCCTGTTATTCATTCTTGAGTCAAAAGTTGAGTTTCTTTATTCAGATGTCTTTGATTCACTCGCATGTTATTATATTGTTGTCATATTATAATACTTGTGGGCAATCGTGCTCACTCTTGCGTAATAATAACATTGCAGTTAAGAACGAAAGGTCCAACGAGCCTTCTACTAGCAAAGGCAAGGGCAAGGTCAACAAGTGATGAAGACTTGTTGTTTATTTTATGTGTTTATGTTTCAGACTTATATTAGAGTTGTGTAAGACTTATTTATTTGTTTATGTTCCGCACAGATGTTTAAGGTTAGTATGACCTGGGATTTATTTTATTTATTACTCAGATGTTGTAACCCCATAAGGGGAGGATTTAATTCTATTTATTGCATGGTTTGCATTTACTATAGGTAGATAGATAGATAATATTCGTACAGTGAACACCAAGTCCCGTGGAATTGAAGTACCCGGATTTGGGGGTGTCACAATCCTGGTACATCTTCGTACTCCCAGGGTGAATAGAATATCTTGAGCTATGAGCTTCACTCAGAATCTCCTCTTTGACCTCTGGTACTGGCGGTACCCAGACTCTCCCTTCAAATTGTAACAGTCCCTCATTATCGATCTTGAATTTGAACTCTTTGCCATCCACTATTCTCGTCCGAATCTTCTCGCATTTCTCATCGTGAAGTTGTGCTTCTTTCACTTTGTCTACCAGAGTAGAACCAGTAGTTACTTGAAAAAACATTTCATCCGATTCCTTCGGACACTTCACTTCCAGCTCTAATCTAGCCATCTGTTCTATTAATCGATCCTGATCTGTTAATACGTTCAGCTTCTCCCGACCTTTTCTGCTCAAAGCGACGGCGACGACGTTAGCTTTCCCTGGATGGTAAAGTATCTCGCAGTCGTAGTCTTTGATCAGTTCCAACCATCTTCTTTGGCGCATGTTCAAATCCTTCTGGGTAAAAATATATTTTAGACTCTTGTGATCTGTATATATCTCACACTTTTCTCCATATAAGTAGTGTCTCCATATCTTTAGGGCAAACACTACTGCTGCCAATTCTAAGTCATGGGTCGGATACCCCTTCTCATAATCCTTTAGCTGACGTGACGTATAGGCAATCACTTTGCCGCTCTACATCAACACTCAGCCTAATCCTTTATGTGAGGCATCGCTATATACCACAAAATTCCCGTACTATCCGGAAAAGATAACACAGGCGCAGTACTCAACCTCTTCTTCAGCTCCTGAAAACTTTCCTCACACTTTTCCGTCCAAACAAATTTAACCGTTTTACGAGTCAAATTCGTCAACGAAGTTACGATTCTAGAAAAGTCTTGGATAAATCTTCGGTAATAACCTGCCAATCCCAAGAAACTCCTCACTTCAGACGGCGTCTTCGACTGATCCTAATTCATTACCGCTTCGACCTTCGACGGATCCACCGAAATACCATCCTTGTCGATCACGTGGCCAAGAAATTGCACACGTTCCAACCAGAATTCGCACTTCAAGAATTTAGCGTAAAGCTTCTCTCGTCTCAGCGATTCTAAGGTTAGTCGTAAGTGTTTAGCATGTTCCTCCTCGGTCTTGGAATAAACCAGGATGTCATCTATGAACACCACTATGAACTTGTCTAGAAATGGCTTAAACACCCTGTTCATTAAGTCCATAAATGCAGCTGGGGCATTCGTGAGACCAAATGACATCACCAAGAACTCGTAATAACCGTATCGAGTCCTAAAAGCCATTTTCAGTATATCTTCCTTCCTCAGCTTCAATTGATGATACCCGCTTCTCAAATCTATTTTGAGAAGTACTTCGCACCCTTCAGTTGATCAAACAAGTCATCGATCCTAGGTAAAGGATACCTATTCTTGATCGTAACTTTGTTCAACTCCCTATAATTAATGCAAAGACGCATCGATCCATCCTTCTTCATCACGAATAAGATTGGCGCTCCCCACGACGAAATGCTCGGTTGAATATACTTCTTGTCTAGCAATTCTTGTAATTGAACCATCAGTTCCTTCATCTCAACTGGAGCCATTCTGTACGGAGCCTTCGAAATTGGAGCAGTTCCCGGCGCTAAGTCGATCATGAACTCTATCTCCCTGTTTGGCGGTAGTCCTGGCAAGTCGCTCGAAAACACGTCCACAAAACTCCTTAACTACTGATATTTTTTCCACCTTCGGGCTTTCCTTACGCATATCTACTTGTAGGCTAGATATCCCACACAGCCTTGCGTCAAAAGTTTCTTGGCTTGCATAACCATCAGACAACTCATTTGTCTAAGCGATTTGCTACCATAGAACACCAACTTTGACGGAGTCGTAAGGTTTACCGACTTCTTCTGACAGTCGATTACCGCCCCATGGTTGAACAACCAATCCATACCCAGTATGACATCGAATTCCTCAAGTTTTATCGGAATTAAATCTACCCTCAGCTCCTAACCCTTAATGTCCAATCTACAGTTCTTATAAATGAACCTAACAGGAATAACCTCCCTATTCGCAATATCTATGTTCAAGGGGTAAACTAACTCTTCTACAGGTAAATCTAGGGTTTTAGCAAAATCATCAGATATGAATGAACAAGTAGCACCCGAGTAAAATAATACATATGCATTTATACTATTAACTGGAATAATACCTGACACCACGTCTTTTGATTGCACAACATCCTGCACCATCATGTTGAATGTCCGTGCAGTGGGTCGAACAGCTTGTAATGGTGCAGCGATAGTAACGGTACTGCCTCTTCTATTCCTTCCGCTCCCTGTTGAACCTGCCGTCAACTTTTTAGGGCAATTGCGAGTCATGTGATCCTTGGATTCACATGTAAAGCAAGCTCCCTTCTTCGGGTTTGGGCAATTAGGCGTAATGCGACCTTCCTGACCACAGTTGAAGCACATCCGCTTCCCCTTCATGCACACGCCAGTGTGATTCTTACTGCATGTAGCACATGCTTCAAACTTCCTCTTCTGCTGGTTTCCTTGCTGACTCCCAGTAGAGGTGTTATCATTCCATTTCCTCTTCTGGTTAACAGTGCTGCTACCACCAGCCTTGGTTTCTACCTCATTCTTCTTCTTCTTGTCTTGGTTGAACTTCGTCACCGCTTCGCTTCCTCCCTCAGCAAGTATAGCCTTTTCCAGCACAGCTGCAAATGTGTTCAGCTGGAACATGGAAACCTTGCTGTAGAGCCAGGGCTTCAGTCCTCGCTCAAACCTCCTCGCCTTCCTAGCATCCGTACTGACCTTGTAAGTAGCGAACCTGGACAGTTTGTTGAACTTCGTGGCATATTCGGATACCGTCATCCCTCCCTGCTTAAGCTCTAGGAACTGGACCTCTATCTGGTCCTGCGAACTCACTGGAAAGTACATTTCATAGAATATTTCCTTGAAATGTTCCCACGTTATGACTCCTTCTCCCTCTCGGTTCTTATTAGCCTGCCACCAGAAGCTATCATCCGACTTTAACATGAAAGCCGCGAACGCTGTCTTCTGGTCTTCACCTACTCTGGCTACATCAAAGTCCTTCTCCATTTCCATCACCCATATCTGGGCCTCGATAGGGTTTGTCGATCCCTTGAACTCAGGCTATCCTACTGCCTTGAATTCCTTGAACGTAGTACCCTGCACTTGCGGCTGATTCACAAGAGCTCCTGTTAACAGGTTCACCAACTGTTGAACCGAGTTGGGATTCGTCCCATCGTTATTGTTGTTGTTTGTCGAACCCTCGGGGTTTTGATGCATTGGTCTTCTTCTAGGAGGCATTTTATGTTAAGAAAATATTATTATTAGATCCTTTATTCAATTTTTAAATATTCAAGTTCACACTTAAACGTTCGAATAACTCAGTTCACATAGAACACATAGCACATCAATAAACTTCTTTAATTCATTACTCGTAATTTTAAAAAAACATCAATCAGATAGCATTTTTGCTATTTACATCTTCCTTCCTGAACCGAAAAAGTTGTAGGATTACATTATTAACTCATCCCATTCTTATCTCAATTATGGAATTTACATTATTTAATACAAAAAGCAACACATAAATAAAAGCTCTACTACTGCCTAGGCATATTAATACGTCGCATAAACTCTTTGCATTCCTCTTTCATTACCCGAAACGCCGTTCTTCGGTCCACCACATACCACGGTAAATCTTGGAACTGAGATGGGTAGTAGAAAACACGATCCTGGGCTCTCTTTATCACTGTGTGGAAAGCATACTCTGTTTCCCTCAGCCTGGCCCTCTTGGCTTCGGCTTCATCTTCAGCTCGATAGGCTCGTTGGGTAGCCCTCAAGCTTATCTCCTCAGCTCTGGCACACTTCGTCGACTCCTCTTAGATATCTTGCTTCAGCTTCGCTATCTCGGCTCGAGCCGCGTCTCTATCATTCTCCACGTGTATTAGGTTCCACTGTGCTTCTCCTAGGTCGCTAGCCATATCCTCGATAGTCTCGTCTCGCTGCTGGATGGTTTCCTCGAGCTCTCCGACTCGTCCATGAAGCTCCACGTTACTGTAGTAGAATGCCTCGTACATCTCAGCACTAGTAGAGTGAGGTGGGAATTCCTCTTCAGGATCCTCTTCCTCCTCTTCAGACTCGTCCTCGTCCTCAGCCTCTAGAATAGGTGTCAGCTCACGCTCCCGACCAGCTATGGTGATCACTGGAGATGGCTCTCTCCTAACTAGCTGCTCCCAGACAACATGGATGTCTCGGGGCTCCTCCTCTCTAGGCACCTGAGGTACATCCTCTCTTGCCTGACTAGGTTCTCCAACGTTCGACATCCTGACAAAAGAATTTTAAAGTTTATTATTACGTGATATCGAATCGTCACTCATCGAATACAAAAATGTAAACACATAACACATAAGGTATTTTCTTATCTTTACCTATCACATTTATCTTTTCGATCTTACCATAAGGCTACTACCTAAGGTTTTTCCCCACTTAAGCTTTCATAACCTATAGCTTTGATACCAACCTGTGACTCTAACCTTCTTAAAAATCAATCACATGGTTACTCTAACCTTGACATAATAATAATGTGCGAAAATAAAAACATAACATTAACGTCTATTACAATCATTTCAAATAATAAAAACAAGTCTTCACTTGTTTTGCTTTCCCTTGCCCTTACTCGTATACGGGGCGTCAACATTATCAACCTTAACTGCAATTGTTATATAATGCAAGAGTGAGCAAACAACAGCTCATTGGAGTTTAACAATAATAAATACATGAAAGGATATCTTTAAAAAGAATTTGAATAACTTAGCTTACTTCAGCAATAAAGAATTGAATAATAATTCTCTATCAACATTAAAATTCGAATATAGAATTTATTTGAGGGTCATAAGACCTTTGAACTTTTGTCCTAGGTTATAAACATTTTTATTTAAACCTTTAACAGTCAATAAGACTATGGACCTTAACTCGTACTTAGGGGGATCAACCCTTCGTACCATGTATTGTGCACAAACATCTTAACGCTTAGGCATAGTAACCTCCCCTAATAATAGGGTTGTTCAACTCAGTAATTTAAATTCAAGTCCGCACCAAAGAAAGTTTGGTCTGGATAAGCTTACAAGGGTAATTTAGAATTCACATTCATCAACTAAGGATTAGTTGAATCAACTTTCAATAACTTGGAATAATTCGTAAGTGAAAGAACTACGAACTATCATATGCTTTAGAAATAACTTAAAGCATTTCAAAAGAATACTCAAACCTTTCTTGAACAATAAGCCAAGGTTACTTTAATTATTTTATGAACTTTCAATAATTACTTGTCCAATAAAAGAACAATCTCAAACAATGAATAGTTGAATTGAAACAAATAAACGAATTTAGGGTTTAGAAGACTTGCCTCAAGCGCAAGCTACTAATATAATTCACGTTCTTTAACACTTCCTACACATATATGTTTAATCACAACAATCTAAATTAGTTAACACGTAACTAACTCACATAATAGGTTAACCTTTTTGGGTTAACTCATTCTTATTTAATTATTAAATTAATAATTAATAATCACATAATTTAATTACATCACATAGGCATGCTCATATAATTAACTCAAATAATAATTTTGTATTTCATATTAAATTATAATTAAATGAATTATAATTTAAATATTTAATCTAATTATAATTACTCAAATTATAATCACATCTTATTTAATTAAATTATAAACAAATTATAATTTATAATTAATTAACTACATCATGCATTTACTAAATTATAATTACACAAATTATAATTTATAATTAATCATACAAATATTAAATTATAATACACAAGATTATAATCTATAATTGATCATGCATTTATTATAATTACGTAAATTATAATTTAAAAATTATGATTCACTTGATTAAAATTAATCAACTATAATCATTATCATTTAACAAAATTATAATTTAAATTAAACCTTTACTCTAATTATAATTATTAAAAATTATAATCATAAATTATATTTTATTAATATTCATTTAGCATTTTAATATATGTTTAATTATGCTATAAAAGTTACTACATAAAATTATCTTTACAAAATACAAAAGAAAATAAATTTCTTTTTTTTCCCTGCCACCCCCACGCCGGGGCGGGGGTTTCCTTCTTGATAGGCCTGCCGAGGCGGGGGGTTTCCTTCTTGATAGGCCCGCCGGAGCGGGCCCCTTCCAGCGAACGCAGACAAATTCGCGAACTGTGCAGAGAAAAAATCAATTTGGCTTATTTATCTACACCAAATTCTAATTTCAGTTCATGCAATTCATATCAATTAATAGAAAACACAAACTTAAAGCTTCTAACATACATAAACATTATAACATATCATCAAACAACCAATTTCATGATTTTTTTGAAGAAAAACCATTATTAAGTGTTCTTCATGAAATTGAACACTGCATTTTTATTTTTAAATCAATTCACCCAATTTCAAGCATATCAATTTCTAAATATGCTATCATCATCTATACTTAACTTAACCCAAGATGAACAATCAAACATGAATTTCATTGATTTAAAGTGAAAACTATATATATATATATATATATATATATATATAATTTTTAAAATACTTTTACTGTAAGTCAGTGATGAAGATGAACTCCTCATATTCATCACATGTATCTGAATTAAACAATTAATTAAGCATATAATTCATATCTAAGCATGCTATAAACACATAATTCGTATTTATAAAGTTTTCATAAAATTCATATTTATAGAGAACTATCACTACGAAGAACATAAACAAATAATTTTTAAACTGCAAGTTAGGATTATACCTTTGTTAATTAGGAGAAGAGTTTGAAGATGGTGATGATTGTTTTGGTTAATAAGATTTCTTCATCATTCTTCTTCTTTTCTCTTCTTCTCTCTAACTCTCTATCTTTTTCTCTGTATTCTTTTCTCTCTTCTCTAATAGTGATATTCTTCTAACACTGATATAAAATTAACGTAAAACTATATACGTATACTAATAGATATAGGATATAAATATAATATATAACTGAAAATTAATTTACCTATTAAATTTCATCAGTTATAGAATTTTAAAAATCAAAAGCCACTAGGACTTGTTTGGCAAAACAATGTTATTTTTTTAAAAAAAAAATTGATTATTAGTGCTAAGACATTGTTTGGTAGAATATGTTTAAAACAATGCAAGGACCCTGTTTGACAAAAGCCTTTTAAAACACAAGTAAGGGCCTTGTTTGGTTAAAATCATTTAAATCTCTTTTTTATTTTAATAAATCCTTTTAACACATACTTTAATGTTACACTTTAATTAATTAAATCTTTTAACATCTAATTTAATCAATTAAAATCTAACATCAATTAATCACATAAAAATTTGCCAAATAATTATAAGTACTCGCTAATTATAATTCATGTAACACTTCATCACACAATTCATCTAATTTAATTATCTCAATTAAATTAGAACTGTACTAAAATTAATATACATCAATTAAATTAAATATTAAATATTTATTTAATTAATATATAACACTTAATTAAATCACTCCACAAAATCACATAATTTATTTATTCAACTCAATAAATAAATCATAAAAAAATATTTATTTAACTCAATAAATATTTAAAATTATTATATAAAATCTCAATTGTTACAGGGGGGAAGCGGAAAGGAAGAAAAAGGATGGGTAGGGTAGGTGGTTGTAGTATGTAAAGTTGTTACCAAGTGCTCAATAAAGTGGAATCATGAAAATTTGTGATATTAAAGGGGTGACAAGCATATGTTTTTTTTTCCCTGTTTTGTAGTCTGTAAAGTTGTTTCCAAGTATACTGTTTCGTTTCCACACAAGAAAGGAATGTATATATATATATATATATATATATATATATATATATATATGGATCGTGCACCTAGGCGTATCAGTTTTTCATGGATCTAAGCAATGATGATTATGTCGAGTTATTGGGTGTATGATCCCATAAATGCAAAATGGACCACTTTTTTTGCTTCAACTGGAAGTAGATTTTAACTCTTTAACATTCATCTATCAGTTCCTAAACAGTTCTTTAAAAAAAAATTCTGGTATTGGTGTCACATCAGAATGATGCTGAAAATTTTTTCTGGGATCGGAAGGTTTTGAAATGCTGCAGATAGATAAATGCTGATTTATGACATTCATTGTGATGTTTTTTGGTTTTTCATGTCATTAACATTTTCACAAGAATCCACTTTTTTCATGTCTAGATTTTGTGAAGATGATAAACTCTCTTTTGATTTCTACAACGCTTGATCTCTTCAACTCTCTCTCAAAGATCTCTCTAACTTTCTCTCAAACTTTTCTAAGTTTTTCTCTCTGAAACTTATTGTCTGATCATAATGTATGAAGTAGTATAGTTATAATATACGTATACGATATATAAGCGTAATGGGTGAGTGGTTGTTAGTTAATCTCATAATGGGTTAACTGGCTCCAACCCCCACTAAGGCCATGTTTGGCTAGCTTAAAGAGTCCCTACTCATTTATTTTAATTAACTCTTATTATATAGTTTAATAATGTCACACCCAATTAAGCAAGTAATCAAATATCTTCTTTAATTCAATTAAATAAAATAGAATGATTCCACATTAATCACATAGTCACATAATTAAATTCTCATTTATTAATTATGTCAAATTATTAAATCTCTAATTAATTATTAAATTAATTAGAATAACATTATACTTATTAAATAATTCATTTAATCAAATAAGCTCAATTTAAAACATACTTTGAACAATAAAATTCTTCATATTAATTTAATAAATGTAACACATATAATTAAATTAATCTACCACAATTTGATCAATTAATTATTTGACTCAATAATTAAATCATAAAAAAATATTTATTTTAATTCAATAAATATTTAAATCATATTACAAAATCTCATTCGTCACATCTTAGCTCCCTTAAAAGGATTATGTCCCCAGAATCATGGTTCAATTAAAATTTCATCCCGTTACATTCCCCCCCCCTACAAAGATTTTTTTCCCAGAATCGCTTACACGTAAATTAAGTAAATAATTGTCGGTAATTCTTCATCATATGCTCTTCGAGTTTCCACGTAGCTTCTTCAGCGTTGTGGGTATAACTTTATGTTTGAGAACTTATTCTTTTCTGTCAACAATCTGAACAGAAATTTCTTCATAGGATAAGTCTTTCTAAAATTGTAGGGGTTCATATTCAATCACATGTTTGTAATCTGGTTTGTAAGGTCGTAAAACTGAAATATGGAAGACATTGTGGACATTCTCTAGCGCCGGTGGTAAGGCTACCTCATACCCAACTTCTCCAATCCTTCGCAGCACCTCAAAGGGTCCAATGAGCCTAGGGCTCAATTTTCCCTTCTTACCGAATCTGATCTTTCCTTTTTAGGGAGAGACTTTCAAGAATACAAAGCTACCCAATTCAAACTCAACATTCTTACAGTGTGAATCGACGTATTTCTTCTGCCTATTCTAAGCTGCTACCAGTCTTGTCCGGATTACTTTGACTATCTCTGCTGTTTGCTGTACCAGTTCTGGACCTAATAACTGCCTCTCGCCAACTTCATCCCAGTAAAGTGGAGTTCTGCACTTTTTACCGTGTAACGCTTCTTAAGGCGGCATGCCAATACTAGTGTGGTAAATGTTGTTGTAACCGAATTCCACGAGCAGTAAGTGATCATCCCAATTTTCTTTGAAATCCATGATGCACACTCTCAACATATCCTCCAATGTCTGGATCGTTCTTTCACTTTGGCCGTCTTTCTGTGGGTGATAAGCTATACTCATTCTTAACTGTGTTCCCATGCATTCTTGTAGTCGCTTCCAGAAGTTTGACGTAAAGAGCGGATCCCTATCAGAAATAATTGACACCGGAACTCCGTGCCTCAAAACAATCTCTTTCACATATAACCTTGCTAACTGGTCTAAGTTAAATCTGATTCTGATCGAAAGGAAGTGTGCGGATTTCGTCAATCGGTCAACGATAACCCATACTGCGTCGTAGCCTTTCTGAGTTTTCGGAAGGCCAACCACGAAATCCATTGTAATATACTCCCATTTCCATTCTGGGATTTCTAGAGGTTGCAAACCACTCGACCTCTGATGTTTTGCCTTTACTTTCTGACATGTCAAGCACTTAGCAACACAATCGGCAACATCTCGTTTCATATTCAGCCACAGAAATGTTGTCGGAGATCCTGGTACATCTTGGTACTACAAGGGTAAATCGAATACCGTGAACTATAAGCCTCGATCAAAATGTCTTCCTTAATTTCTGGCACTAGCAGTACCCAAACTATGCCTTCGAATCTTAACAGTCCCTCACTTGAATCTCAGTTCGGTTCCTTCAGATATCTTCTTCTTTACCTTCTCATATTCTTCGTTCTAAAGTTGAGCTTCTTTAACTTTATCCAATAGAGTTGTACCAGCCTGTATCTGGAACAGCTTTTCGTCGGTCTCCATAGGATACTTCACTTCCAATTCTAGTTTCTCCATCGCTGAAATTAGCTCCTCCTAGGCAGTCAACATCATCAATTTCTCCCGACCCTTTCTACTTAAGGCGTCGGCAACCACATTTGCTTTACCCGGATGGTATAAAATCTCGCAGTCATAGTCCTTTATTAATTCCAACCACCTTCTCTGGGCATATTCAAATCATTCTATGTACAAATATATTTCAGACTCTTGTGGTCTTTATATATTTCACACTTCTCCCCATAGAGACAGTGTCTTCAGATCTTCAAAACAAATACCACTCCAGCCAATTCCAAGTCGTGGGCCGGATACCCCCTCTCATAGTCCTTCAATTGTCGTGACGCATACGTAATGACCTTGCCGTTTTGCATAAGCACACAACCTAGTCCTTTATGCGACGCATCACTATAAACCATAAAATTTCCGGTGTCATCCGAAAGAGATAACACAGGTGCCAAACTCAACCTCTTCTTAAGCTCTTGGAAGCTTTCCTCACACTTCTCCGTCCAAATAAATTTCACTGATTTCCTAGTCAAATTCGTCAGCGAAGTTGCGATCTTGGAAAATTCCTGAATGAATCTTCTGCAATAGCCTTCCAATCTAAGAAAACTTCTCACTTCTGATAGTGTTTTTGGCTGATCCCAGTTCATCACAGCTTCGACTTTGGAGGGATCTACCGAAATTCCGTCCTTATCAACCACATGTCCGAGAAATTGTACCCGCTCAATCCAAAATTCGCATTTTGAAAACTTGGCATATAACTTCTCCCTTCTTAACGCCTCTAATGTTACCTTCAAATGCTCTGCGTGTTCCTCTTTAGTCTTTGAGTAAACCAAAATGTCATTGATAAATACCACCACGAATTTGTCCAAAAATGGCTTGAACACTCTGTTCATTAGGCCCATAAATGCTGCAGGAGCATTCGTTAGACCGAATAACATCACCAAAAATTTATAGTGACTATACCGAGTTCTAAACGCTGTCTTCGGAACATCCTCTGGCCTCACCATCAGCTGATGATAACCACTTCTCCGGTCAATCTTCGAGAAATACCTCGCTCCCTTTAGATGATCAAACAGGCCGTCAATCTTAGGTAATGGATACTTATTCTTAATAGTGACCTTGTTTAACTCTTTATAATCGATGCAGAGCCGCATCGTCCCATCCTTCTTCTTCACAAATAACATTGGCGCTCCCCATGGCGATACGCTCGGTTATATGTACTTTTTGTCTAGTAAATCTTGCAATTGTATCATCAATTCTTTCATCTCTATCGGAGCCATCCGGTACGGTGCCTTCGATATTGGAGCCGTTCCTGGCTCAAAATCTATCACAAACTCAACCCCTCTGTCTGGCGAAAGTCCTGGCAGATTGTTCGAAAATATGTCTGCGAAGTTCCTCACGACTGGTATCTCCTCTATCTTCGGGTTCTCTTTACGACTATCGACTATGTAGGCTAAATATCCTACACAGCCTTGTCTTAACAACTTCGTGGCCTGCATCATTGTCAGACAACTCGCTTGTCTAGGCGACTTGCTGTCATAAAATACAACCTTTGACGGAGTCATAAGGTTAATACATTTCTTCTGGCAATCAATAACAGCCCCATAATTAAATAGCCAATCCATTCCTAGAATGACATCGAATTCCCCAAGTCTTATAGGGATAAGATCTACGTTCATAACGTTACCCTTAATATCCACCCTACAGTTCTTTTATACGTACATAATAGGAATCACTTCTCTATTCGCAATTTCTATATTCATATGGTATTCTAACTCATCCTTCGATAATTCTAAGTTATTAGCAAAGTCATCGGATACAAATAAACAAGTAGCACCCGAATCAAATAATACATAAGCATTAACTTTATTGATCGGAATGAAACCTGACACCACATCGCGAGACTGTACAGCATTCTGCACTGTCATGTTGAACGTCCTGGCAGTCGGTCGGTTGGTTGCGGTTAGTCCCGTGATAGTTAGGGCATTGACATCGTTGTTTCCCCTGTTCCCCATGTTCCTGTCCCTCTAGATCCTTTCTTGGGACAATCCCTAGCTAAATGGTTCTTTGACCCACATGTGAAGCAAGCGCCCTTCTTTGGGTTAGGACAGTTAGGTGCTATGTGGCCTTCCTGACCACAATTATAGCACACCCATTTTCCTTTCATATAGACCCCCAGGTGAGCTTTCCCACAGGTCGAACATGCTTTGATTCTCTTCTTCTGACCTTCTTACTGATTTCCAGTTGACGAGTTATCAGTCCACCTCCTCTTCTGATTGTTATTTTCTCCCGTGTTGCTGCCACTAGCCTTGGTATTTCCTTCGCTTTCATTCTTCTTCTTCTTCTTATCCTAGTTATACTTGGTCACCACGTCGCTTCCACCTTCAGCGAGGATGGCCTTCTCTAGTACTCTAGCAAAAGTGTTCAACTGGAACATTGACACTTTGATATATAACCAGGGTTTCAGTCCCTGCTCAAATCGCCTAGCCTTTCTCTCGTCAGTATGCACTTGATATGTGGCAAACCTAGCCAATTCATTAAACTTTGCAGCGTAATCTGATACGGATATGTTTCCTTACTTGAGCTCCAGAAACTGCACTTCCATCTGATTTTGTGAGCTAGTCGAAAAATACATCTCAAAGAACATCTCTTTAAACCTCTCCCAGGTTATGATGCCCTCTCCTCCTCTGACCTTATTTTCCTGCCACCAATAGCTGGCTTCTGATTTCAGCATGAACATTGCGTAGGCGATTTTCTGGTCCTCTCTGACTCTGGCGATGTCAAAAACATTTTCCATCTCCATAACCCAAGTTTGAGCTTCTATCAAGTTCATGGAACATTTAAACTCTGGCGGTCCCACCGCTTTGAAGTCCTTGAACGTTGTATTCGGTGGAGCTTGAGGTTGATTGTTAATCGCACCGGCCAATAAGTTCACTAATTGTTGAACGGGGTTAGCATTGGCGTTGTTGTTGTTGTTCGTTGACCCTTCTTGGGCCGGTTGACGGTTTGGTCTTCTTCTCGACGGCATATTTCTGTTTAAGATATACGCTTATTAGATCCTTATTCAATCCTTTAAATATTTAAGGCTTAGCTTAAACATTTTAACATAATCACTTAACACATATTATCTCAAATAAACTCTGATATTTTTATTTAATCAAAAGTTTTAAACATAAGAAGATAGCATCATTGCTATTTACATCAACTATCCCGAGACAAAGTGTAAAAACCATGAATTTCATGAATAATTTTTTTTTATTGATACAATAAGAAAACGGATATTTATTGAAACATAAATGTTTATAATGAGTTATGAGAAAAGTAATTCGATTATATTAAATTGAATTTAGAAGAAAATATGGAGGAATTCAACGAACTTGTAGAATGCCTTGTGTGGCATGAGAAGGGAAATGGTGGTGATTTAATTAATTAAATGATGAAGGAATTAATAAGTGAAGGATTAATTAATATTACATTATTAATTAATTGTCGTAATTAGTAATAACATATTAATAAGTAATTATTTATAATATGTTATTATGAGTAACAAAACATTTGTAAGTAAATAATTGATGTGTATAATAAGAGTTATATTTGATTATTGTTGAGTGCAATATATGTTATAGTTAAAATAATGTTGTTAAGAATAATAACCGGTTAAAGAATAAATAAAGATATTAATGGAAATGATAATTTATTTGAATATAAATAATTTTGTGAGTTAACTCAATTATATTAAATTAAGTAATTATAATAATTGAGGAAAATATGGAGTTTATAATAAACTCGTGAAAGTCTTGTGTGGCATAGTGATGAAGAATATTAATGATGATATTAATTGACGAAGGACTTAAAAAGTGAACAATTAATCTATATTAACTATTAATTGTTATTGTAGAATATTAATTAATTATTATGGAATATTAGTAGCGATTAATAATACGTTAATTATTATTATTTCAAGCGATGAAATAAAAATAAATACCTGTTTATAAATATGTTGAGATTTATATTTGTGATAATTAATCCTATGATTATGAATTAAGTGTTATTAATAATTATGAAGAATGTATTAATTAATATTATTAATTAATTGATAAAATAAGTAAATTATTTACTTCTATGTGCAAGCATGCGAATTAAATGTATATCGTATAGTAGTTAACTATATAATATATAAAGTTTAAAGTGTGGTGTGACTATATTATATAGAAACCATATAGTAAGATTTACTAAGTTACATGATAATACTTATGTGACTATGTGAGTGTGTGGACATTAAAATAATATATCATGAATATAAATAATAATTGATGATTAATTATATATATAATGGAATAATAGAATTTAATAAAGGAGATAATGTGATGTGATTATATCTGAGTAAATTATATCCAGTATTAATAAATGTACATGAATTATATATATGTTACATTACCATATCACATCTACTACTTGAAATATTAAGCATGTGACTTAAATTATAATGTTAATTATAATCTAAATATATAGTATGAATATATATGTAATAGCCTAAGTGTATGATATATGTTATAACATTTCATTGTACAATTGCTAGAATGCTGAGATTGAAATTAGCTTGTCCCATTATATGAGACCCATTCTCCTTCACGTGTGTAGCATACAAGCTACTCTACTCTATATTCTCAATTTCAGCAAACAGTTCATAGCTCTCTATTCCTCAAACTCAGCAATCCTAGCTCATGATTATGGGGGGGGGGGGGGGAGTGGGCACCATGATTTGATTCACCAACCATTCCATAACCTTCATGCAATTTGTCAATCCGTTGGTTTAATTCATGGGAAGATAGCATTGTCTGTATATTAGTTTCTCTATAAATATAACCCATCTCCTTCAATTTGATTTGCTGATAAATTTCTTGAGTTAAGAGTAATACACATATTAGTATAATAGCATTGTGAAGTAGCAATAAGTTCAGATTGTAATCAGAGAGTTGGGAATCCAGTTGGAGCTAGTTTAATTCATAGCAGAGGTATAAAACTCTTCATTCATGTTCTTCATTTTTGCTTCTTTGAGATTTGCTAATTCTTGAATTAAGCATGGTTATCATGATAAATTGATTGGGTTGTAATTGTTGGTTGTTATATAGACTTAGTAACATCTTAGAATGCAATGTGGCTTACTAGCAATCGAATTCATACAACAATTTCCATGTTCTTCATTTTGTCTCTGAGATTTCTTAGATTTTGAATGTTATATGGAATTCATGATTCTGTAATTTGATAATGTTAAATTGTTGCTATATTAGCTTGTAAACATATTGGTAATACAATGTTGCTAGTTAGAAATGAATTCGTGAATAATTTCTGTGAATTGGGATAAAGTCTGCCGAAGCAGACTATGTCTTGAACTGAACCAGGCACCGCGCAGCTGCGCCGGCATTACACTACGGCGCAGCGCAACTTCGCCGGGCCCTGATCCCAATTTCTGCAGATTTTGTTCCTGCTTGATGTCTGCTAAGTGATAGATATTGAAAGAAATTAGGACAAGCATGCTGGTATGATTAATTCATATATATGGACTTGTTAAACTAGTATGAGCATATTATATTCAGATCGCTTACGTGAACGATGAAGTTATAGATTTTCGAAATGAACTTAGAATTTCAAAAAGGGACATTGTCTCGTTTTATCCGTTTTAGACATTCTGACTTTTGAGACATGTTTGTACCACCTAAAAACACATGAAATGCATATTGACTTAAGTATATATGTATCGTAATATAGTATGAACATGTGAACCTAAGTAGTGCACCTTCCTAACGAAAATGGAAGTTTTGAAAACGAACTTTGACATGTGTGTAACACATTAAAGTACTGATTTTGCAAGCATGTTAGAATGGTTTAGAAATGCATGAATAAACCGTTAACTTGTGTTTATATGGTTCGCAAGGAAGCATGAACATATTAGGCCCTATTAGTGAGATTTACTAATGAAAATACAAGCTTTGCACGTGAGCATTGACATGATACGTGGAGATTTTAATTCTGATGTTTATGGACATATGAGATAATACTTTTAGACTTACTCACGCATCATACGTGTATACATACCATGACTAGATGTCGTGATTCAAATTTAGCGCAAACGAAACATGTTTTTAACTAATAACTGTGATAGTTACTTGTATGAAATATGAATGCTCATAAGAATGCTTAGTACAAGGTATATATGAATATCATATGTGTTTAAAAAGCGAGCATGATAGGTTTTGTGAAATCCATGACTTTGAATGGCCGTAAGTGTCGACTTAGAATCTATATCACATATGTTTGGAACAAGGGAATGTTATATAAACATAGAAATATTCTTTAAAAATGTATATATGCTATATGATATCATATGTTGTTACTTGAATTCGATTTGACGGTTAGCTTATAATAATGCTATAAAGTGCTAGAAAGATTATGGTTGCCATTTGTTATGATCTTATGTGATATTAATGATATGAGAATATGTTAAACTCAAAAGGAGGAACGTTGAGAATAAAAGTTATAATTATATGACACTATATAACTGTGTAGCTAGGTTAAAACTTAGCTTATGTGTTGATCGTATATCCGAAGATAAGATATAATGTTAAATTATATGACTAATGAATATCATATATATACGTAATTACGATAGGAATTCGAAAGTGTCGATTTACTTTTCGTGGATAAATTACGCTAAAAGACAAGTTTCCTGACTTACACTAATTTATAGTGCAAGTATCTGAACCCTACTTTTATTGTGTTGCAAGTATCCTATCCTTGTGGTTACTTATTCGAGGAATGTCGTAAGCAAGTTCCCTAACTTATAATCTTTCATTGTGCAAGTTTCCTTGAAACCGTTCTTGTATATTAATTGTAAGTATCTGACTACTCTTTTATTGAGCAAGTATTTGATTCATACTCTTTATTTAACATATATTCGAGCTTGTACTAACTTTGGTCGTACGAGTAAATAGGTGCTAGAATAATTCTTGCCTTACAAACTTATGTTTTATAGTTTGATTTAAATCACGATTATATTCTTTGAATTATTGTTGCGAGTATTGAACTCATAAATTGTTCTTATATACATTGTTCAAATTTCTATGCCATTTAATTCGGCTAGACCAATATCATGAATTAGAAAGCAATCCACACCAATTGCCTTGGTGCGGACTCTTATAAATTGACTGTGTTGAACAACTCTTGTAAAAAGGGGAACTATATAGTCGGGGTGCCGATAGTGATGTGACAGGTTATGCATAACTCCAGGTACGACAGGCTGATCCCCTAATTGTACTTGGTTGGGTTACCAGAAATATTTTTGGTGATTCTAGTAGAAGTTCGTGGTTCTTAGCGACCACTCAGTATCCAGTATTTATTAACTTGAAACTTTGAATTCATTGGATTCTTTATTAATCTTTGGTCCACAGCGACAATCAGTGATATCTATTCATTCACTTGAAATTGTTGAAACTTTTAATAACTTCTCGACCCGTAATGGTCCTTATTCAACTTCACGGAGTAGATTTGGAAGTCATTGCTATTTATTTTGTTCACAACATTCTTATTTGAAATCTCGAGCGATTAATTACCGTTTTACCCTTGAGATTTAGAACTGTATGTATTCATGTTCACATTTATTAGCATATTACTTGCTGAGCAAATTTGTTGTTCACTCTTGCTTCCTATAAACATTTCAGTTAGGGTAGGGCAAGGTGGAACCCCAGGACAGGACAAGTGCAAAGGCAAGGTTATGGAGTAGCTGTGCTTTTCTATATTAGGATGTTTCCGTTATGTTGTATTAAGACTTATTTAAATATTATGTATTAAGAAATGTTTGGTTTAAGTTATGAAGTGTATTAGTAATAGTTTCGAGACTTTGGACGAGAATATTTATGTTATATCAATGTAAATTATTCTATTGTTTGAGATTTTAGTTGTTATTACATCAATCCCAGGTCATACTAACCTTAAATCTCAAATGTGGAAATGTAAACAAATAATAAGTTTTACACAACTTTAACATAAGTCTTAAACATAAACATATTAAATAAATAACAAGTCTTCATCACTTGTTGACATTGCCCTTGCCTTTGCTAGTAGAAGGCTCGTCGGACCTTTCGTTCTTAACTGCAACGTTATTATTAGGCAAGAGTTAGCACGATTTCCCATAAGTATAATAATATAACAATAATATAATAACATGCGAGTGAATCATAGACTCTGAAATATGAAAACTCAACTTTTGAATCAAGAATGGATAACAAGAATCAAAAGAATTTCTGAGGGTCATAAGACCTTGAACTATGTCCTAGGTTGTAAAGTGTTTATACTTTAAACCTTTAACAGTCATAAGACTATGGACTCTACTTCTCGTACTTAGGGGGATCATGTGACGCCCCCAAATTCCAGGACCGCCACTTGGTCTCTCGAATTCGGTTCATCACGTGCTCATGGTAATACATTACGATAATAATAACTAAATATCACACGATCACAGCGGAAAATCTATTCTAGAATAATTTACAATGATTTATTATAATTATTCCCCCAAGTCTCGCAACCTACAGTACTTAATAGATTACATAATAATATCAATTAACGACTTATTACATAACCTAACTTAAGCTTAAACATAATCAAAACCAGTCTTACTACATCATCTTAATACAATATTAAAATATTTAAAACATATAAGAGACAAGCTAATTGGTAGCCTTGCCCTTGCCCTTATCAACGCCCGAAGGTTCACCATGCTCTGCCTTAACTGAAATGTTTTAGGGAAAGCAAGAATGAGCACAAATTGCCCAGCAAGTAATATATAATAAGGGTGAGTAATAAGATTCCCAATTCTCAAAAAGGTATAACAAGGTTTGATAGTTCAAGGATAACAAGAATATCAACAGTTCTCAATAACAGTCGCTAAGGACAGAATAATATCAATATGATTCAATAATACGTCAATTCAAGATTTTAAATAATTGAATACTGAGCAGTCACTAAGGACTATGAACTTCTACTAGAATTGACAGTAATAAACTAAAAATCCAATAAAAACAGGTACAACAGGTGATCAGCCTAAAGTACCATCGTTATGCATAACAATCAATCATACTCAAGCGTGCACGTCGGTTCTCTGACAATTATATATTCCCTTCAAAGAAGGTTGTTCTTCTCAGTCAAATACAAGATCCCGCACCAATCAATTAGTTTGGGTTTCTTCTCAATAATATAAGTCTAGCCGAATCAAATGGCATAGACACTTTCATAATATTCAAGAACAATACTAAGTTCAACATGAATAATAGCTTTAATGAAATAAGAGTTCAAATATGCTAATTCAATTCAACCGATTAAGTAGGAAACTAGTATGCAATATACAAGGATAGAATACTTGCACAGTAAAAGAGTGTAAGTAAGAGAACTTGCAAAATCATAGATTTCCTTGCATAAAGTAAATGCGTCGGTTAGGATACTTGCCTTTAGCGTAGTTTATCCACGAAAGAAAATCAACACTTTCGAATTCCTATCGTAATACAGTTACGTATATATGATATTCATTAGTCATATAATTAAACTTCACATTTTATCTTCGAATATACGATTAACACATAAGCTAGGTTTTACCTAGCTACACAGTTATATAGAATATAATTTCTATCCTTAACGTTCCTCCTTTAGAGTTTAAACACATTCTTATATCTTATAAGATCGCAATTAATACTAAATATATTTCATTTTAGCAAGTTACGGCATTCTCTTTGAGTTAACCGTCAAAATCGGGTTCAAGTAACATCATATAATATCACGTAGCATGTATTCATATTTAAAGGATACTTTACATGCTTGTATAACTTTTCCAAATCCAATCGTACATGGTATAGGTTCTTAAGTTAATACTTAAAGCAATTCAAGGACACGAACTCATATGGTCTAACATGCTCGCTTTTTAAACCAATAAGATATTCACATAACTTGCATTAAACGTGCTCATGAGTACTCGTATTGCATATATGTAGCTAGCATTGTTATTATCTTGAAAACATGCTTCGTTTATGCTAAACTTTAATCACGGCAACCAATCATGGTATATATATATGCATGACACATGAATGAGTCTAAGAGTACTATCACATGTGTCCATAAATATCAGAATTTAAATCTCCACGTATCGTGTTAATGCTCACGTGCAAGGCTTGTATTTCTATTAGTGAATCTTACTAATAGGGCCTAACATGTTCGTGCTTCCTTACGAACTATATAAACACAAGTTAAGGGTTCATTCATATATTTCAAAGTTCTCTAAACATGCTCATAACATCAAAACGACTATATAGCATTTACATGATCATATCCACCTTCAAACTTACATTTTTGTTAGGAATGAGCACTAGTTAGGTTCACATGTTCATATTTTATTACGGAACCAATATAGATAAGCTAACATGCACTTCATGTGTCTCTAGGTGGTACTAACGTGCTTGCAAGGTCAGTATGTAAACATGCTTTATAATGTTAATGATTGTTTATGAAATTTTAAGTTCGTTTCCAAGCTTCATGTCGTTTTGTTAACCATGCATGCTAATACACTAAAACATGCTTACATTGCCTCATTAGGTTTATATATATGTATTAATCATGCTTCCATGCTTGTTTAAACAAAAATCAACCAATTAGTACATAACAATTTTGTTGCAGAATGCAGAAAACTGAACACAGAGGCCGGCGCTGCGGCGCGGCAACAGCAGCCACAATCTGGCGCTGCGGCGCGGGTGGCGCTGCGGCGCGGGCATAATGCCCTGGGATTGGCGCTGCGGCATGGGAGACGCTGGTACTACCGCATTGTGGCGCTGCAGCGCACAGCTAGCGCTGCGCATCGGCGCTGCGGCGCCGCGTTGCAGACTCAGTTATGCTGCAGCCAAAACCGTCCCCAAACTTCCCATTTCATCGATTTGAACATACCCAGATGTTATTAGACTTCTTTAACTTACTAACACACACACACACATATATATATATATATATTCTTATATAACAGTCAATCGCCATTTATCAATTCCCAATTTCATGAACTCCAATAAATTTCACGAATTTGATGTTTTACAGAAATTGCAGAGCAAAAATGGAAATGAAAGTCAAGAAAGCTATATAGTGGTTTCATCATGTATGTATGTTCATATAACAACAATATAAGGGTTCTACAACCCAATCATGAACCAATTTGGCATAATCAAGAATTTGAAGGAAACTTCAGAAACAGAAAACGAAAATGAAGAACAAAGAAAAAGGGATTATACCTCTGCTAGGATTCAAATAGAGTTTGCTGCTAATCCAACTTCCCCTACTGATATATGTATATTCCTTCACTCACTACTTATGCAAACTCTCAGCAAATTGAAAACGAAGAAACATGGCTGCTATTTATAGAAGAATCCTTACACAGACAATGTAATTGTCCATTAATTTGAACCAATAGATTAAAGCTTTATATATCAGCTAAGGAAGAGTTGGTAAAGTGGTTGAAGAACACTGTTGTGCCCACTCCCCATATCATGATTTGCTAGAATGCTGAGTTCGAGAGAAGAGAGTAGGCATAGGCTTTCACGTGTAGGAGAGGATGAGGAATGGACAAGCCATATATCTCAGCATTTGCAACATGAAGTGTATTAATACTAAGGCCATATATACATATATCATACACTTAGGCTATTATATCTATATTCATACTATATATTTAGATTACAATTAGAATTATAATGTAATCCCAATAATCATGTTATTCACATAATGTAGTAAGTGTAAATTGACACATATATTCCATTACATATATAAATAATCATCAATTATTATTTATATTCATAATACATTATTTTAATGTATACTTACATACATATTATCACATAGGCTATTATCATGTAACTCCCATAATTCAATAAGCCTTACCATATAATAGCGTCATATTACACTTCACATAATACATAGTTAGCTAATATATGTTACACATTTAATTCGCATGCTTGCATATAGAATCACTCATCTTATTAAATATTAATTAATAATATACACACATCCTTCATCAATCAATATAATTGTTAATCTCCATAACAATTTAATTAACCCTTATATGATTAATTATCACTTTAATATAAATCTTATTATATTTATAAACACGTTGCTCATTATTATTATTATTATATTTCTTTCAATAATAATAATCACTATGATTAATCAATCACAGTTAATATTCCACAACAATTAATTAATATTCTATGATAACAATTAATTAATATTCTACAATAGCAATTAACAAATAATATAGATTAATTGTTCGCCTAAATTAATATAATCATTCTTATATTGTGCCACACAAGGCTATCAATGAGTTTATCGCAAACCCCATCAATTTCTCAATTATTATAATTATTCAATTTAATATAATTGAATTAATCATTCTCATAACACAAAATCATTATATTCAAATAAATTCTCATTTCCATTAATATAATTATTTAATAATATTATGAAATTCTCGGGTATTACAGATCAGACCTTAGTACCATACTGTGCACAATATCTTGACGCTAAAGCATTATAAATCCCTTTTACAGGGTTGTTCATCTTAGTTTGACATCAGAGTCCGCACCAAAGGAAGTTTAGTTTGGATAAGTTTAATAATAGTTCTAAAATTTAGAACGCTCATCAACTATGGACTAGTCGAATCAATAAGGGTTCGCTAATCTTACAAGATTCAACAATAAATGATATTCAATTTGAATAACAAATCTCAAGAGTATACAATTTAGTAAATATTGTATAACTGAAGTAATACTTCAAAAGGGTTATAATATCTCATATGGAGTCTTGAACTTGAATAGTAAGAACAAGAACTTGATTGACATAGAATTATAAGTATCGAACTTGCTCACGAATAACTTTGAAGTTAGAAAGTTTGCTCAATTTAAAGACTATGAATAAAAACTTGTTTAACAATAATAAGTTAGGGATAAAGTACTTGCCTCGTGCGTAAGCTACAAATCTAGTTACAATTCAATTCCTCAACGTCCTACACATTACATTATGCATACGATGTCGATTAGTTTATAATCATTACGTTTTAACCGTTTAACTTCTTCCTTAAGTTCAACTTAACAACGTGGTTGTAACTTAACTTGCTAACTAACCACATACGTGAGTTAAAACTCACCACATACATATCACACGTGTATAACACTTTAAACTATCAAAGTCATACTCTATGATACAATATCTATGTACACATATAACATATTAATATAAGACTTCAATTCATCTTAAACATGTCAACAATATGCTATCTTATTGTTTAATACACTTATCAAGTCATTACATTAAGTTAGCTAAACATGCGCTGCCTAAAAATTTCTCGGAAGCCAAGCCAACTTCCTGGACAGCACCCACCCCCGCTGGGGCTGGGCTTTAAGCTTATGAGGACCCGCTGGGGCGGGGGCCCCTGCTGGTGCATTTTTTGGTTCGCGATTTTGACAGTTCGTTGGCCCAATTAATTCCAATTAAATACAAATTAAACTAGTACCGTGATTTCTATGAAGTATAAACTTCATAGAAATATCATACAATGTTATTAATATGTTTTTAACATCTTAAATCATGCAATTACTCAAATCAAATCACTTAATTTCACTGTTCTTGGTATTCTTGAAAGTTTTGAAGAAAAAACATGAAATTTGATATCACGGATTCGTTATAACTCCGAATCCGTCCGTTCAAAGTTTGTTTTCTTTGTTTTAACATGTATTATCATAATCTACTGTCAAATTTAAGTTAAACAAACAATTCATGACATACAATTGTTCGTAAGGGCCATAAGGCCATATATACAATTTTTATTCTATAACTTCAATAACCCAATTGAAACATATTTATATGAAATTGATGGTTTAAAAACATACATAGATGGTAGAAAACATGTTATGATTATATATTATCATGTATATACACATAAATCATCAATTCATGCATTGATCATACAATAGTTGTTTTACAAAGAACTCAAAAATAGTCGTTAATGAAAAACTCTGGTTATAGCATGTTTATATGAAATTGGTTACTCTAATACATGAATATATGATATAAAATATATTGTAGACATATACTAACATATATATCATCATATACCCATCAATTATAAATCTCCTCAATCACAAAGGACTTTGAAATAGTTTCTCATAAAATTATAAGAACGTGATAAAAGTTTGGGTGGAAGATATTACCTTTGCTAGATTTTGTGAAGATGATAAACTCTCCTTTGATTTCTACAATCCTTGATCTCTTTAACTCTCTCTCTCAAAGTTCTCTCTAATTTTGTCTCAGACTTTTCTAAGTTTTTCTCTCTAAAACTAATTGTCTGATCATAATGTATGAAGTAGTATAGTTATAATATACGAATAAGATATATAAGCGTAATGGGTGAGTGGTTGTTAGTTAATCCCATAATGGTTTAACTGGCTCCAACCCCCCACTAAGGCCATGTTTGGCTAGCTTAAAGAGTCCCTACTCATTTATTTTAATTAACTCTTATTATATAGTTTATTAGTGTCACACCCAATTAAGTAATTAATCAAATATCTTATTTAATTCAATTAAATAAAATAGAATGATTCCACATTAATCACATAGTCACATAATTAAATTCTCATTTATTAATTATGTCAAATCATTAAATCTCTAATTAATTATTAAATTAATTAGAATAACATTATGCTTATTAAATAATTCATTTAATCAAATAATCTCAATTAAAAACATACTTTGAATAATAAAATTCTCCATATTAATTTAATCAATGTAACACATATAATTAAATTAATCTACCACAATTTTATCAATTAATTATTTGACTCAATAATTAAATCATCAAAAAATATTTATTTTAATTCAATAAATATTTAAATCATATTACAAAATTGATAGTAGTGTGCATACAAGCCAATCATGTATGATGATAAAGCACGTACTTTGTAAACAATCTTATTTATTTATTAATAAAATATTCATTTATTAAAGGCATTTAATTATCTACATGTTGCTGTTTTTATAATATGTAAATAACCCATAGTTTTAAGCAATGCTTTTAGAATCATGATGATGATCATGCTAATGAGATCTAAATTCTTAGAAAGTTTTAAAACTTAAATAGTTCCCAATCGTGGGATTACTAAAAAGGGGATTAGTAAATCCGGATAGATTGGTACATATGTTGCTTGCTCATTGGATGAGGATGATTGATCTCATGATCATTTGTGTGGAGACACTAAAGCAAGTATGTAGGTGCTTATTGGAGAATAAGTTCACTGAACGTGATTCGCTATGGAATACCTAATGGAGTTTTACTCGCATGTCAATAGGAATTCCTAATGTGATAGTAGTACAAGTGATCCTTGGACTTGAGATCATCATAGTATCTTGTATGTAACAAATTATACTTTGACTTATTCCTTAAGACCTTTTAAGGCATATATAGGGTATGCTTGGGTATAATGAGTTACATATGGAGATAATGAATGATCAATAAAGAATCTACCACCTCTAGTAAAAGAGGAGATATGTCCTATGTGATTCGTTAAATGACAACCCAGGAATCCTTGGCCAAGGTGAAATGAAATTAGAAAGGAGTTTTTTAATTTGCATTATTTGGAGTTGTGCATTTTCTAATCGAAATACATATAATTAAATAAAATAAGACTTGACAGTAAATCCATGTCTTATATTTAATTGGGACATTGTATGGTGGAAGGATTGAATTGTATGGTAACTATTAACTCACAGGTTCTTTTATGATTAATGTTGAAATCTATATTATCTGGAAAGTCGTTGATCGCTAGGGAGGCTTATCCCTATTGTAGAATAAATATTATTTATTTAAATAGATTATTAGTTTAATTTATTTATTTAAATAAGATTAAAATTGTTTTAATTGATTTATTCACAACCGGTTTAATATGGAGAACCTAAAGGGTCACACCATAAAAGGAAGAATAATTATTTAAGAAGGTAATGGCATAATCGTAATAATGCATTAAGTATAATTAATTTAATCTATGGTGATAGAATAAATTAAATAGCTTAATGTTTATTATTTAATATTTTGAAAATATTAAATATAAATTAATAAGAGGAGTCTTATTAATATTATTACAATTATTATTATTTTAATTTCTAAAGGAGTTTAGTAATTTATTTAATATTTAGTACTCTCATTTATTCCTAATAAGATTAGGAGACAAATTAATTAAATGAATTTAATTAATTATTCCCATGTGGTGGGAAGCCTAAATTAATTAAAGGAGTTTAATTAATTAAAAGAAATCCCATGTCTAATAGGATTAGAAGGGTTGACCAATGTCTATATAAGAGAAATCTTATAATAGATATTAGATGATGCAATTCCAATTGTTGGAGAGTACTCCTTTTCTATAGAGGATAGAAAACTAAGGTTAAGCCAAACACCCTCATTCTTGATAATTCATCTTCCTTGGTGGATCACCTCTAGAGGCCAAACACTTGGGTGGCTAACGTTGATCAAAGGAAGGAATCTAACCCGGAAATTCAAGGAGATCACGAAGAACAAGGAGTTGAACTAGTACCTGTGGAAGCTTCGTTCTACAAGGGTATGATTCCATAACTTCTTATTTATCGTTTTAAATTAATAATTTGCATAAAGGATGATCCGGGTAATGGTTTTGTAGAAATTTTTTAAACTCTGATATATCATACTTCCGCTAATTTTTGCAATTTGATTGCGTCACGATTTCGTACAAACCCAACAGTGGCATCAGAGCCAAATCTTTATGCAATTATTAATTTATTTTTGATTTCATATACATATGGGTATGTATTTAAAATAATTTATTGGGCATAATTTTATTATATAAAATTATATTTTTTAAGAAAAAAAAAAGACTTTTTTTGGGACGAATCACAATTTTATTTTTTTTTGTGCTAATCTTGAATTCTGTAAAGAAAAGGTGTTGTCTCTTTCTTACTCCAAAAAAAAAAAAAGGTGACCCATCAGGAAAGGACTTTTTTAATAAACCTGCAGGACTCTTTTAATAAAAGAAGGTGATTTTTTTTTTAAATAAATATGATATATTTATATATTATATTCTAAATAATTTTATAATTAAAATAAAGAGTTTATTTTAATCTTGAAATTGGATTTCATGCAATTTCAAATTGCCCATTAAATGATACTCATATATATATGGAATGTTTTAATTCATGAGATGAATATTTATTTATTGATATATATGGTGATATGTATGAAAATAAATGGGGATTGATTATGGACTATTTGACCAATGTGATTGGATTTTATTTTAGTTGAATGCTTGAATGAATGAGTTTTATTAAATGGGGTCTGCGTACCTCGTCTTCTCTAATTTTTTTTCTTCTTGATGTAAAATTCTATCTCCCTCCTATGTACTTCCCCTTGACTGTTGATCAAGGTTTCTATTTAAATTAAATAGTTTAATGTAATAAGAATAGTTAGAATTATCTTGAAGAAATTGGAGACCAAGGAGCAAGGAGCGCGTGAAGACCCGTTTGTATGGAGCCCGGGTTTAAATGTAATAGTTATATTTAAATTTAAATTCTTGCACTCCTAGGTTTGACCTTTTGGTTCACTTGGTGGCTCTAGTGAACCAAACTAGAATAAAAGTCCATAATCAATCCGGGTAGAATATAATATTCTATATTGCATGCTAAATATTATATATATTATATTTTATGCAAACATGCTTCGCATGTTTAATAAAATGACGCGTATTTTATATATATATGTGCATGCGCGCTAAACAAGATGAAACAAATAATAACAAACCCCTCAAAGAAATAATATTAAGTCCGAAGCGTTCAAATGATATTTGGAATATCGAACGTCGCCTTCTAGCATGATAAATTAATAGAGTATTAAATATTTAATATGAGCTTGTTGTGCTATCCACAAGGCGAGTATTGCGTATTTAAGATGTTAATTAATCACATTTGATGCTTATCAAGAAAATTGAACGATCTAGTCTTGTTGTGCTATCCACAAGGACGAACATTTTTCTTTTTTGAATTTATGGAAGTGCTAGGCTGGACTTAACTTAAATCATTTTAGTTCGGATGTGCACACACTTGACCATTATGATTTAAGAGGCAAAATAAAAGGAGTTATATAGTGTTGTAATTGACAAGAGTTGTCTACCTATTTATTTGTATATCGCTTGTTGTGCTATCCACAAGGTTATATACATTTGAAATGGGATCCTTATTCTCACTAGCAAATCTTTAATTAGATGTTGCCGAACTATATAAGTGAGGGTAATATAGTTTGATGAAAATAGTGGGAGATACCAATTTAAAATAAAGACCTAAATTTATTTTGGTATGCAAAATTAATAAAATGAATGTTTGCTAAAATGTTATTTTTCACATGCAGAATTTTAAAAATGTCTAAATCACTAATCTCACTACGAAGCATACTTGATGCAAACAAGCTTACCGGGCCGAATTATGAGGACTGGCTAAGAAATCTGAGAATTGTTCTTACTGCTGAAAAGATTTCTTATGTCCTAAATTCAACTGTCCCTGAATCTGTTTCAGAAACAGCCTCTGAGGAAGAGATTGTCACTTTCAATAAGTGGCAAGATGATGTATCTGTGGCTCAATGCATCATGCTCGCATATATGAATAACGAGCTTCAGCGTCAGCACGAAAAAATGGATGCTCCTGCTATGCTGCTTCACCTCAAGGAGTTGTATGGTGAACAGAGTAGGACTGCTAGATATGAGATATCTAAGGAGCTCTTCCGATCTCGGATGACCGAGGGTACTGCCGTCGAGACTCATGTCCTGAAAGTGATCAATTTGATTGAACGCCTTGGACAGCTTGGGTTCGTCATGGATGGGGAGTTGAGTCAAGACTTGGTCTTGCAGTCACTCCCTGAGACCTTCTCGCAGTTTGTGGTTAATTTTCACATGAATAAGCTAGATGTCAGCTTGCCTGAGCTGCTTAACATGCTGAAAACTGCAGAAGGTCACTTCCCATCCAAGAAGAACTATATCTTGATGGTGGATTCTTCCAATAAAAGGAAGAGACCTAAGGTATCTTCTGAAAAGAAGAAATCCAAGAAGGCTAAGGGAAAGGGGAAAGAAAAGGAACAAAAGAAACCTGAACCAGCTAAAGGAATGTGCTTTCATTGCAACGAGCCGGGTCATTGGAAGAAAAACTGCAAGAAGTTTCTGGCAGACAAGAAGCTTGGAGAAGCTTCGACTTCCAATCAAGGTTTGTTCATGATTGAAATTAATTTTTCAGAAATTCAAAATTCTACTTGGGTATTGGATACCGGCTGTGGTTCTCACATATGTAATAATGTGAAGGGACTGGTCAGAAGTAGAAAGCTGAACAATGATGAGGTGATCCTACGAGTAGGGAATGGAGCAAAGGTTGCTGCATTAGCTGTAGGAACTTATTATTTAGCAATGCCTTCGGGCAAGTCCATTTATCTTAATAATTGTTATTATGTTTCGAATATTATTAAAAATATTATTTCAATTTCTGTATTGGATATGGAAGGATTTAACGTTGTTATAAAGAACAATAGTTGTTCTATTTATAAAGACGATGTTTTATATGGTATTGGAAATTTGCGAAATGGACTTTATACACTTGACTTACAAGAAAATATATTTCAAATTGAACAAACTAAGAAAAGGAAAAGAGATGATATTAATTATACCTATATGTGGCACTGTAGACTCGGTCATATCAATGAAACAAGATTATCCAAGTTGCATAAAGATGGGCTCCTCGAGCTATCCGATTATGAATCATATCCAACTTGTGAATCTTGTCTCATGGGTAAAATGACTAAATCTCCTTTTAGTGGAAGAGGAGAAAGAGTTACAGAGTTGTTGACATTGATTCACACAGACGTTTGTGGGCCTATGACAACAAGTGCACGGGGTGGGTATTCTTATTTTATTACTTTCACTGATGATCACTCAAGATTTGGATATGTGTATTTAATGAAATACAAGTCAGAATCATTTGAAAAGTTCAAAGAGTTCAGAAGTGAAGTAGAGAAACAAACGGGCAAGAGTATAAAGATACTTCGATCAGATCGAGGCGGAGAATACTTAAGCGGTGAGTTTCTCAATTGTCTCAAAGAAAATGGTATAATCTCACAATGGACTCCTCCAGGTACACCACAGTTAAATGGAGTATCTGAAAGGAGAAATCGAACACTGTTAGACATGGTTCGATCCATGATGAGTTTTACCGACCTTCCAATTTCCTTCTTGGGATATGCCCTAGAAACGGCTGCATACCTACTTAACAAGGTACCTACCAAATCCGCCCCAAAGACTCCATATGAGATGTGGAAGGGGAGGAAACCAAATCTTAAGCATGTTAAGACTTGGGGTTGTCCAGCTTATGTCAAAAAGTTTGAACATGATAAGCTACAAACTAAATCCGAAAAGTGTAGATTTGTGGGATACCCTAAAGAAACTGTAGGGTATTATTTCTATCATCCAACTGATCAAAAGGTGTTTGTTGCGAAACATGCTGCCTTCTTGGAAAAGGAGTTTATCCATGAAGGGGTCAGTGGGAGTAAGATATATCTTGAAGAAGCTCAAGAACCACAAATTACCACGGATCAAAGTCAGGTACCTGACCAAGTAGAAGAACCTACTATACCACACCCTGTTCGTAAATCTGGAAGAGTACCGAAGATACCTGAGAGGTATGGATTCGTTGTAGAGGATGACGATGAGGTACGCATCATGAATGATGATGATCCATTGAATTACGAACAGGCCATGAGTAATAAAGACTCAGAGAAATGGCTTGAAGCCATGAAATCCGAAATGGACTCCATGTATGAAAACAAAGTATGGACTTTGGTTTCACCTGAAGGCATTAAGCCTATTGGGTGTAAATGGGTCTTTAAAAGAAAGACTGGAGCGGACGGCAAGGTGGAGACCTATAAGGCCCGACTGGTTGCAAAAGGTTTCAAACAAAGACAAGGAGTTGATTATGATGAAACCTTTTCACCAGTAGCTATGCTCAAGTCCATTCGGATTTTGCTTGCGATTGCAGCTTATAACGACTATGAGATCTGGCAGATGGAAGTGAAAACAGCCTTCCTCAATGGGAAACTTGAGGAGGATGTGTATATGACACAGCCAGAGGGATTTGTTTCAAAGGTTGGAATAAATCAAGTCTGTAAGCTGCAACGATCCATTTATGGATTGAAGCAAGCTTCTCGTAGATGGAACATTCGTTTTGATGAGACAATCAAAGAGTTTGATTTTATCAAAAATGACGATGAACCATGTGTGTACAAGAAGGTTAGTGGGAGCGCAATTTTATTCCTTGTATTATATGTTGATGATATATTACTGATAGGGAATGACATTCCTATGCTACAATCGATTAAAATCTGGTTATCTAAACACTTCTCCATGAAGGACTTGGGAGAAGCATCCTATATTTTGGGGATAAAGATCTATAGAGATAGATCTAAAAGGATGCTTGGTTTATCCCAAGGAACGTACATTGATGCAATGCTAAAGAGATTTAGCATGGAAGATTCCAAAAGAGGTCTCATGCTGATGAGCCATGGAATACATCTCTCCAAGAAACAGGCCCCAAAGACACCTGAGGAGAGAGACCGTATGAGTAAGATCCCTTATGCTTCTGCAATAGGATCTATCATGTACGGTATGATATGTACTAGACCGGATGTTGCTCATGCACTTAGTGTAACGAGCAGATACCAGTCGAATCTTGGAGAAGAGCACTGGAAGGCAGTGAAGAATATCCTAAAGTACTTGAGAAGGACTAAAGATATTTTTCTTGTGTTTGGTGGGTCTGAATTAAAACTCGAGGGCTTCACAGACTCAAGTTTTCAAACGGACCAAGATGACAGTAAATCTGTTTCTGGGTATGTTTTTACCTTGAACGGAGGCGTAGTGAGTTGGAAGAGTTCCAAGCAGCAAACAGTTGCTGATTCAGTGACAGAGGCAGAGTATATAACTGTAAGTGAAGCTGCAAGTTGATGTTTTAGATGAAAAGTTCATTACAGAACTAGGAATAGTTCCTAAGTCTCATCTTGAATCTAAACATGTGTTGCGGCACTTTGATTAAAAAAAAATCATTGAAAGAGGAGAGTGTAGACTCTCAAGACAACATTGCAGATCCATTTACTAAAGCTTTAACACAACAGCAGTTTGATCGTCACTTAGAGAAGATGGGTATGAGATACCATGGCGATTGGCTTTAGTGCAAGTGGGAGATTGATAGTAGTGTGCATACAAGCCAATCATGTATGATGATAAAGCACGTACTTTGTAAACAATCTTATTTATTTATTAATAAAATATTCATTTATTAAAGGCATTTAATTATCTACATGTTGCTGTTTTTATAATATGTAAATAACCCATAGTTTTAAGCAATGCTTTTAGAATCATGATGATGATCATGCTAATGAGATCTAAATTCTTAGAAAGTTTTAAAACTTAAATAGTTCCCAATCGTGGGATTACTAAAAAGGGGATTAGTAAATCCGGATAGATTGGTACATATGTTGCTTGCTCATTGGATGAGGATGATTGATCTCATGATCATTTGTGTGGAGACACTAAAGCAAGTATGTAGGTGCTTATTGGAGAATAAGTTCACTGAACGTGATTCGCTATGGAATACCTAATGGAGTTTTACTCGCATGTCAATAGGAATTCCTAATGTGATAGTAGTACAAGTGATCCTTGGACTTGAGATCATCATAGTATCTTGTATGTAACAAATTATACTTTGACTTATTCCTTAAGACCTTTTAAGGCATATATAGGGTATGCTTGGGTATAATGAGTTACATATGGAGATAATGAATGATCAATAAAGAATCTACCACCTCTAGTAAAAGAGGAGATATGTCCTATGTGATTCGTTAAATGACAACCCAGGAATCCTTGGCCAAGGTGAAATGAAATTAGAAAGGAGTTTTTTAATTTGCATTATTTGGAGTTGTGCATTTTCTAATCGAAATACATATAATTAAATAAAATAAGACTTGACAGTAAATCCATGTCTTATATTTAATTGGGACATTGTATGGTGGAAGGATTGAATTGTATGGTAACTATTAACTCACAGGTTCTTTTATGATTAATGTTGAAATCTATATTATCTGGAAAGTCGTTGATCGCTAGGGAGGCTTATCCCTATTGTAGAATAAATATTATTTATTTAAATAGATTATTAGTTTAATTTATTTATTTAAATAAGATTAAAATTGTTTTAATTGATTTATTCACAACCGGTTTAATATGGAGAACCTAAAGGGTCACACCATAAAAGGAAGAATAATTATTTAAGAAGGTAATGGCATAATCGTAATAATGCATTAAGTATAATTAATTTAATCTATGGTGATAGAATAAATTAAATAGCTTAATGTTTATTATTTAATATTTTGAAAATATTAAATATAAATTAATAAGAGGAGTCTTATTAATATTATTACAATTATTATTATTTTAATTTCTAAAGGAGTTTAGTAATTAATTTAATATTTAGTACTCTCATTTATTCCTAATAAGATTAGGAGACAAATTAATTAAATAAATTTAATTAATTATTCCCATGTGGTGGGAAGCCTAAATTAATTAAAGGAGTTTAATTAATTAAAAGAAATCCCATGTCTAATAGGATTAGAAGGGTTGACCAATGTCTATATAAGAGAAGTCTTATAATAGATATTAGATGATGCAATTCCAATTGTTGGAGAGTACTCCTTTTCTATAGAGGATAGAAAACTAAGGTTAAGCCAAACACCCTCATTCTTGATAATTCATCTTCCTTGGTGGATCACCTCTAGAGGCCAAACACTTGGGTGGCTAACGTTGATCAAAGGAAGGAATCTAACCCGGAAATTCAAGGAGATCACGAAGAACAAGGAGTTGAACTAGTACCTGTGGAAGCTTCGTTCTACAAGGGTATGATTCCATAACTTCTTATTTATCGTTTTAAATTAATAATTTGCATAAAGGATGAACCGGGTAATGGTTTTGTAGAAATTTTTTAAACTCTGATATATCATGCTTCCGCTAATTTTTGCAATTTGATTGCGTCACGATTTCGTACAAACCCAACAAAAATCTCGTTCGTCACAAGGCTGGTGCCCCAACTGGTAGGTATTGAGTATCTCTTACCTCCAAAGCTTGAAAACTAGTAGGTTCAATCCCTGCATCCTGACTAATCACTGGCATGTCTTCCTATATGCAGACAAGGTATTCTAGTTTGGCATTCACTATGATTAGGTTGCCATTAATAATGCACTGGAGTTGTTGATGGAGGCTGGATGGAACTGCTTCTGCCTTATGGATCCATGGCCTTCCCAGCAACAAGTTATATCCGATGATGATGTTGAGCACCTAGAAAGATACATAGAAAGTGTGCGGACCAATCTCCAGAGGAAGTTCAATTTCTCCCATAGCCTCTCGGCGAGATCCATCGAAAGCCCCGATGACCACATGACTGTTTCTGATCCGATTCGGGTTGATCTTCATTCTCTCCAAGGTGTCATAGGGGGACAGATGTTCAGGGACGATCCTCCATCTATTAGCACCCCTCCGATCACATACGCGGATGACATTACTGCTATATGTAGGGACTTGCGATGACCTGTCCCCTTTACAGGTATATCATCGTCAGTAAAAGATATCACAATGCTATTGAAGATGTGTTCTACCACATAACGGAATTTCTCGGCATCCACTGTTTTTGGCAGATGGGCTTCTTCCAGAACTTTCACTAGAATATTACGATGATCCACTGAGGATAAGACCAAATCTAAGATGGACATTTGATTGGGTGCATCTTTCAGACTTTGCACCACCTTGATCTCGTTATGCCCCATTTTGCTGAGGAACTCTTCAATTTTCTCTTCAGTCACCTTCCCTTTAGCCTTGATAACTGAATTGATCACCCGCTGGGGCAGGTATAATGGATTCTCCTTGGATATGCTGGCAATATTGTTTGAGGTTAAACCTTCATCATTCCCATAGTTCCATGGGACTCTCTTCAGACTGATCACTGGATACTGGGGTCTGAAAGGTAATATTAAAGGCTCGGATGCGGCTACCTTCACAGGATTCTGTGCTTCTTGGACCCCTTTCTCTGGCAATATTAAGGGTGTTTCGGCTAGCTCTTTTTCACAGGATGTTGGGAAGAAGCATGAGAATGCTATTCCTAGTTATACAAGATTTGATTATGATCTTAACGAATGAATATGCAAATATGTCTGCATTGATATAATCTGTATAGTCCTTGAATAGATAATAGGAATATATGTACAAGGACTTTGGATGAAATGATCAAATATGTTAGGTTGATCCTACATGAACAGAATAGCTTTGTAAAGTCCTTCAAAAGAATATGATGTACAAGGACTAAAAATAGAAAGATCAAACTTGTTAGGTTGATCTTATTCAATGTAATAGATAGGCATGTCTGATCATCGAGCACTGCACCAGCCTTCGTAGTCTGCCAGGAGAGACAAGAAAGACTCGGAGACTATCAAGGCAGAATCGTAGTCTGCAAGGATAGTAGCTCCTGGAGTTCGTAGTCTGCCAGGAAAGACAAGGCAGGATCGTAGTGTCTCGAGAAGAACTTTCTCGAAGCCGTAGTCTGCTGAGGAAGTCATGTTCAGAATCGTGGAGACAAACAGTCTAAGAGCCAACTGAGCATCTGCCAAAGCCAAGTCAAGAATCGTAGGCCACAAATGAAGTCGTGGAGTCTACTGACCATATCAAGAGGCAAAAATTATAGTCGAGCAAGATCAGACCAGGACAGCAAGTGCTAAGGCAAAAATCGTAGTCTGTCGTATGATCTGCTCTCAAAGTCGTAGTGTCTGTAGAACCAATGCAAGATCGTAGTCTGCAGAACAAAGGCTTTAACAGAGTCAAGCAAGTGCTCACAACGCTAAGGAAGAATCGTAGAGACAAAACGATTCTCAACAAATGAGCATTTCTAAAGTATCCAAAGATGTAGCCTCTGGTCAGAGCTGTAAAGATACAATCTACCTGAAGGAAGCCAGAGAGCACTCACCGAATGGCCTACAAGCAAACAGAAGATCGAAGCACCAACTCAATTAGCATCCTGATTGAGTAGTGAAGCCATTCGGGAGAAGTCTTCCTCAAGCAATAGTAAGAAGACTTCAGATGAAGTGACTGGCAATAGGAAGTCAGCAATGCAGTAGTTGTCAAGATAAACAGAAGACAACGATCTTGGGTGTGACTATGTGCTTGCTAAATGAGAAGAAGGAACTGATGCTGTTTATACAGAGATACTGGCCAACCTATAAATAATAGACGAAGAAGATGAAGTATGGGTCAGACCATTGATGATATGTGAACGGGAGATCACAAGGAGAAAGAGAGCTGAGTATGCCTAATCAGATGAGTCATATAATTCAGAAGGGCCAGAGTATTAAGATAAGTTATCAGTTTCTGAGTTAAGTTAAGGCAAGCAGAAGTGTTGAAGCATTGCACAAGTGGAGGAAGAGATGTTCTACATTGCAAATCCAAAGAACACTCTTCAAAATCGTAGTGTTGTCTCAACCAGTCAACGAGCAACATTCATCAGACAAACTACTATCAAGTTCAAGGTCATCTGCATCAAAATCATAGAGTTTGGTCATCTGAATATTGAAGCATTAGCAACGTCTCAATAAGAAGATTGACATTTGAACGTTACTGATTAAGAGCATCGATGCAAAATGACAACTCCTGATGTTCTGATCGAGGAGTTAGAAAGAAGAAATAAAGGTGACTACCAGCCTGACGCGTTAAAGTGACATCTCTGATGTGGTAAGTGAAATAGTAGACTGCTGTGTCAGAAAAGTTAAAAAGGGGTTGTCACGTCACATCAGCAGTCTACACCAAATAACTTGAGATCTGCGAAGCAATTCAAATAGCTTCCAACAGCTATATTCCAACGTGAAGCTTATGGAATGGTATTTAACATCTGAAGCTTCAAAGATGAAAGGTTACTGAGTCGAAGAGTTATTGGGCTGATAAGTTGTTGACTCTACGAGTTCTACAGAGCTCAACAGAATACGTCTCAGTGGCAGTGAGACTACGAAAGTAGAAGTGAAGCAAGTTAAGAGAAGAGCTTGAACAGATAAAAGGCTTCACTCAACAACAATGAGAATGCCAATCAAAACGGCAGCTAAGCTCAGAGCCGAGAAGGCCAACAAGATAGCATTCAGAAAAGTGGCAGACCAGAAAGAAGATTCAAAGAGCTACTCTATGAATCACAATGAACTACCAAGAGCTGAAGAAGAACAGATGCCGGATCAGATGAAGAAACAGATCTGCACATCAGTCAAGCAAGGTTCAAGGGATGCTACGTGCCATACGAAGTCTACGAAAAGCTCAAAGACTTAGCAGACCTCAAGTGGTGAAAGGATGCAAGCTGAGATTAGATGAAGACAAACATCAACCAAAAGATCAGCTGCACCAGAGAAGAATTGATGGACTGCTAAGCACTCAACGATGTTAAGCTTCATGAACATCTTAGTAGTCTGTCCAATGGTGATCCAGCCTCGATGCAGAATCCGAAGAGGATCACACCAAGTTGCTAAGTACCAAAGGATGAACAAAGCTTCAAGTCATCTTAGCATCTCAGCACCAACAACAACATCAACAAAGCCAGGGCCTGAGGGGTCCTTGTCCGAGGGAATAAATGAAGTTCCAAGGCTGCTGGCCTTGAAGAGTTCTTAGTGAACTGGAGTTCCAGGTCTGCTGGACTTGAAGATTTCATAGAGAACTGAAGTTCCAAGGCTGCTAGCCTTGAAGGAATCTTAGTGATTCAGATGTAAAGACTTCCTTAGTGGAATCCCTGCTTGTTGAAGCAGAAGAGTGGATTAGGAGCTTTAGTCTCTGAACCACTTAAAATCCCTTGTGTCTTTTACAGTCTGTCATTTACATTATGTATCTATAACTGCTATAACTGCTATCAATGTAATGATCACTTAATCATAAACTAACTCTAGAACAATGGTTAACAAGTTATTTATGAAGGGGATCTTTAACATATTCCGCTGTGCTTAAAATGATTCTTATGTTTGTCATATGCTAATTACTTAGCAATACAAAATAAAATGGAAAAGATTTTTGAAAATGAAAAGAATCTTTCCAACCCCCCTTCTAGATCTATTGTGTGCCCTCTGGGAACTAACAATTGGTATCAGAGCAGGTTATCATGCTATATCCTAAAGTTGTCGCTTTGAGTCTAATCCTAGGCACAAACCATGTTCTAAACTTAGTTTAGTAGTAAGTCACTTGTGAATGCAGATGAGCTCACACGTTGGAAATTATGTGTTCAGGTAAATGTGTATATACATCTGAAGCTGCTCAGATTGGTCCCTATTCTTAAATGCTGTAACAACAAGACCAATCCATATCCAAAGTTAATCGGCAGTCTGCAGACAGGTGATGGGAAGCCAAGAGGCATCAAAAGCAAAGAATCGAGCATCCACCTATTCTGAAAGATGAAAGGCCTATACATATAATGAAATGATTATCCAAAGAAGAAAGAAGATTTCTTACAAAAGTGTATTTGGCTAACCATGTGGATCTGAACCTTGAGGTTCAAGGTTATCAAAGAACTAAAGCTGCCAAGACTTTCCTAGCTTACATCTCCAAGACTACATGATTGATCGAAGGTCAAATGGAGCAACAAGCTGTCAGCTATAAATGCAAAGATATGCACATCAATGTCTAACATCATTATAGCAAGAAAAATGACTGTCAAGAAACTGACATTGTAAAGGTATAATTCCTCATTAATATTTACATGTACATTATGTTGCATCACCTTATGTACTACAATAGTATTCTATCAAAAGATCATACTCTTCCTAAAAAGGGAAAGAGATAAAGTACATTAAGGTTGGAAACTTAATTGTCAACAAACTTTCTCTGCACCGATGTTTTAGGTTGAAGATAACATCTTGAAAGAAGTCTGGAGTATATCATAAGTTAATCTAAATCTAAGAAAGTTTAAGTAGATTAACTCTTGCTGAAGGGTTGGTATGTATGTAAATATATACAAACAAATGTTCTGTATTTTTGATAAAACATAGAGTATGTTCAGCTCTAAAGGAGTATCTTGAAGGTTCTTAGAAACTGATTATCTCCGTGAACCAACCAGATACAAATAAGTAATAGAGGTGATTCCTACTCTGTGAACATTCAAAATATGTGAACATAACAAAGCAAAGGGTGAAACAATCAAAGAAAAAGAGTGTTATGTTAAAAATGTCCAATTCATACACACACTCACCATCATGCATTATATATGTCATATGTAAATCTATTATATGCATGAATATGATTGTTGATGCTAATATGATAGAAATCTAAGAATATGAGGAATTGAGATTTTGAGAAAACTAACCTAGCAGGACCCAATCAAGCATGGGTACCAAGATGGAAATTTACTTAACCTGCAGGTACTTGGTCTATTTGACCACACTAAGGAATACTGAAGCAGATGGCTTCAGTCACAAAGATTCAACCAGCTGGAGGATCAAGACATTTCAGCAATGCAGTTGACGAAATCAACCAACGCCAAAGCCTGTTCTTAAAGATTTGCCGAGTCCCCATGAATGAAGTTCACATAGTTGATGATCTTCATATGGAAGCTGGATATTCATGTCAAGATGATAGAGATCTTCTATGCTTATTCAAGAAAAGCTTATCATCTGAAAGGGAACATCAAGGATACTCATATCAAAGGATCATCAATCATTGATTATGAAGAATTCATCATAGAAGCAGAACTCCACGAATGCAGAAGATACTGAATCCTGAATGAGAAAGACTACGTTCGTAGTTTCGTCAACAATCGTGGAGTGATCAGTCCTGAAAATATCTCTCTATGATTCAATGAGGTTTATATGATCATGATGATCTCATCCTAAAGAAGATATGCAAGGCTACCTCCTTAGGCATATGAAGAAGAAGAATTCATCCTTCTCTGAGAGGATAGTAACAACTATGGGGAAGCAGTGATCTGCAAAGAGTAGCAGCACTAACTGTGTTAAGGGAGCAAAATAGAGCAAATCCTTCAGATCTTCCAATTATTGATGATAGAGATTTAAGTGACAAGTAAAGATAAAGCTGAAGGTAGTTATGAACCTCAGAAGAAGAAGAAACGCAGTCATAGAACAAAGAAGCCCTCACTCACTACGTTTATGGAGTCATCACCAATCGTAGAGTCCAGAATAATTACTACTACAGACGGAGAAGCTGCAACAGCCTCTCAGCCTGAACAAACTGTCAGGGCTGAATCCAAAGAAAGTGAAAAGGTTGTGCCCAAGCTAAAGAAGAGGACTAAGAGGCTTGTTAAGAAGTTTGTTCTGGCAAATGAGGAAGTATTAAAGGAATATAATCAAACGATTGCTGTTGAAAAGGCTAAACAAAACAATCAATCTCAAGCATCTGGTCAAACTGTGGAAGAGACCAGAGTCATAGAAGATGATCAGTCATGAAGAGCACACTACTACACCTGATCAGACCATGATCAACGATGGAGAGGAAATGTAAGAACCAAATGATGCTGATGAGAAAGTACAGTCTGAAGTTGCTATTTATACTGAGGAAGTTGGTGATGCAAGATATAGAAATGGTGAAGCTCCGGCGGCAAAATAAAGAAGTGGGATTCTTGCCAGAAGATCTGAGAAAAGCTCAGAGTATAGGTCAACCATGGTGCATCTGTTGACCACTCCACGAATATCAAGACCTCTTCTGTCAAGTTCATAATGACAGGAGCTATCCCAAAGTAGAAACATCCCAGTTACAAAGTCCCAAAACTCTGTGACTGATGGACTAAATGAATATCCATCATAATCAGTAGTAATGTCCCAGAACATGCTACTGATAACCATATCAATCAATCACTCAAATCGTGGAGTCCCGATGATAAGACACCTGATCGTAGTGTAAGAGCAGGATGACACTATAATTGCGGCGTAAACGAATACCAACATCAAAGAGTATCCAGAGTTGGTAAGAGAACTCTCTATTAGAAAAGCCCAATGTGATGTCATTGTAGCCACCATGTCTATAAAGCTCTTCATCTGATAAGCGCCTCAAGGATAAACCTAACCCTTAGCCTTGGTCTAAGAGGTTAGCCCTTCCTGAGCAACCTTAACCCAGAAGAATAGCAAATACTAATTGCATCACATGAATCTCTGCTGAAGCAAGCAGTAACTCTTCAGAAGAATGCAAGCTGCAAATGAGTATTGCCACTCTCTTGAAGTACAATGATGAAGTTGTCTATTGAAGCATAGCCACTAACTACGATCATCGAAGAAGAGGGGTGTAGATCAATCTAAAAAATCGTGGAGTACTGAGCTAAGTCACAAGGCCACTCCACGAACTGAAGAAGTCAATAGTCAATTGAAAAAAAGTTAAATTTGGATAACTGACACGATAAAGAAAGTTAAAGATTGTGACCTATCAGAGTCTTACAACTGTCCCACTAAGAAACGTGGAGGGAACAGTTATAAGAGGGAAAATTCAAATCAGTGGCAGTTATATACTTTCGAGAGTTCATAAAAAGCTGTAAGTATATCCAATCCATACATTCTCTCTCTGAAGCCAAAACCTAAAAACCTCCAAACAGTCAAATCTTCTCAAATAGCTATCTATCCTCAAATCGCTTTTTGATATCTCACAATAGTCTCACAAGGTCATAAACTCAGAAACCCCTAACTCCTAAAATGGAAGATTTGCGCGTCATCACTGGCATTCAACTCAAAACTAAGAAGTTCGAGAAATTTAAAAAGAAGTTCAGAGATATTCTTCAGCTGGTAAAGAAGGCCAAATTTTCTTAATGCCTTGAAGCAAACACCCGAATCTACTCAAATCTAGTGAGAGGGTTCTACTCAAATGCGACTGTGAGTTTTGGAACCCTAACGACTAAAGTAAAAGGCCAAATTCTGAAGTTAAAATCTACAGACATTAACCAGTGCTTAAGTCTTCCAAACTCTGATCTGAAGGACCTTGAAGAGGTTGACATTGAAGAAGGGAAAAAAGCTATACACTATAAGAGAAACCCTATTTTGAAGAACATGAAGAAGAAGGAGTTTCCTGAAGAGTACGAGTTTCTTGCTGAGATAGTGGGGAAGTGCATACTGAGCAAGGATACTGCTCATGCTACAGTAAGTGATCATCAACTGAGAATCATAACTGCCATTATTCTCAAGAAGCAAATCAACTTTGGTGCCATACTGTTCGACGTAATGTCTGAGTGGCTGGACAAGGCTAAGAAGAAGAAGTCAACTGACAAGCCACTCACAAAGGTTTTTCATGGGAGATTTCTAAGCATTATTTTGAAGAAGAAGCTGAAGAATAAAATTAAGGATGATGAGAGTGAAGTACTAAACAGCCAGAAGGTGTTATCCCCTAAGCTGTTTGTAAACTGGAAGAAGAACCCAATGGAAAACAAAAGGCTAGTGGCACATGGCAGCAGCAGTAAGAGCACTACGAAGAAGAGGAAAACAGGTAATGTGGAGGAGGAGGAGCTATCACACTCAGAGGACTCAATCATTCCAGAGTCGAAGTCTGTAAGGCCCTCAAAAAAGAAAGCTAAAGTGGTGAAGAAGTCAAAATCAGTTCCCCAAGGGAGTCTGTTTGCTAAAGAGAAAAGCGTAGAGTCAGAAGAAGAAGGGGAAACTGAGAGCTCTAAGGATAAATCCTCAAGCAGCCAGTTCACAAATGAGGAAATTGAATCTGTAAAAGAGGAAGAAAAGTCTGAAGATGAAGAAGAGGATGCAAGCCCTATGGCTGAGCCCCAAAGTAGCCATTCTGCTGAAGAGGAAGGGTCGAAAGCTGAAGCAATTGGATCTCCCACTGCTGAAAGTCCAAAGAGTTCCTCTGATACTTCAAGGGACTCAAAATCAGAAGAAGAATTATCTGCTTATGTTGCTGAACCCCAAAGAAGCTTATCTGATGATTCAGAAGCTTTAAAATTTGAAGATAAAGAGAAGTCTGAATCTCCTGTAGTTGAACCCCCTAGGAAAAGAAAGAGCAACAGATTGCTTGCTAGATCTTTTCTAGAGAAGAAAAGAGAATCTTCTACAGCAATCATTAAAATCAGTGATGATGAGGCTGAATCAAAGGAAGAAGATGCTTAGGGAAGAAGAAAGAAAATGTTTGCAAAGGCTAGTAGCAAGAGACTGAAAACTGCAGAGCTCGAAGTGCCAAGTGAGTCTACAAAGACTAGCTCTGCTGAAGATGATGATCAAATGCAGGAACATAGTGATGAGTCAGTTAAAAAAAGTCTGCACCAGTCTGACTCCAAGTCAGGACAGGAAGAAAGTGAAAAAGAGTCCAGTCCTGAGGATGAAATGCCAGAAGATTTTCATATCCCTTGTCCTGTTCATCATAAGAGAAGAATAGTGGTGGAAGTTGATGATGAACCACTAGATGTACTTCTAGGAAAATGGGTTAATCTTGGAAATGAAAGGCTGAATGTGGTAAAGATGACCGCAGCATATCTGCTTAACAACCTCGAAGCTATGAAGCTGGACACTTCAACTCTGATATATGAGCCTGAAATCATGGACCATGCGATAAGGTGGTTTTATCCTCATATGCCCTGGGTAAAGGCATACATCACTAATTATAACAGCTACTTCTTATGGTGCTTCTCTCATATTCCCAACCTAGAGCTGGTGGCACAGAACTTTCCAAGGGTAAAGAAGTTTGCAGAACAGCTGATCAAGAACCAGTCTTACTTCAAGGTCTATCGATATGCTGAAAATCACTACATTCCCTGCGATTGTAGAGTAGGTTTGGATGGCAGAAGGATTATACCCAAGTCCATAGCAGTAGAGTCCTTTCACTCTACCATTGCAAATGATCAAGCTCAGTCGGAGAAGCTCTACTATGCCAAAGCAGCATTGTCTAAAATTCCTTCGTCTTCCAATAATGATTGGCACTCAACGATCTATCAGATTATCAATACCTTCGAAAGTCTGGCCAAGGATAACAATCGTGGAGTCCAGTCTGATGTTCAGCAGAAGTCTACTCAACCAAACTACCAAACTCCTCAGGAGCAAGAGTTACTAAAGAACTCTGAAGAGTTGGTTGAGAAGATGTCTCTCCTTATTGATGAAGCTAAGATCCTATCAGAAGAAGGAAACAGTGAGCTTCACAACAAATTTTAGGACACACTATCAGATATATCTCTCAAGTTCAAAGAGAGAGATCAAATCTATCTGAAGACTTTGAATGATCAGAAGGAAGAAGCTCTACGAGCTCAGAAGGCTAGTGCAGATCAAATCATGTCTCTCTCTGACAAGTTTGACTCTCTAAATCAGTCTCTCCCCCAACAGCTGGAGCTAAGCCAATAAGAACTCAAGATTGAGGTTGGCAACTCATCTTACCTGATGGAGCAGCTCATGATAAATGTCCAACAGCTTTCCCAAGTGATTAATGACAAAAAGGGGGAGAAAAAGAGACAGTCAGTGAAGAGTAAAGAGAGAAGAATGAAGGAAGAAGAAAAGTGCAAGAGCAGAAAAGAAAAGAAGGAGAAGAAGAAGAAGAAGGACAAAGCAGCAGCAGTAGCAAGTGTGTCATCATCTGAGGAGGAGCCAGAACAAGAGAATGATAAAGTAGACGATAAAGAAGAAAAGCATGTATCTGAGTTAGAGCAAGAGCAAGACAAAGATGAAGCAATGGAGCATGCATCTAAGGGGGAACAGACTGAAGAAGAAAAGAAAATTGAGTAGCTGATCAACAGACAACCTAGAGACATACATAGAGCAGAAAATAAAGTAGAAAAGGTACATTTCTAGCTATATTTGTATGTTCTAGATCCAGGATGTAGAGTGTCACATTTTATGTAATTCCATATCATCATCAATGACATTCATGATTATCTATTTTAGAAATACAGCTACTCACTATATATTAAGATTCATCCATCTCATGCATATGCACTAAGTGTTTTTGTCATAATCAAATCGGGGGAGATTGTTGGGAAGAATCATGAGAATGTTATTCCTAGTTATATAAGATTTGATTATGATCTTAATGAATGAATATGCAAATATATCTGCATTGATATAAGTTGTAAAGTCCTTGAATAGATAATAGGAATATATGTACAAGGACTTAGGATGAAATGATCAAATATATTAGGTTGATCCTACATGAATAAAAAAGCTTTGTAAAATCCTTCAAAAGAACAATATGTACAACGACTAAAAATAGAAAGATCAAACTTGTTAGGTTGATCTTATTCAATGTAATAGATAGGCCTGTCTGATCGTTGAGCACTGCACCAGCCTTCGTAGTCTACCAGGAAAGACAAGGAAGACTCGGAGACTATCAAGGCAGAATCGTAGTCTGCAAGGATAGTAGCTCTTGGAGTTTGTAGTCTGCCAGGAGAGACAAGGCAGGATCGTAGTGTGTCGAGAAGAACTTTCTTGAAGCCGTAGTCTGCTGAGGAAGTCATGTTCAGAATCATAGAGACAACCTGTCTAAGCGCCAACCGAGCATCTGCCAAAGCCAAGTCAAGAATTGTAGGTTGCACATGAATTCGTGGAGTCTACTGATCATATCAAGAGGCAAAAATTATAGTCGAGCAAGATCAGACCAGGACAGCAAGTGCTAAGGCCGAAATCGTAGTCTGTCGTATGATCTGCTCTTGGAGTCATAGTGTCTGCAGAACCAATACAAGATCGTAGTCTGCAGAACAAAGGCTTTGACAGAGTCAAGCAAGTGCTCACAACGCCAAGGAATAATCGTAGAGATAAAATGATTCTCAACAAATGAGCACTCCCAAAGTATCCAAAGATGTAGCCTCTGGTCAGAGCTGTAAGGATACAATCTACCAAAAGGAAGCCAGAGAGCACTCACCGAAGGGCTTACAAGCAAATAGAAGATCGAAGCACCAACTCAATTAGCATCCTAATTGAGTAGTGAAGCCATTCGGGAGAAATCTTCCTCAAGCAATAGTAAGTAGACTTCAGATGAAGTGACTGACAAGAGGAAGTCAGCAACGCAGTAGTTGTCAAGATAAACAGAAGACAACGATCTTGGGTGTGACCATGATCGTAGTGCTTGCCAAATGAGAAGGAAGAACTGATGCTGTTTATATAGAGATATTGGCCAACCTATAAAGAATAGACGAAGAAGATGAAGCATGATCAGACCATTGATGATATGTGAACGGGACATCACAAGGAGAAAAAGAGTTGAGTATGCCTAATCAGATGAGTCATATAATTCAGAAGGGCCAGAGCATTAAGACAAGTTATCAGTTCCTGAGTTAAGTCAAGGCAAGCAGAAGTGTTGAAGCACTGCACAAGTGGAGGAAAAGATGTTCTACATTCCAAATCCAAAGAACACTCTTCAGAATCGTAGTGTTGTCTCAACCAGTCAACGAGCAACATTCATCTGACAAACTATGATCAAGTTCAAGGTCATCTGCTTCAGAATCGTAGGGTTCGGTCATCTAAATATTGAAGCATTAGCAACGTCTTAATATGAAGATTGACATTCGAAAGTTACTGATTGAGAGCATCAATATAGAAGGCCAACTCCTGATGTTCTGATCGAGGAGTCAGAAAGAAGAAATAAAGGTGACTATCAGCTTGACGCATTAAAGTGACATCTCTGATGTGGTAGGTGAAATAGTAGACTGCTGTGTCAGAAAAGATAAAAAGGGGCTGTCACGTCACATCAGCAGTCTGCACCAAAAAACTTGAGATCTGCAAAGCAATTCAAATAGCTTCCAACGGCTATATTCTAGCGGGAAGCTTATGGAAGAGTATTTAACAGCTGAAGCTTCAAAGATGAAAGGTTACGGAGTTGAAGAGTTATTGGGCTGATAAGTTGTTGACTCTATGAGTTCTACAGAGCTGAATAGAATATGTCTCAGTGGCAGTGAGACTACGAAAGTAGAAGTGAAGCAAGTTAAGAGAAGAGCTTGAACAGATAAAAGGCTTTACTCAACAACAATGAGAATGCCAATCAAAATGGCAGCTAAGCTCAGAGCCGAGAAAGCCAACAAGATAGCTTTCAGAAAAGTGGCAGACCAAAAAGAAGATTCAAAGAGCCACTGTACAAATCACCATGAATTACAAAGAGCTGAAGAAGAACAGATGCAGGATCAGATGAAGAATCAGATCTGCAAATCAGTCAAGCAAGGTTCAGGGGATGCTAAGTGCCATACGAAGTCTACCAAAAGCTCAAAGACTTAGCAGACCTCAAGTGGTGAACGGATGCAAGCTGAGATCAGATGAAGACAAGCATCAACCAAAAGATCAGCTACACCAGAGAAGAAGTGATGGACTGCGAAGCACTCAACGATGTTAAGCTTCATGAACATCTTAGTAGTCTGTCCAATGGTGATCCAACCTCGATGCAGAATCCAAAGAGGATCACACCAAGCTGCTAAGTACCAAAGGATGAACAAAGCTTCAAGTCATCTTAGCAGCTCAGCACCAATAACAACATCAACAAAGCCAGGGCCTGAGGGGTCCATGTCTGAGGGACTAAATGAAGTTCTAAGGCTGCTGGCCTTGAAGAGTTCTTAGTGAACTGGAGTTCCAGGTCTGCTGGACTTGAAGAGTTTGTAAAGAACTGAAGTTCTAAGGCTGCTGGCCTTGAAGGAATCTTAGTGATTCATATGTAAAGACTTCCTTAGTGGAATCCATGCCTGTTGAAGTAGAAGAGTGGATTAGGAGCTTAAGTCTCTGAACCACTTAAAATCCCTTGTGTCTTTTACATTCTGTCATTTACATTATGTATTTATAACTGTTATCAATGTAGTGATCACTTAATCATAAACTAATTCTAGAACAATGATTAACAAGTTATCTATGAATGGGATCTTTAACATATTCCATTGTTCTTAAAATGATTTTTATGTTTGTCATATGTTAATTACTTAGCAATAAAAAATAAAATGGAAAAGATTTTTGAAAATGAAAAGAATCTATTCAATCCCTCCTTCTAGATATATTGTGAGCCCTCTGGGAACTAACACACGAGATAACAACTACTGTATCCTAACTCCATGCCATTGGTATAAAGAGTGTTTCTTCATCAGGGAGGGCATAATCCTAATTCCCCCTGATTAGTTCACCATTTTCAATCATATTCTGAATTAGGTGACGAAGTCCCCAACAATCCTCAGTATCATGACTAGGTGCATTGGAGTGATATTGAAAAATCTTGTCAGGCTTGAATTTTTTGGATCGAGGGTTTACCGGAGCTAAAAGATCTGTAACCATTCCCTCATTGATTAATATTTGGAGGATCTCCTTCATCGGCTAGTTCAGATTGGTGAAATTCCTCTAAAAGGCAAATTCCCTATCAGCTTGAAACTTTTCCTCCTTGGCCACCTTATCAGCCCAGGGTTCATGCTTATGAAATCGATAATGATCCCTCATAGCGATGGGGCTGATCTCCGGTGTAGGAGGACTTGCTTTAGACTGGTTGGATTGGTTTATCAACTGTCTGGTTACCTAATGCTGATATACGACCAACTCTACTAACTGTCCAATTTGTTCCTTGATAGACTTAATCTCTTGTTCTATCAGGAATCGCCTTTCTGATAACTCCCAACTGTCTGGGCTATTGTTACTGGATTGAGTTGTTTCTCCGATATATCGGAGGTATTTGGAACCTTCTCTATTTTGTGTGTTAATTATGTTGACACACTCCTCTTTATGCTGAGGGAGGGGATTATCTTGTACGTGCGGTTGCTCCGGTTTGGTCACCACAATCTCTCTACTGTCTATCAAGTCCTGGATTTTGTACTTGAGAGACCAACAGTCTTGCGTATCATGGCCCGGAGATCCAGAATGGTAGGCACACTTTTTACTTGGGTCAAAATTTTGTCCACCGGTATTGGTTGGTGGAAGGAGTTGCACAATCTTTTTCTGTGCCGTCAACAGTTTTAGCGCATTCTCGATTGAATCCCCTAACGGGGTGAACGTTTATCGATGTCTGGCCTCCAAATTTTTCTGGAATGGCGGGTTTGAAGGTTGTGCTGAAGTTTTAAAAGGGGAATGGTTTCTTCGTTGAATGGGCACGCTGCTTGAATCCCCCTTCTGATTCTGTCCTTGCAATACTAAGGAAACTTCTTCATTATTCTTCTTGTGTGTCCTCTCGGGATTATTCCCATAACTCCCGGACTGTATATGCTCAACAACAGCTTCTAAGGTGGTCAAATCCTCTATCTTCCCAGATTTCAGCCCCATTTCTGCCATTTCACCGTGCTTGATCATCTCCGAAAATGGCTTTCCTATACCTACTAGGACCCTTTCATAATACGAAGCTTCTTGAATGTCAATGAAGGTCATGACTATCTCAGACTCAGTTATAGGTGGAGTGACTTGTGTCGCCATTCGTCTCCAGTGTTGAGCATATTCTCTGAATGACTCAGTGTTCTGTTTCTTAATTTTGGTTATTTGATATCTGTCTGGAGCCAGTTGAGATTGGAAACTGTATTGATTTAGGAAGGCATGTGCCAGCTCTTCCCAGCTGTGACTTTTAGAGTTGTCCAGATGGGCATACCAGGCTCTTGCCTCTCCGGTCAGACTTTTTTGGAATAACTGCATTTGGAGTTTCTCGTCCTCTGCATAGGATCCGAGCTCTCCAATGAAAACTTTCAAGTGAGTGTAGGGGTCTCCCAATCCATCGTATTTCTCAAAATCAAGGACTCAAATTTTTCAGGATAACGAGCCCCAAGGAAAATACATAAGCCTGAACAATTGACACTGCCAAATGCCCCAATCCCTTTGATAGACCGGATGGTTTCCTTCATCTATTGGACTTTCTTCAGAATATCACCAGCTTCTTGTTCTTTATTAAGGATGGTGATTTCAGGGGTTTTGTTGGTAGTATCCTGGTTCTGTGGATCAGGAATCTGGGTATCTGTCTTCCTGATCTCTTGATTACCACCGGCTGTTCCTGGTTCTGTATGACCCTGTGCTTGTTTCCCTTTAAGAGCTTTACTCTGCTCTCTCAGGAAAGTGGCTAATTCGGCTATCTGGTTCTTCAGTCCTTCAAACTCTTCTCTAGATTCAGGGGTGGATTCCTGCTGGTGCTTTCTTAGATTTAGATCTAGTGACCGGACCAATTTTTCACCTACAACAAACATAGGCGTGTTAATTTTCTGAGGTAGGTATGGATAGAATGCATGCCATGATGTGTTTTTGAGGTTTTTTAATCTTATCCTACAAAACAGAGGTCGGTTGTTTTGATGACAGGATAATACGACATGATTTACAAAACATGGACTGTACATTATGAAATTTACATTGGAATTGAAAACTTTACATTGAATTGAAAGAGGAAGGCATGAAGAAGCTTTCCATCAGATTTGGTTAATCAGAGGCTGACCTATCTTAGGCTACTCTCGCGGTTTTTTGGCATGAAGGTCCCTAGATCATCGCAATCTACTAGAGGATAAATTAATCCGATCTTTCAAATGGAGTGGATTTGAGTGGTACTTTTTCATGAGCCCCGAAGACTTAGCCGTCCTCTAAGACATTACTCTATCACCAACGGGTTTGCCTCCTGGTGGAGGAATCCCACAACATACATTCACATACATCGCGTCTCACCGTATGCATATGATGATATTGGTGCGAATCACTAATATTTATGTGAAGCACTAATATAAAGCAGGAAAGCATTCATTCACATTCATTCAATGTAAAGACGTAGCATTCACACATTCATTTAATGTAGAGACGCAGCATTCACACATACGCAAATATGAAAAGGAAAAGATTTGAATGCGGCCTAAGCCCTCTAAAGTCCCCAGCAGAGTCGCCACCTGTCGACGTCTGGAAAAAATTTGGTTCGAGTTGGACCTGAATCTTTCTCTCTTCCTAAGTTTTGTCTACCCTTATTTTATCTTTTTGTGAAAAAGGTTTTGAAGGGTTTTTTTAGGAAAAGGCCAACATGTATCATGTCAACGATTTGAATGTTTTATAGAGTCGCCAGTTGATAGATTTGAAATGGTTATACCAACTCAACCGAGTTTTGTTTAAAAGGAGGTCCAATTGCTGGACACTGTCAAAACTGAATATTTGAAACCGAAGTACTAAGTTCGGGGGCTTAGTTAAGTGTGGGGAAGGTGTTAGGCACCCCACAACTCCGGTGTAAACATGGTACCGTATCTTTTTAATATTTCCCTTTTAAATCTGAAATGTGTGTGTGAATGCTGGAAGAAATTGGGCCTACGCTTGATTGATTTGAATGTATGGACGTGCTTCGTTGAACCTATATATGAAGGGTTTGATTTGATTTGCAAAAGTCTCTTTTATTAGACAAGATATTAAAATGATGTTTTGAAAGGTTGACTTTTAAACCCTTACGCTAACCTAGGAATTAAAGCATATGGATACTTCCATTTTATCTTTTCAGCCTTCTGACTCAATTTGAATGGTGATTATCGGGCTGCGAAGCATCCTTAACCACAGAATATATACAAGGGTCGGTCTTCTCATGGGCATGACAGCCATCAGAGTGACTCTGACACGACAAGCCATATTTCACTATGTTGAGACCTTAAACCCGGATAACCGTTTTAAGGTCTTTCGAATGTACATTTTACAGAAAAATTGGCAGGGTACATTTGTAAAGTGAAGTTTGTCCATCGTGGGAATCAGATTCTGATCAGTTTGATCATGAATCCCACGATTCCTAGGCTCACAGAGGGAAGCCAATAAACCTGCATAGCTCAAATATGTACAGAAAATATATCTTTACATCCAGATGTCGCTATAACCAAGGATTCATTAGTAAATCCTGGCTCGCGCGTAGTCGAAGCGTCTCGTTCCCACTAGATAGCAATCTAAAGGCCGCGAGGTTGCTTTTAGAAATGAAACTAGAAAAATTACTAGATTTAAGTAAATCTCAGCCATTCTACCTTTCTGGTTCAGTCTGAACCTATTTTGAACCATTTGAAAGCTAGTGTTGGCGAGATTTAAAGAAATCTAGTTCACCCAAAACGATGTTAGCGCCGATTCATATCAAAAGAATATTAACAGAAATAATTTAATCACAATAAAAAAAAGATATATATATACAGTTATATATATATACGAAAGTTGTAAAGGGCGATGGGTTTTCACTCCGATTCCTGAAAAGCTGTAAAAGAGCCACGGGATGATCCAGGCTCGACTGAATGTAATATATATAACCTGTAAAAGAGCCACAGAATGATCCAGGCTCGACAAAATTGAAATATATATATAAAAACTATAAAGGGCGATGGGTTTTCACTCTTGAGCCCGGACTGGAATGGAAATATATATATATATATATATATATATATATATATATATATATATATATATATATATATATATATATATATAAACTATAAAAAGGCACTGAGTAATCCAGGTTGGACAGAATGTAAATATATATATATATATAAAAGCGGTAAAGGGCGACGAACATTTTATCCTTTACCCGGACAGAAATATAAGTATATATATTTATAAAAGCAGTAAAAAGGCCACAAAATGATCCAGGTCAAAGTGGAATGTAAAAAGTTAATATATACTATTAGTATATATATATATTAAAGCAATAAAAAGGCCATGAAGTAGAAATCCAGGCCCAAATAAGTCAGAAAATATTATATATATATATATATATATAGTTATATATATAAAAGCAGTAAACTGCCACAGATTATACATCCAGGCTTGACAGAATTGAAAAGTTAGTATATATACAGTTAAATATATACATAAAAAAAGCCAAACCCGGACTGGGAAGATAACCCAGCACGGAGAAGTTGCTATAAACGTAGATATATATATATATATAAGCCGTTAAAAGTGACGGATCGACGATCCGAGCTGTAAAAATTCCAAAAAACGTGTTTATGTACTAAAATGTATGAAAAGGTAAGCAAAACGGCCACGGAACTGAGTTCCGGGCAGAATCAAAAAGCGAAACTTAACGTGCAAGTGTATAAAAGTGCAAAGAAGTAGTAGGAATTTTTTGATCGTAAAAATACTCACGATGGACTGCTACACGGGATTTTTGGCAAATCGTAGGCTCTAAACTCCGTTTGTACCACTCAATTTTTGATATGTGGTAGTATATGAGTATATCTACGTGTTAGAGTGATAAAATTTGATTTTGGAGTACAAGAGTGGGGCTGAGAAACGAAACGGCATAGGTTCAGAGCGTTTCTAAATTTATAAATGAGCTAGTGGTGCACTCATATATATAGACCCGATAGAAGCGGCTCTACCCACGGCAGTCGAGGTTCTACCTGTGGCTCCATGTGGCAGGGCCCATGTGGCGGGTCCCATTGCATCGAAGTACGTGCACTCCGAGCAATGCGAGGTCAAATTTGAAACTTTCTAACTTTTGATCGAAGCATCCATTTGAGGCGTGCTATACCTTTCCGAAAAGTTCTCGCCGAGAGTGTCGCAATGACATAGGAGTAAACCTTTTCTGAGTCCAAAAAGATGGATTTATAACCAGGTCTTTGAATCCTCGCAGTTTATCCGTTGAGCTGTCTTGCGCTTTTTCCACTCGGGATCATTGTTATGGTTCTTTCTGACCTTGGTGACATCAACTCGGCTCCATTTTAACTGAATCGGCTTTAAGTTGGTGAAATAACCATTTTGCCCCTCCCGGGGTTGCCTTCAATGCTGGCATGGCCTTCGGTTGACTTCCCGGGGTTGTCTCCGAGGTTTGGATCCCAGCCGATTCTATTTGTCCTTAGGGTTATCTCTGAGGTTGACTTGGTTCTTCCAGATTTGTCCATAGAGATGATGAGAGGCTTTGGGGTTGTCTCCGAAGTTGAGTTGGCCTCCCGATTTTTGATCGGAGCTTGACCTGACCTCTCGGGCTAAGACCGGGGCTGATCTGTACCTCTGGGTTGAGACCGGGGCTGACTTGTACCTCTCGGCTTAAAATCGGGGATGACCTGTACTTCCCTGGTTAAGACCGGGGCTGACCTATACCTCTCGGGTTTAGACCGGGGTTGACCTGTACCTCTCGGGTTGAGACCGGGGCTGACCTGTACCTCCCAGATTGAGGTCGGGGTTGACCTGTACTTCCTAGGTTGAGACCGGGGCTGAACTGTACCTCTCGGGCTGAGACTGGGGCTAATTCGTACCACTCGAGTTGAGACCGGGGCTGACCTGTACCTCCCGGGTTGAGATCGGTGCCGACATGTACCTGTTGGGATGAGACCAAGGCTGACCTATACCTCCCGGGTTGAGGTCGGGGCTAACTTGTACCTCCCGAGTTGAGACAGGGGCTAACCTGTACCTCCTAGATTGAGGCCGGGGTTGACCTATACTTCCCGGGTTGAGACTGTGGCTGACCTGTACCTCCCGGGTTGAGGCCGGGGCTGACCTGTACTTCCCGGGTTGAGACCGGGGCTGACCTGTCCCCCCGTAGTTGAGACCGGGACTGACCTATACTTCCAGGGTTGAGACCGAGGCTGAGTGACTATTTTGCCCTCCTGCAGGGTTAGTAACAGGAACACAAAATCTCGATTGTCTACAATAGAACTGTAGAAAGTTCCAAGTGTCTACATACCATGATCGTTGTGTATTATCGTGCTCGTGCTTGATTCAATTTTGATCGTAGAGAACACTACGATTTTTCTTAAGCTCTGATTGACTACGATCTCTACTTGCACGTTTGGCAGACTCCACGTTTCCGAGAACTGACTGCTATTCTTGACTTGGCTCGACAGGCGCTCGGACTGTCTCCACGATTCTGAGTGTGGCTTCCAAGATAGGCTACGATTCTGGAGCAACTTCCTCAATACTCCACGATTCTTCCTTGGCTTCTGCAAACTCTTGGCTGGCTCGACAGACTACAATTCTGTTGAGGCCTATCTATTGCATTGCAAGAGATCAACCTAACAGATTTGATCTTTCTTCTATACATTCATTTACAGAATGATAAACATTTAGCTCAGATGTTCTAATAAGGACTTTACACATAAGCATATTTATTTACTTTCAACATCAAATTTTATCATGCAATTCCCAACAAACTATCTAAATAAAATATAACTAACTGCGTATAAATAAGGAATACAAAATAAGTTACAACCTTAATAATAAAATCTTCCTTATAAAAGGATTACATCAATATCAAAATGTTCCCAGGTTTCTAACATTAAACAAACATCATAAAGTGCGGAAATAAAACATTATAAATGAATTAAGTCTTATTACAAAACCACATAATAAATATTAACAAGTCTTCGCTACTTATTCATCTTGCCTTTGCCCTTACTGGTTGACGGCTCGCCAACCTTCTCAACTTTGGCTGTAATGGTTATATATGCAAGAGTGAGCAAACAAAAGCTCACTAGCTTGAAATAACAATCAATAATGATAACATGTCACTGAATAAGCTTAATTAAATTGAATAACATTTTCTATCATCGATAATCAAGAATTGAATACAAGATTTAGAATTCATCTGAGGGTTACAAGACCTTGAACTATGTCCTAGATTATAAATATTTCTACTTAAATCTTTAACAGTCGTTAGACTATATGGACCTTCTAACTCGTACTTAGGGGGATCGGCCCTTCGTATCATGTATTGTGCACAAACATTTTAACGCTTTAGCATTGTAATCCCCTATAATAGGGTTGTTCATCTCAGCTTTAATTAACGAGTCCGCACAAAAAAAAGTTTGGTTTGGATTAGCTCAATGGGTAATTTAGAGTTCAATTATCAACAACAAAGGAGTAGTTCAATCAAACTTACAATAACGTAAGAGTTCGATAACAAAAGAGTTATGGAATAACTATGAGATCCCGAAACCCTAATAAGACTCGGTTATGTAAATTCTTTAATTATCAATAAAATCTCTCCGTTCTGAAAAGGTATCGTGTTATTATATACTCTATTGAAGACTTCGTACAAAAATATTTTTCTCCAAAAAACGTCGTGCTTAAAAAATTTATTTCGTATTTGGACTTTTCGATATATTATTTTATCAAGCTTCTTTGTCGTGATTACTTTGACGAAACGCTTTGTCGTGCTTCGTCTAGATTAGGTGTCAAACCCTAAATTAAGAAATCCTAATGCTAAATTAGGAAACCCTAACACTAATTTAGAAACCCTAATCCTAAATTCAAACCCTAACCCTAATTAAGAGGTACAAACCCTAATTAGGTTATCCTAAATCCTAATTATGTTAACTAAACTTAAATTAGGTGTTAATAACTTCATTAAGTTATCCTAAACATAAAAATTATAACCCTAAATCACAATTAGTGAAGATTAGGGCAAAATTAGCTTACTAATCAACTTGACGTTGCTCACAATCAAGTGCCACCTCCACCATTCGAAATTTTATCACATCTGGTCCCTAAGCAGGTTGTCATAGCAGCACAAGTTCAGAGGATAGATATTTATGGAGGCAAAATATGAAGAAAAAAAGACCTAAAAACCCTAATCTAGCAATTCTATAAATAGCAGCCTCATTTCAGTTTTAACCAATACACTTATATTACCATAAGAAGCCTTATCCATAGCAAGATCAGAATCAAAGCTTAGATAGCCAAATTTGCTCAAGAAAGGTATAAACCTTAATTTTACATTTGATCTTTGATGCTATGTTAGTTTTGTTGTTATGTTGTTTAGTTATGTGTAATAACATATTAGTTAGTGTTCTGGGTTGATAGATCACGTTTTCATAACATCTAGATGCATCAAATAGGTGTTTTAAGCAATTTGAAAATTTGTTAAAAACAGGCGTGACGACCTAATGTCAGATCCCGTAGATCTTCATGTGCTAATAGTTAGGTCTGTTAATTGTATGCTAGTTTTAGTATTACATGAGCTTAGTAATCTAGAACAAGAATCAAACTTATTTGATTAACAGCATGAAAGATATAGGTGGTCAAAGGTGGTTGATCGATCACGAAGTTTTGATTTCTAGGTTACCTAGAAATCTCAAGAACAGTCAAGATAGGTACTTTGACCGGCTTGTATATCTCTCTCTGTATGTTGTTAAGTTATCTAAGTGCTTTGTTAGTGTACCCTTACATGTATACTAAAGGTATGATACACTTTAACACATAATAGATACATATGATGACTAGAATTAATGGTTAAAACCCGTTGACCATTCACAGATTCGTCTTCTGGAAAACCCAAAAAATGAAGAACATGAAGAACAACTTCTGACAGTACTTTGACCGACCTAGATCTATACCTTAGGAAGTTACTCGGTCCAAACCATTGCTATCTCGTTCAACTATGATATATAGACTACACACTGCAACATTTAAAACACATATATAATACATAGAAGCGAAGCTATTAGCAGCACAAGTTCGTTGACCAACGTTGACTGGTGTTCTGGGTTATCCAGAAATCCAAGAACAGCTCTGACAGATACTTTGATCCTTAATAACTTTCTGATAGGTTATAGTTAGAGTCCAAAATTGATATCAAGTGGTAGTATTACATAAACACTATATCATTGAAGCACTTACAAACACAGAATCATAACAAGCTGCTAGAACAAGCTTGGTCAAAGTAGCCACTCGGCCATGACCAAGGTTGTTCTTCAGGCTGAAGAACACCTTCAACGACGCTTCCTGTCGCCTAAGGCCTTTAGCGACAGACAGAGTAAAAAGAAATTAAAATAAATAAAATAAATAGAAATAATTAGTAAATAATTATAAAATCAGTTTTAAAAATCATTTTAAGTTATAATAATTAACTTTTAATATTTTGACATAAATTTCATAATTATTTTTATAAATTAATAAATTAATTAATTAATAAAGTAATTGATTAAATCATTTATAAATAATAAGTAATTATTTAAAAATGATTTTAATATTCTAAAAATCATAATAAATTATTATAAATTATTTAAAAATAATAATAAGGCTTTAATAATTATACTAAGTACTTAATAATTATATAAGTATAAGATTAATGATTTAAAAATCATTCTAATGAATAAATAAATACTTAAAATTATTATAAGCTTCCGAAAATTATTATAATGATAAATAAATTATCTAAAATTATAATAAAGCTTATAAATAAAGTTTGACATAGATAGTAACTTAATAAATATTCGGTAAAGCTTTAGGACACCGAAATCATACCGAACATAGATCGAACGTATAAAGTTTGAGTAATTAGGTATTATTATCAGTACTAATGATATATATAAATATGTTTAACATATTTTAGGTATCCTAAACACTTCGAGTAACGTTAGATAGACGTTCTTTGCACAGGCAAGTATTCGAACTTCACATTTTTATTGTGCAAGTATATATTCTATCCGAAACCTTATTACATTATGCAAGTTTTCTATACTTAATCTTATGACGTTACTTGAATACCTTTCGATATCTTATACCGAACCAGGTTATTACCCATTTATTGAGAAAGTTATTACTATTGTTTCAGCATAACTTAATAAATGAATCACTTATTCATATGATATTGAATTTTGTTTATCAAGTATAAACTGTTAGTCAAACCAAATTATTTTGGTAAGACATCCTATACTGAGTTGAATTTACCCTAAATTGGGTTTTCTAAATGTGTGTCTATGAATAAACAATAGAAGTAGGATGATATGCATACTCCTAGGATACTAAATAGGCTGATCCCCTATCTCAGATCCGAATACACAAATTTCTAAGTCTGTGTGACTGACAGAAATGGTTGAGTAAAATAAAAATTCCAAAAATGGTCGTCAACCCTCAGTGAAGTGAAATTGTTGAACTATTGTTTATTCAAAATCAAAAATTTTGTTATATAAACTTGTTGAGCATGTCATAGCTCATTCTTGCAAATTATTTCCTTTGTAATTTTAGATGGTAGTAATCCTAACACTTCTGGCACACATAATGGAAAACGACCTTGCTTAGATTAGCTTTATATTACTGTCTTTATTAAATGTAAGTCTTATGAGACTTTTGTTGTAATAAGAACTCAATGTTGAGAACTATGTAATCGAACTTATTATATAAAATTTATATTATCATCTTTTATTTCCGCAACCATGTAATGATACATTCTTAGATGATTAGTAGTATGATTTTAAACGATACAGTATCCTTATGGATTATACATCTGAGTGAGAGTATTGGCAATATGGACTGATAATGTTATTGCTGATACTCCGGATTTTGGATGGATATGAACTGCTGATATGAAAGGGATATTCACAAGATACATTCTATATATCCAAGTGAAGGTATCCAAACACAGCAATAGTTTTGACGAAAATTGTTATCTATTTTGAGATACTATGACCCTTGGACAGATAGGAATTATATCTTATTGAATATTTATAGTTATTTGAATAGTCGTGAACTCCAGATCGGATACCACGGGTGTATAAACTTGGGGGCGTCACAAGTTGGTATCAAAGCTTTAGGCTATAGCTCTAAGGAAGAAGTAAGTATCTTAGGATATAGTCTTTGAGTCCGTAAAAAAATATTTAACTACACATAAAATAACATTAAAAGCTTTATGTAGATGTAGAGTTTCTTAGTATATAATCAAATAATAAAAAAAAATTCTTTTGTAGAAAATGGCTAATGTAGAGGATATGCCAATAGTCATCAATCCACCTTAGATAATGACAGAACAAGATAGTGATCTTGAGGAAGAGGAACTACTGTATAATCAGGAAATATTAGAGGCTAAAGAAGGTGAAAACCCTGTCGCCGGACAGTTAATGAGGATAGAGGAACATGAGGAGGCACTCGCAGCAGTGATTCAGCAGGCTGGCATCAATACTGTGAATGTTGAGTTTAGGGCACATATGGCTGAAGGCATGCTGGAACATGAGAGGGCAAACTCCACCCGACTGAGGATGCTTCTGCATAATGCTCAGAGGGGAAGATATGAGGCACATGCTAGCTTAACTAAGTTTGTTCGTGGAACTCATGGGTCATTCGATAGTTTGCAGAATCGAGTGATCAAATATCCAGTTGAAGATAGAAAGAATCCTTATCTCATAGATCGATCAGTGGTATGTCACATGATCCAGGACTCTTATGAAGAAACTAGGAATTTCTAGATTTTAGTATAAGAATCTAGTTGCTCAGTTTCTACTATAGAGCAGATTTTGTTGTGATAAGCTAGTGGTAGTATAGAAACCACTAGTCGAATATGTAATCTACCATTTATGTGATATATAAGTTCTGTTTAAAATATCATATTCTTACTATGTGTATGATTGTACTTGTATTTATACTTGGCTTTATTTTATTATAGAATCATGCCACAGAATAGAAGATCACAGTCAGGGAATGATAATGACTGTACCCAAAGTTTAGTAGACTTACTATTAGGAGCGGTACAGAGTAGACATACCAACCAAAATACACTGTTCAAAGACTTTAAGTTAGTAGAACCACCTGAGTTTAAGGGTACCGGAGAACCTATTGAAGCCCAAGTTTGGATCACCGAAATTATAAAGTTTTTCCTAGTAACAAATGTTAAGGAAGACCAGAAAATAGTTTTTGCAACCTTTTACTTGAAAGGGGAAGTAAATTATTGGTGGGAATTTACCAAAAATCGTACAGGGACAGAAGTTGTCTCATGGGAAAAATTCAAGGAACAATTCTTTGAAAATTATGTTCCCCAATCGTTAAAGAATCGTATGGGGGTGAAATTTTTGGAATTGAAGCAGGGAGAACTTACTGTAGCCCAGTATATAGCTAAGTTTAATGAGTTAGCATGATTCGCTTCGCATCAAGTAGATACTGAAGCTAGGAAAACCCGAAGGTACGAGAAGGGTTTAAAACCCCAGATTCGTAGTAAGCTGTCTGTGTTTCAGCTTAGGACTTTCCTTGAGATTCTTGAGAAGGCTATTATTACTGAGAGTGAGAATGAAAATCTCATTAAATATCATAAAGATAAAAAGAGTCAAAGTGAGGGGGGGGGAAATTGAAGGGAGAACACAGTTCAGGAGGGTTTAACAATAAAAGGAAGTGGGATACCACTTTCCCAAACAACTATGGGAAGAAGGTAACTAGATTCAATAACAATAACAATTTTAACACCAACATGAATAATAATAAAACTAACTCTTGTGTCAAATGTGGAAAAGTTCTTAAGGGTATGTGTCTAAAGAATAGGTGTTTTAATTGTGGTCAGGAGGGACACTATTCTCCTCAGTATCCTAATCCTAATCAAAACAAATGCTTCATCTGTGGAACATTGGGACATATAAGTAGAAATTATCCGAAAAACAAGAACCAAGGAGGAGGGGGAAACCGGGCACCAAATAATAAACCACCTGTAATAGTAGCTGGAGGTCCGAGTCGTCCAACTGCAAGAACATTTAATATATCGGTGAGGGATGTTGTTGCTTCACAGGACGTGGTGACATGTATCATCCCTATCAACACTTTAAATGCATATGTGTTATTCGACTCTGGAGCTACTTGTTTTGTGTCTAAAAACTTTTCTAAAATTTTAGATATACTATGTGAAAATTTTGACAAACCATTCTACGTAGAAATTGCGAATAATGAGAAAATACCTGTTGAAACTATTTATAGAAATTGTAGTGTAAACATTAAGGGACACAACTTCTTGGTGAATCTTATTCCTATAGAGTTAGGTGAATTTGTTGTAATCCTAGGGATGGATTGGCTGGTTAATCATAATGCAATGATTGATTGCCATCAGAAAAGGATAAACCTTTTGACTGCGTCGAAGTCAAAAGTAGTGTTCAACGGAAGTTGTTCACCTAGGCAGTCTCAATGTCTGACTATAACTCAGGCAGAAAGACTACTTAGGATTGGTTGTACAGGTTATTTGGCCTATATAGTAGATACTCGAAAGGAAGGAGTTAAACTAGATCAAATACCTGTAGTTAGGGAATTTCCAGATGTGTTTCCAGATGACTTACCAGGTCTTCCTCCTGATAGGGAGATCGAGTTTGTTATCGACCTTGCACCTGGTACGGCGCCAATTTCTAAAGCACCATACAGAATTGCACCTGTGGAGCTGAAAGAATTGCTAATACAATTACAAAAACTCTTAGACAAGAAATACATACAACCTAGTGTTTCACCTTGGGGAGCACCAGTATTGTTTGTAAAAAAGAAGGATGGAACAATGAGGTTATGTGTCGATTATAGGGAGCTTAATAAATTAACCATAAAGAATAAGTATCCTTTACCTAGAATTTACGATCTATTTGACTAGTTGAAAGGAGCCGAACACTTTTTCGAAGATCGACTTGCGGTCAGGTTATCATCAATTAAAAGTAAGAAAGGAAGATGTGCCGAAGATAGTGTTTAAAACACGCTACGGACATTATGAGTTTCTTGTAATATCTTTTGGATTAACAAATGCACCGACAGCATTTATGGACCTGATGAATCGAGTGTTTAAATCATGCTTAGACAAATTTGTCATCGTGTTTATCGATGATATTTTGATATATTCGAAAACAAGGGAAGAGCATGCTGAACATTTGAGAAGCGTATTGGAGATATTATGCAAGGAACAACTTTACGCAAAGTTTTTCAAGTGTGAATTCTGGTTAGAAAGAGTTTAGTTCTTAGGTCATGTGATTGACAAAAGTGGGATTACAGTAGATCTAGCAAAGATCAAAACGGTTGTGAATTGGGAGCAACCAACAACTCCAACTGAAGTAAGAAGTTTTCTCGGTCTAGCGGGTTATTATAGACGTTTTATACAAAAATTTTCAAAAATAGCAACCCCGCTAACCAATTTAACTCAAAAGATGATAAAATACGTCTGAAACTACTGAGCATGGCTTCAGTGCTATCTTTACCAGATGATATAGGAGGCCTTATGGTCTATAGTGATGCATCACACAAAGGATTAGGATATGTGTTGATGCAACATAGGAAAGTGATTGCATACGCATCACGACAACTCAAGGATTATGAGAAAAGGTATCCTACTCATGACCGAGAGTTAGCTGTAGTAGTATTTGCTCTGAAAATTTGGAGGCATTACTTGTACGGGGAAAAGTGAGAAATATATACAGATCACAAAAGTCTTAAATATATTTTCACACAAAAGAAATTAAATATGAGACAGAGGAGATGGTTAGAACTGATAAAGGATTTTTACTGTGAAATCTTATATCTTCCTGGAAAAGACAACGTAGTTGCAGATGCGTTAAGTAGAAAGAACCAAGAGAAACTAAACATAATAACAGACAATGAGGTACTGATAAAAGACTTTGATAAACTCAAACTAGAGGAGAGAGTTCCAACTACCTCTACCCAAAAATTATTTGTTCTAGAAGGTGTTTTGACCCTATTAGAAAGAATTAAAGAGATGCAAGAAAAAGATGAGATGTGTCAAAAATGTAAATCCGATATAAATCATATAAAGAATGTTAAATTCTGAGTAGATAAGGATGGGGTATTAAGATATGAAGATAGAGTTTGGGTTTCGTCAGATCAACCAATAAAAGATGAAATCTTAAGTGAAGCTCATAATTCTAAATTTGTCGTTCACCCAGGTAGTACAAAAATGTATAGAGACTTAAGTCGGCATTTTTGGTAGTCAAATATGAAAAGGGAAATAGCAGAGTGGGTAAGCAAATGTCTCACGTGTCAAAGGGATAAGGCTAAACATCAAAAGCCGAGTGGATTACTTCAACCCTTACCAATTCCTGAGTAGAAGTGGGAACATATAACCATGGACTTCGTGGTAGGCCTTCCTACTACACAGAAAGGCCACAATGCCATTTGGGTAATAGTAGACAGACCTCATAAAATTAGTTCATTTCCTACCTATCAATGTTACTCATACCTTAGATCAACTTGCCAAGATATACATAAATGAAATTATTTCTAGGCATGGGGTTCCTATTTCTATAGTGTCTGATAGAGATCCAAGATTTACTTCAAACTTTTGGGGAAGTCTTGAAAAACACTTAGGAATTCAGTTGAAATTAAGTACAACATATCACCCACAAATAGATGGGCAGAGTGAGAGGACCATTCAAACTTTAGAAGATATGTTAAGAACCTGTCATAGACTTCAAATGGAGTTGGGAAGATCAATTGCCTTTAGTAGAATTTACCTACAACAACAGTTATCATGCTAGCATAGGTATGCTACCCTATGAAGCTTTATATGGTAAAAAGTGTAGAACACCATTGTGTTGGGACGAGGTCGGGGAAAGACAAATGCTAGGACCCGAGATAATTCAACAAACTACTGAAACAATTCAAATTATACGAGGAAGATTGCAAGTGTCTCAAGATCGACAACGAAAGTATGCTGATCCACATCGACATGAACAGAACTTTAATGTTGGAAGCCACAGATTCTTGAAAGTGTCCCCTTGGAAGGGCAAGATACGTTTTGGCAAGAAAGGAAAATTGAGTCCAAGATTTATTGGACCATTTGAAGTTTTGAGAAGGATAGGAGAGGTGGCTTATGAAGTAGCACTACCTCCTGACTTAAACCATATCCATAATATGTCTCATATATCCGTATTACAACCATATAAATCCGACTACAAACATGTTATAAGTTACGAACCTATCCTAATCGAGAAAGACCTATCTTATATAGAAGAACCTGTTCAGATCATCGACCGGAAAGAGCAAAACCTAAGAAATAAAGTGATAGCATCGGTTAAGATGATCTGGAGGAATCAGAACGTTGAAGAGGCTACATGTGAGCTTGAGAATAAAATGCGAGAGAACTATCCTCACTTATTTACTTAACCTGTATTGAAATTTCGAGGACGAAATTCTTATTAGAGGGGGTGAATGTGAGATCAAAACCCTAATAAGACTCGATTATATAAATTCTTTAATTATCAATAAAATCTCTCCGTTCTAAAAAGGTATTGTGTTATTATATACTCTATTGAAGATTTCGGTCAAAAATATTTTTCTCTGGAAAAACGTCGTGCTTGAAAATTTTATTCAGTATTTGGACTTTTTGGTATATTATTTTATCAAGCTGCTTTGTCGTGCTTCGCCTAGATTAGGTGTCAAACCCTAAATTAGGAAACCCTAATGCTAAATTAGGAAGCCCTAACCCTAATTAAGAGGTACAACCCCTAATTAGCCTAATTATGTTAACTAAACTTAAATTAAGTGTTAATAACTTCATTAAGTTATCCTAAACACAAAAATCATAACCCTAAATCATAATTAGTGAAGATTAGGGCAAAATTTGCTTACCAATCAACTTGAAGTTGGTCACAATCAAGTGCCACCTCCACCATTCAAAATTTTATCACATCTGGCCCCTAAGCAGGTTGTCATAGTAGCACAAGTTCAGAGGATAGATATTTATGGAGGCAAAATGTGAAAAAGACCTAAAAACGCTAATCTAACAATTCTATAAATAGCAGCCTCATTTCAGTTCAAACCTACGAATTTTCTTAACCAATACACTTATACTACCTGCCATAAGAAGCCCTAGCAATAGCAAGATCAGAATCAAAGCTTAGATAGCCAAATTTGCTCAAGAAAGGTATAAACCTTAATTTTACATTTGATCTTTGATGATATGTTAGTTTTGTTGTTATGTTGTTTAGCTATGTGTAATAACATGTTAGTTAGTGTTCTGGGTTGATAGATTATGCTTTCATAACATCTAGATACATCAAATAGGTGTTTTAAGCAATCTAAAAATTTTTTAAAAACAGGCCTGACGGCCTAATGTCAGAGCCCGTAGATCTTCATGTGCTAATAGGTACTTTGACCGGCTTGTATCTCTCTCTCTATATGTTGTTAAGTTATCTAAGTACTTTGTTATTGTACCCTTACATGTATACTAGAGGTATGATAGACTTTAACACATAATAGATACATATGATGACTAGAATTAATGGTCAAAACCCGTTGACCGTTCACAGATTAATTTTCTGGAAAACCCGAAAAATGAAGAACATGAAGAACAGCTTCTGACAGTACTTTGACCGACCTAGATCTATACCTTAGGAAGTTACTTGGTCTAAACCATTGCTATCTCGTTCAACTATGATATATAGACTACACACTGCAACATTTAAAACACATATCTAATACACAGAAGCGAAGCTATTAGCAGCACAAGGTCGTTGACCGACGTTGACTGGTGTTCTGGGTTACCCAGAAACCCAAGAACAGCTCTGACAGATACTTTGAGCCTTAATAACATTTTGATAGGTTATAGTTAGAGTCCAAAATTGATATCAAGTGGTAGTATTACATAAACACTATATCATTGAAGCACTTACAAATACAGAATCATAACAAGCTGCTAGAACAAGCTTCGTCAAAGTCGCCACTCGGCCATGACCAAGGCTGTTCTTCAGGCTGAAGAACACCTTCAGCGACGCTTCCTGTCGCCTAAGGCCTTTAGAGATAGACAGAGTAAAAAAAATTAAAAAAAATAAAATAAAATAAAATAAATAGAAATAATTATAAAATCAGTTTTAAAAATCATTTTAAGTTATAATAATTAACTTTTAATATTTTGACATAAATTTCATAATTATTTTTATAAATTAATTAATAAAGTAATTGATTAAATCATTTATAAATAATAAGTAATTATTTAAAAATAATTTTAATATTCTAAAAATCATAATAAATGATTATAAATTATTTAAAAATAATACTAAAGCTTTAATAATTATACTAAGTACTTAATAATTATTTAAGTATAAAATTAATGATTTAAAAATCATTCTAATGAATAAATAAATACTTAAAAATTATTATAAGCTTCCAAAAATTATTATAATGATAAATAAATTATAGAAAATTATAATAAAGCTTATAAATAAAGTTTGACCGAGATATTAACTGAATAAATATCAGGTAAAGTTTTCGGACACCGAAATCATACCGAACATAGACCGAACGTATATAGTTTGAGTAGTTAGGTATTGTTATCAATACTAATGATATATATAAATATGTTTAACATATTTTAGGTATCCTAAACACTTCGAGTAACGTTAGATAGACGTTCTTTGCACAGGAAAGTATTCAAACTTCACCTTTTCATTGTGCAAGTATTCTATCCGTAATCTTATTACATTACGCAAGTTTTCTATACTTAATCTTATGACGTTACTTGAATACATTTAGATATCTTATACCGAACCAGGTTATCGCCCATTTTATTGAGAAAGTTATTGCTATTGTTTCAGCATAACCTAAGAAATAAATCACTTCTTCATATGATATTGAATTGTTGTTTATCAAGCATAAACTGTTAGTCAAACCAAATTATTTTGGTAAGACATCCTATACTGAGTTGATTTACCCTAAATTGGGTTTTTTAAATGTGTGTTTATGAATAGACAATAGAAGTAGGATGATATGCATACTGTGACACCCCCAAATTCGGGTACTTCATTTTCACATGATTTGGTGTTCACTTTCTAAATATAACACACATCTACCCAATAATAAATAATTTTAAAATAAATTACAACTCTTATAAATGATAAAATCTTCCTTATAAAAAGGATTACAACTTTTCAAAATAATTCCCAGGGTTTAATCTAACCTTGACATAAACATATAATGCGAAAATAAAACATACCTCAAAAAGTCTTATTACAACTTCATTCAAAATAATTAAACAAGTCTTCACTTGTTTAGCTTCCTTTTGTCTTTACTCGTTGACGGGGCATCAACGCTATCAACCTTAGCTGCAATAGTTATTTAATGCAAGAGTGAGCAAACAACAGCTCACTGTAATACAACAATATTTAAGACATAAAAGAATATCTTTAAAATTTTGAATACTTAACTTTTATCAACAATAAAGAATTGAATTATAATTCTTTCCTCAATACTTAGAATTCAAATGTAGAACCATCTGAGGGTCATAAGACCTTGAACTTTTGTCCTGGGTTATAACATTTCTGTTTAAAATCTTTAACAGTCAATAAGACTATGGACCTTAACTCGTACTTAGGGGGATCAGCCCTTCGTACCATGTATTGTGCACAAATATCTTAACGCTTTCGCATAGTAACCTCCCCTATTAAATAGGGTTGTTCATCTCAGTATTTGAGTACAAGTCTGCACCAAAGAATGTTTGGTTTGGATAATCTTTGAAGGATAATTTAGAATTCAACGTTCATCAACTAAGGAATAGTTGGATTGACATTCAAGAACTTAGAATAATTCATAGATAAAAGAATTATAAATTAACATATGCTTTAGAATTAAACTTAAAGCATTTAAAAGATAAGCTGGACCTTGCTTGAACAATAAGTCAAGGTCACTTTAATTAAATAAATACTTGTCTAACGCAGAAATAAAAAGGACATTGTCAATACATTACACAATTGGAATATCAAAAACATACATAGAATTAACGAGTGTAGGGTTTAGAATACTTGCCTCAAGCGCAAGCTACTAATACCACTCACGTTCTAACACTTCCTACACATATATTTTTAATCACAATAACCTAAATTAGTTAACACGTAACTAATTCACATAATTAGTTAACCCATCTAGGATAACTCATTTTTATTTAATTATTAAGTTAATAATTAATAACCACATAATTTAATTATATCACATAGGCATACTCACATTAATCAAATTATAATTAAACAATTATAATTTAAATATTTAATCTAATTATAATTACTCAAATTATAATCACATCTTATTTTAATTAAATTATAAACAATTTATAATTTTAATTAATTAAACTACATCATGCATTCACTAAATTATAATCACACAAATTATAATTAGGCATGCAAATATTAAATTATAATACAAAATTTATAATTTATAACTAATCATGCATTATAATATTCAAATTATAATTTAAATCATTATTTACTTGATTAAAAGAAATCAAATAATATTCATTATAATTTAACAAAATTATAATTTAAATTATACCTTTTCTCTAATTATAATTATTAAAATTATAATAACATATTATATTTTACCAATATAATATATTAGAAATTATTTAGCATTTTAATGAATGCTTAATCATGCCATAAAAGTTATTACATAAAATTAGTTTTGCAAAATACAAAAGAAAATAAGTTTCCTTTTTGTCACCCCCCACCCCCCCCCCACCCCCCACCCCTGCCGGGGCGGGGGTTTCTCTCTTGACAGTCCCGCCGGGGCGGGCCCCTTACAGTGAACGCAGACAAGTTCGCGAACTGTGCAGAGAAAAGCCAATTTGGCTTATTTCTCCACACCAAACTCTAATTCCAATTTATGCAATTCATATCAATTCATAGAAAACATAAACTTAAATCTTCTAACATGATTCCAACATACATAAACATGCTCCTAGACACAAAATCATTTTAAACAACAAGAATTCGTGTTTTAAAAAACTCCAATTTGTATATTTTCCAAAAACTCATAGTTTTCACAAAACAATTCACTGTAAATCCAATTCTAACCCAATTCAACTCATAATTCATGCAATATTTTCGTAATTGAAGATAACATCATGATAAATTCTAAATAGGCATATTAACATATAAGAAATCCTCAATTTTTATTTAAAACTCAACCAAAATATATGAACTTACAAGAACATCAATTTTCCATTAAAACATGTTTTATAACCAATTAAATTTCTAAAACTTGTCTATGGCATACAATCCACTTATAAATAATTTGTAACCAAGATTTCTACTTATCTACATCAATATCACAATTACATGGAGAAGATTTTCACAGAAAACTCAACATAAAGAAAAACAACTATATAAAGTTTTAAAAACATAAGGTAGCGATTATACCTCTTTTTGCTTAGATGATTGAAGAAGAAGATGATGATTTTTGATTCCTCTCAAGCTTCTCAAGCTTTTCCTTTTTCTTTCTCTTCCCCTTCTCTTCTTCTCTCTATCTTCTTCTCTGATATTTATCTTCTCTCTCTTCTCTTCTTTATTCTTAGTTTAGGCTTATAATAAAACTAACGTAAAACTATATACGTATACTAATATAATTGTTATAATAATAATATGTATTAAGGGCAATTATTACCCCAATTAAAATGTCAGTTATAGGATTTCAAAAGCTTTTGGTTTGTTTGACAACAGATGAATTTAAAAACTAGTTTTATTAATTTAAGCATGGTTTGGGTAAATTAGGTTTAAGCTAGTGCAGGGACCCTGTTTGGCAAAAGCATTTTAAAATACAAGTAAGGGCCTTGTTTGGCTAAAATCATTTAAAACTTTTTTTCTTTATTTTTAATAAATCCTTTTAACACATACTTTAATGTTACACTTTAATTAATTAAATCTTTTAACATCTAATTTAATCAATTAAAATCTAACATCAATTAATCACATAAAAATTTGTCACATAATTATAATTACTCGCTAATTACAATTCATGTAACACTCATCACATAATCTCATCTAATTTAATTTTCTCAATTAAATTAGAACTATACGATAAAATTAATATACATCAATTAAATAAATTATTAAATATTTATTTAATTAATATATAATACTTAATTATTTTACTCCACAATAATCACATAATTTATTTATTCAACTCAATAAATAAATCACCTAAAATATTTATTTAACTCAATAAATATTTAAAATTATTATATAAAATCTCAATCGTTACAATCTTCCCTCCTTAAAAGGATTCTGTCCCCAGAATCACACATAAAAAAATTAATAATTACTCTCGTCTATTACATTCTTCCCCCCTTAAAAGGATTCTGTCCCCAGAATCAGCACATGAGGGTTTACACACAAAAAGTTAAGCAAATAACTGCGGATAAGATTTCATCATAACATCTTTGAGTTCCCACGTGGCTTCTTCAGCACTGTGGTTCCTCCAGATTACCTTAATAGAATGTATTACTTTCTTTCTAAGCACTTGTTCCTTCCTATCAACTATTTGCACAGACAGTTATTCATATGTTAAGTCTTTATCGAATTATAAAGGCTCATATTTTATTACATATTTCTAGTCGTGCTTGTAAGCTTTTAACACAAAAATACGAAAAACGTTATGTATATTCACTAGCTCCGGAGGTAATGCAACCTCGTAAGCTACCTCGCCCACTTTTCGTAGTGCCTCAAAAGGTCCAATAAATCGGGGGCTTAGCTTCCCTTTCTTACCAAATCGAATCTTCCCTTTCCAGGGAGATACTTTCAGGAAAACGAAGCTCCCTGGTAAGAATTCTCGGTTCTGTCGATGTTGATCGGCATATTTTTTCTGTCTGTCTTGAGCAGCAATCAGTCTCGTTCTGATTAGCTTCACAATTTCAGCAGTTTATTGTACCAGTTCAGGTCCCAACAGTTGACGTTCACCAACTTCATCCCAGCACAAGGGCGTTCTACATTTCCTGTCGTATAACGCTTCGTAAGGCGGCATGCCGATACTCGCATGATGACTATTATTGTATGCGAACTCCACCAATGGTAGATGATCATCCCAGCTTCCATTGAAATCCATAACGCAAGCTCTCAGCATATCCTCAAGCGTCTGAATCATTCTCTCACTCTAGTCATCAGTTTGAGGATGGTACGCCGTACTCATTTGCAATTGCGTTCCTAGACACTCTTGCAAACGCTTCCAGAAATTCGACGTAAAAAGTGGATCTCTGTAAGACACAATCAACACTGGAACACCATGTCGAAAAATAATTTCCTTAACGTACAGCTTCACCAATTGTTCTAAGTTGTACTTAATCCTGATTGGTAGAAAGTGGGCTGACTTCGTCAGTCGATCCACTATAACCCATATCGCATCAAATCTCTTCTGAGTCACTGGAAGACCAACCACGAAATCCATCGTGATGTGCTCCCACTTCCACTCTAGAATTTCCAATGGTTGCAGCAGTCCACTTGGTCTCTGGTGTTCTGCTTTAACTTTCTGGCATGTTAGACATTTTGCAATGCATTTAACAACGTCCCTCTTCATATTCGGCCACCAGAAATGGTGTCTGAGATCCTGGTACATCTTCGTACTCCCAGGGTGAATCGAATATCTCGAACTATGAGCTTCGCTCAGAATCTCCTCTTTGACTCCTGTTACTGGCGGTACCCAGATTCTCCCTTCAAACCGTAACAGTCCTTCGTTATCGATCTTAAACTTGAACTCTTTGCCATCTTTTATTCTTTTCCGTATCTTTTCGCATTCCTCATCGTGAAGCTGTGCTTCTTTCACTTTGTCTACTAGAGTAGAACCAGCAGTTACTTGAAACAACATCTCATCCGATTCCTTCGGATACTTCACTTCCAGCTCTAACTTAGCCATCTGTTCTATCAATTGTTCCTGATCAGTTAACACGTTCAGCTTCTCCCGACCCTTTCTGCTCAAGGCGTTGGCGACGGCATTAGCCTTACCTGGATGGTAAAGTATCTCATAGTCGTAGTCCTTGAATAGTTCCAACCATCTTCTCTGGCGCATGTTCAGATCCTTCTGAGTGAAGATATACTTCAGACTCTTATGATCTGTGTATAATTCACACTTCTCTCCATAAAGGTAGTGTCTCCATATCTTCAGACCAAACACTACTGCCGGCAATTCTAAGTCGTGGGTCGGATACCCCTTCTCATAATCCTTCAGCTGACGTGACGCATAAGCAATGACTTTGCCGCTCTGCATCAATACACAGCCTAATCCTTTATGTGAGGCATCGCTATATACTATAAAATTTCTCGTACTATCCGGCAAAGACAATACAGGCGTAGTACTCAACCTCTTCCTCAGTTCCTGAAAATTTTCCTCACACTTTTTCGTCCAAACAAATTTAACTATTTTACAAGTCGAATTCGTCAACGGAGTTGCGATCTTGGAAAAGTCTTGGATAAATATCCTGTAATAACCTGCCAATCCCAAGAAACTTCTCACTTCAGACGGTGTTTTCGGCTGATCCCAATTCATTACAGCTTCAACCTTTGACGGATCTACCAAAATACCATCCTTGTCGATCACGTGGCCAAGAAATTGCACACATTCCAACCAGAATTCGCATTTCGAGAATTTCACATAAAGCTTCTCTCGTCTCAGCGATTCTAAGGTCAGCCTTAGGTGTTCTGTGTGTTCCTCCTCGGTCTTGGAATAAACCAGGATGTCATCTATGAAAACCACTACGAACGTATCTAGGAATGGCTTAAACACCCTGTTCATTAGGTCCATAAATACAGCTGGGGAATTCGTCAGACCAAATGACATCACCAAGAACTCATAATGACCATATCGAGTCCTAAAAGTCGTCTTCGGTATATCTTCCCTTCTCACCTTCAACTGATGATACCCACTCCTCAAATTGATTTTCAAGAAATATCTAGCACCCTTCAACTGATCAAACAAGTCATCGATCCTGGGTAAAGGATACCTATTCTTGATCGTAACTTTGTTCAACTCCCTATAATTAATGCAAAGACGCATCGATCTGTCCTTCTTCTTGACGAATAACGCTGGCGCTCCCCACGGCGAAACGCTCGGTTGAATATATTTCTTGTCTAGCAACTCTTGAAGTTGAACCATCAGTTCCTTCATATCGACTGGAGCCATTCTGTACGAAGCTTTCGAAATCGGAGCAGTTCCCAGCGCCAAGTCGATCACGAACTCTATCTCCCTATCTGGCGGAAGTCCTGGAAAATCGCTTGAAAACACGTCCACAAACTCCCTAACCACATATATCTCTTCTATCTTCGGGCCCTCCTTACGCGTATCTACTATGTAGGCTAGATATCCTACACAGCCTTGCGTCAAAAGTTTCTTGGCTTGCATGGTCGTCAGATAACTCGCTTGTCTAGGCGATTTGTTACCATAGAATACTAATTTCGACGGAGTCGTAAGGTTTACCGACTTCTTCTGGCAGTCGATTATCGCCCTATGGTTGAACAACCAGTCTATACCTAGTATGACATCGAATTTCCCAAGTTTTATCAGAATCAAATCTACCCTCAGCTCCTGACCCTTAATGTCCAATCTACAGTTCTTGTAAACGAACCTAACAGGAATAACCTCCCTATTCGCAATTTATATGTTCAAGGGGTAAACTAACTCCTCTATAGGTAAGTCTAGGGTTTTAGCAAAATCATCATATATGAATGAACAAGTAGCACCCGAATCTAATAATACGTATGCATTTATACTACTGACCGGAATAATACCTGCCACCATGTCTTTTGATTGCACAGCATCTTGCACCGTCATATTGAATGTCCGGGCAGTGGGTCGAAATAAAATCTTTCTTATAAAAAGGATTACAACTTTTCAAAATAATTCTCAAGCTTTAATCTAACCTTAACATAAATATATAATGCGAAAATAAAACATAACTCAAAAAGTCTTATTACAACTTCATTCAAAATAATTAAACAAGTCTTCACTTGTTTAGCTTCCCTTTGCCTTTACTCGTTGACGGGGCATCAACGCTATCAACCATAGCTGCAATGGTTATTTAATGCAAGAGTGAGAAAACAACAGCTCACTGGAATACAACAATATTTAAGACACAAAAGAATATCTTTAAAATTTTGAATACTTAACTTTCATCAACAATAAAGAATTGAATTATAATTCTTTCCTCAATACTTAGAATTCGAATATAGAACCATCTGAGGGTCATAAAACCTTGAACTTTTGTCCTAGGTATAACATTTCTGTTTAAAATCTTTAACAGTCAATAAGACTATGGACCTTAACTCGTACTTAAGGGGATCAGCCCTTCGTACCATGTATTGTGCACAAATATCTTAACGTTTTTGCATAGTAACCTTCCCTAGTAAATAGGGTTGTTCATCTCAGTATTTGAGTACAAGTCCGCACCAAAGAAGGTTTGGTTTGGATAATCTTAGAAGGGTAATTTAGAATTCAACGTTCATCAACTAAGGAATAGTTGAATGACATTCAAGAACTTAGAATAATTTATAGATAAAAGAATTATGAATTAACATATGCTTTAGAATTAAACTTAAAGCATTTAAAAGATAAGTCGGACCTTGCTTGAACAATAAGTCAAGGTCACTTTAATTAAATAAATACTTGTCCAACGCAGAAATAAAAAGGACATTCTCATTACATTACATAATTGGGATATCAAAAACTTTCATAAAATTAACGAGTTTAGGGTTTAGAATACTTGCCTCAAGCGCAAGCTACTAATACCACTCACGTTCTAACACTTCCTACACATATATTTTTAATCACAATAACCTAAATTAATTAACACGTAACTAATTCACATAATTAGTTAACCCATCTAGGTTAACTCATTTTTATTTAATTATTAAGTTAATAATTAATAACCACATAATTTAATTACATCACATAGGCATGCTCACATTAATCAAATTATAATTAAACAATTATAATTTAAATATTTAATCTAATTATAATTACTCAAATTATAATCACATCTTATTTTAATTAAATTATAAACAATTTATAATTTATAATTAATTAAACTACATCATGCATTCACTAAATTATAATCACACAAATTATAATTAGGCATGCAAATATTAAATTATAATACAAAATTTATAATTTATAACTAATCATGCATTATAATACACAAATTATACTTTAAATCGTCATTTACTTGATTAAAAGAAATCAAATAATATTCATTATAATTTAACAAAATTATAATTTAAATTATACCTTTAATCTAATTATAATTATTCAAAATTATAATAACATATTATATTTTACCAATATAATATATTAGAAATTATTTAGCATTTTAATGTATACTTAATCATGCCATGAAAGTTATTACATAAAATTAGTTTTGCAAAATACAAAAGAAAACAAGTTTTCTTTTCTGCCACCCCCACGCCGGGGCGGGGGTTTCTCTCTTGACAGTCCCGCCGGGGTGGGCTCCCTACAGTGAAAGCAGACAAGTTCGCAAATTGTGCAGAGAAAAGCCAATTTGGCTTATTTTTTCACACCAAACTCTAATTCCAGTTCTTGCAATTCATATCAATTCATAGAAAACATAAACTTAAAGCTTCTAACATGATTCCAACATACATAAACATGCTCCTAGACACAAAATCATTTTAAACAACAAGAATCCATGTTTTAAAAAACTCCAATTTTTATATTTTTCAAAAACTCATAGTTTTCACAAAATAATTCACCGTAAATCCAATTCTAACCCAATTCAACTCATAATTCATGCAATATTTTCGTAATTGAAGATAACATCATGATAAATTCTAAATAGGCATATTAACACATAAAAAATCCTCAATTTTCATTTAAAACTCAACCAAAACATATGAACTTACAAGAACATCAATTTTCCATTAAAACATGTTTTATAACCAATTGAATTTCTAAAACTTGTCTATAGCATACAATCCACTTATTAACAATTTGTAACCAAGATTTCTACTTATCTACATCAATATCACAATTACATGGAGAAGATTTTCACAGAGAACTCAACATAAAGAAAAACAACTATATAAAGTTTTTAAAACATAAGGTAGCGATTATACCTCTTTTTGCTTAGATGATTGAAGAAGAAGATGATGATTTTTGATTCTCTCAAGCTTCTCAAGCTTTTCCTTTTTCTTTCTCTTCCCCTTCTCTTCTTCTCTCTATCTTCTTCTCTGATATTTATCTTCTCTCTCTTCTCTTCTTTGTTCTTAGTTTAGGCTTATAATAAAACTAACGTAAAACTATATACGTATACTAATATAACTGTTATAATAATAATATATATTAAGGGAAATTACTCCCCCAATTAAAATGTCAGTTATAGGATTTCAAAAGCTTTTGGCTTGTTTGGCAATAGATGAATTTAAAAACTAGTTTTATTAATTTAAGCATGGTTTGGGTAAATTAGGTTTAAGCTAGTGCAGGGACCCTATTTGGCAAAAGCCTTTTAAAATACAAGTAAGGGCCTTGTTTGGTTAAAATCATTTAAAACTCTTTTCTTTATTTTTAATAAATTCTTTTAACACATACTTTAATGTTACACTTTAATTAATTAAATCTTTTAACATCTAATTTAATCAATTAAAATTTAACATCAATTAATCACATAAAAATTTGCCACATAATTATAATTACTCGCTAATTATAATTCATGTAACACTCATCACATAATCTCCTCTAATTTAATTCTCTCAATTAAATTAGAACTATACTATAAAATTAATATACATCAATTAAATAAATTATTAAATATTCATTTAATTAATATATAACACTTAATTATATTACTCCACAACAATCACATAATTTATTTATTCAACTCAATAAATAAATCACCTAAAATATTTATTTAACTCAATAAATATTTAAAATTATTATATAAAATCTCAATCGTTACACATACTCCTAGGATACTAAATAGGCTGATCCCCTATCTTAGATCCGAATACGCAGATTTCTTAGTCTGTGTAACTAACAGAAATGGTTGAATGAAATAAAAATTATAAAAATGGTCGTCAACCCTCAATGAAGTGAAATTATTGAACTATCGTTTATTCAAAATCAAACATTTTTCTATATAAACTTGTTGAGCATGTCATAGCTCATTCTTGCAAATTATTTCCTTTGTAGTTTTACATGGTAATCCCGGCACTTCTGGCACACATAATGGAAAACAACCTTGCTTAGATTAGCTTTATATTACTGTCTTTATTAAATGTAAGTCTTATGAGACTTTTGTTGTAATAAGAACTCAATGTTGAGAACTATGTAATCGAACTTATTATATAAAATATATATTATCATCTTTTGTTTCTGCAACCGTGTAATGATACATTCTTAGATGATTAGTAGTATGATTTTAAACGATACAGTATCCTTAGGGATTATACATCTGAGTGAGGGTATTGGCAATATGGACTAATCATGTTATTGTTGATACTCTGGATTTCGGATGGATATGAACTGCTGATATGAAAGGGATATTCATAAGATACAGTCTATATATCCAAGTAAGGGTATCCAAACACAGCAATAGTTCTGACGAAAATTGTTATATGTTATGGGATATTGTGAACCTTGGATAGATAGGAATTATATCTTATTGAATATTTACAGTTATTTGAATAGTCGTGAACTCCAGATCGGATATCACAGGTGTATAGATTTGGGGGCGTCACAACAACAATAGACATCATACTTAATAGTCATGCTTTAGAAGTAAACGTAAAGCATTTGAAAGATACAATAAAAGTTTGCTTGAACAATTAAGTCAAGGTTACATTATTTTCAATAAGGAATTTAAATAAGATACTTGTCCAATGTGGAATTTAAATAACTTGCATAATGTAAACAAGGATAGAACGACTTGCTCAATTAAAAAGTAAGAATTAGAAAACTTACCTCATGCGTAAGCTAGCAAATAATAACTCGTTCCGCAATTATACTATGTACACGCTATTAACAATAGCAACACAAATTAGTTACTACATATAGCAAGTCACATAACTAGTTAACCAATCTAAGTTAACTCACAACTCTTAGTCATTAGGTTTAACCATAAGTTATCACATAACATGATCAAACCACACTTAATATTATTATCTATGTCCAACTTAAACTTCTTAATAATTAATCAAGTTATAATCTAACATCATAAATCTCATATTAAAAATATGATTACATATACTGTCCAATCAACATATAATTTTATATAATATGCTTTTATAATCCTTCAATTAACATTCCAAAGAATTGTACAATTAAATAGAAATTTATGACTAAACTGCACAAGTGGCGTTGCAGCGCCACATAATGAACTACCATTGGCGCTGCGAGTGAAATGGCATGAAACCGGCGCTGCTGCGCCATGCCATATCAGCACGCTCTGCATTCCGGTCTCAGCGCTGCAGTTAACACACATAACTGGCGCTGCGGCACTGTGCCACGTCACCAGATGCTGTTGTGGCACTGCAACGTTCTATTTACTCACAGAACAAGCGCTGCAGCGCCACGACATAGTGGGACGCAGACAGCCTCGCGAAAATCATAGAAAAAGCCAATTTGGCTTAATAACTTTGCTCAATAAACAAATCTTACCGATATAATTTAGATAAAACATTACTAAAACATAAACTAACGTTTTTAACATGCTTTTACACATATAAACAACACAACAATCAATTAAAAACCTTTTAATTCTATGATTTTGAAGAAAACTCCATTGTTAAGTGTTCTTGACAAAAATAAACACTATGACTTTATTTTTAAACCAAATCATTTCATTCAAATCATATTGTTTTCGTTTCTTAACATATTATCACAATTTATAACCAATTTATATATTATAACATCAATTAAACATCAATTTTTATATCAAAGAAGCTATTTTTCAAAATACTTCACTATAAATTGCTATGAACATGATTTCTTCATGTTCATCATATTTACATGGATTAAACAACTTAAACACTCATACAAGTCATGTATAACAGTTAATATATATAATTTAACATACAAGAATCATATTCTCACAAATTGTTATAAAAACTCAAACAAAGAGAAGTTCTAAAACATATTTTCATGAAGAACAATACTTAGTAATTCTATACTTAGATTACTACTTTTTATTAGCTTTAGAAGAAGATGATGATGGATTCTTGTTTTCACATAACACTTTTTCTTTCTTCTTTTTTTCTCTTTTCTCTCTAGCCTTCTCTTTTCTTTCTCTTCTTTTAACTTATGTGATATAAAATATAACAGCTATAGATATAATACAAATAAAAACTGACAAGTATATTATCTCTTATTAAACACATGTCAGTTACTTTTTTCAAAAAAAAAAAATTCAAAAGCCACTAAGGCTTGTTTGGCAAAAACTAAATTAAAATAGAATTTTAAAAGCTAAGGGCCTTGTTTGGTAAAACTAAATTAAAACTCTTTTAATTTATTTTAATAACTTATTTACTACATAGTTTAAATATCACACATTATTCAATTAAATTTCAATATTCCAATTTAATTAAATTAAAGCTAACATCAACTTATTAAATAAAATTACCACATAAATTAAATTGTCACACAATTATAATTTATTTATTAATCATAATTTCATGTAACAAATTTGTAAATCTCTAATTTAATTATTAAATTAAATTAGACATCACTATAATTATTCGTTAAATCATTACTACCAAATTACCACATAATAATTAATCTAATTTAATTATCTTAATTAAATTAAAACTTCAACCAAAAAATTACTAAACATCAATTTAATATTAAACATCAATTTAATTAATATATTGCACTTAATTAAATTATTCCACCACATAATCACATCAATTATTTATTCAACTCAATAAATAAATCAACTACAATATTTATTTAATTCAATAAATATTTAAAATTAAAATACAAAACTCTCATTTGTTACAGACCCACCAGACGGTTCCGGCATAAAGATCCACAACCCAACATTTGCCCACCACTTATGGGCTTTGACCCACCAGACGGTTCGGGCTTAAAGATCCCAACCCAAAAATACTTAAACACATATATACAAGATATCCTTGACTCGAGATTAGGTGATTTATCGGTTGAAATCCCTAGCACGAGCTATTAGGGCCCCCTCACCTCTAAATATAGATCTAGGGCTCTACGGGGTTACAGGGACTGACCAAAAATATTAAAACGACTAGATCTACCATAGATCTAAGTCGATCTAGCATATGGATTAGGGCTTCGAGCTCCATAATCGGTTAAAGGGCTAGATCTAGCTAGATCTAGGTATATCTAGTCCTAGGACTTGATTTCTAACAATATATACACAAAATAACCTGTAAGATCTCTAAATCTACCAACTACTACATAATATATATGTGAAACAACAAGTCTAACTAGATTTAAATAACATATATAATAGATTTAGTGTATTAAACAAGATATACAAAGGAAATGGCAGTGTTTTTCACCTTAGGGAGAAACGAAACAAGCTTCTTTTGGCTCGAGATCAAGCTATATCCTTCTAGACACTCAAGATCTATAATATAGATGATCAAACAAGTTAAAATTGGTATAAAAAAGTAAGACCGAGGGTTTCTCTCTCTAGAATTAGCTTCTCTCTCTAACTTCTCTCCTTTTTATTTCAAATTGAGCTGCCCGTGGGCCCTGCCGCCTCGAAGTTCATTCCTTCGGTGTTGGTCTAGTGAAAGTTGAGCTCCGTACCCAAAAATCCCAGAAAGTCCTTGCAAAAGGCTGCGAAATAAGGTCGAGTCTGACTAAATTGTAGACCGAAAAGATGATAGAATTAGCTGAAGGGTATCTTAAGGCTTCTAAGGGTCGTCAATTGGCTCATCTCGAATAGTTCGCAGTCCAATAGTTGCTGTGGTGACTTCTTTGCGGCCACATTCTCAGCTTTGTTATTCTCATTCGAACCACGTCGTGTCTGGGCATCATTGTACTTTGATTTCTCCACGAGGTTGTCTCCTAGGTGAAATGATGCTTCTGCCCTCCCTCTATGTTTTCTTCGAGGTGAAATTACGCGTTTACCCTCCTGGAAGGTTAGTCCATGGAAAGAAAATTTTTGAGTGTCTACAGATGCCCTTATTTGTCATGTTTAAGCAATGCAATGGAATGAACACGACAAAGATTACTAGACACTCGGTATGACAAGGTATATCTAATAATGTAATGACATACTTAAAGTATGCAATGATATGTATGAGCTAGATTTCAAGGGGTTACTCCCATCTGCTGGGGAGGATGAGGATTATATTGATGTCGTCGGGTAGTGCCGACGCCTTCGTTGGGTTCAATACCAATAGATTGCATCATTGGGTACTGTCGATGTCTTCGCTAGGGTAAATGCCAACGGATTGTCTCATCGGGTACTTGTGATCTCTTCGCTGATCACATCGTAAATTGCACATTATAGCACATCGTACATCACACGTCGCACATTGTAAATCGCACTTCGCATATTGTAAATCACAAATTAATTCCTTATTAAGTCGCCTCGCAAATCGCATATCAGATTATGTCAGTACCATCGGGTACTGTCAATGCCTTCGTCGGGTTGTTGCCAATGGATTCATCACTGGGTACTGCTGATGCCTTCGTTGGGTTGTTACCAACGAATTCATCATCGGGTACTGCAGATGCCTTCGTCGGGTTATTGCCAACGAATTCATCATCGGGTACTGTTGATGCATTCCTTTGGTTGTTGCCAATGAATTACATCATCGGTTGTCGATAAAGCGATTCTGATCACACCTTCTGGTCTTTCGTCGTTCCACGGTGAGATTTCTAGCTCTTCCTGATTTATATTCCTTTTTGGGGGTTTTCAGGATTTTCAAGGCCTTAAAATGATCCGAACATGTACCTTTCTAGGTGAACACCCTTTTTGGGACCCGAAAGAAGGTATCTTGGATTGTATTTTTCTAAAAGGGAAGCTGTAGGGCCCACCATGGCCAGCCACAGGTACATTTGCGGCCAGCCGTGGCTGGGTTTATACCCTCATCCAGGCTCATTTTCATTCATGTTCCAAGATTTCTTGCATTCTCTCTACAATTTCTGAGCTTCCTTCTTAGATCTACTCACTTGGGGTTTGATTTTAAGTATTCCTCCACCGTACGTTCGTTCCACGCACTACGGGTAACGTATACACTCCTCTTTTTCTTATTTTCATCGATATTTTATCGCATTTTCTTCATTAAATATATACATATATAGCTTGATAGACATGTTATAATGTAATTCATGCTTACCTATCATCATATGGACCATATAGATGCAACATGTTTCATTTAAACAGTTAGTCTAGGCATGTATTCTGACAATGCATTAAAAATTGCTTAAATTTTCTATCTGATTGTTGGGTTGTGATTGTATACCTTTATAGGGTGGTTTAATGCATGCCTACGTGCATGTGGATAGTCCATATTATAGGGGAAACTCAGGCAAAAAAAAATTTCCAGTTAGATGGCAGGATCCCATATACATGCTCAGCTATGCTAGGATGCATACTGAAATGATGTGACCATCTATTAGAGCACGCGTAGGATATGCATGATGCTATTATCCAAATTATAGTCCTAGGATTCTATTATCCCTAGGTTATCGCAAATGTAGATTTAAATAGAATAGAACAGGGACATACCTTTTCTTACTCTAAATACTATGGACTCCTTGTCTAGGTATGGACTCAGATAGACCCAGCAGTTCTTCCCCACATAGAGCTTCATCTGGGATTCATCTCTGAAGGCCCGCATCTGATGTTCCTGCTCCGCAGGTTACCCGCCAGGTTCACCGCCTGACGGAGTCAGTGATTCGCCCCATCGACGTTGATTGGACTTGTGGCACCCCCAAATCCGGTACTTCGTTTCCACATGATTTGGTGTTCACTTTCTAACTATAACAAACATCTACCCAATATATCTCAAAATAAATTACAATCTTTATATAAAATCTCCCTTGAAATAAGGGTTACAACCTTTTCAAAAATCAATCCCAGGGTTACTCTAACCTTGACATAAATAATAAAGTGCGGAATAAAAACATGACATAAAAGTCTTATTACAATCATTTCAAAATAATAAAAATAAGTCTTCACTTGCTTTGCTTTCCCTTGCCCTTACTCGTAGACGGGGCATCAACGTTATCAACCTTAACTGCAATTGTTATTTAATGCAAGAGTGAGCAAACAACAACTCACTGGGGTTTAACAATAATAAATACATGAAAGGATATCTTAAAAAAAATTGAATGACTTAGCTTACTTCAACAATAAAGAATTGAATAATAATTCTCTATCAACATTAAAATTCGAATATAGAATTTATCTGAGGGTCATAAGACCTTTGAACTCTTGTCCTAAGTTATAAATATTTCTATTTAAACCTTTAACAGTCAATAAGACTATGGACCTTAACTCGTACTTAGGGGGATCAGCCCTTTGTACCATGTATTGTGCACAAACATCTTAACGCTATACGTAGTAACCTCCCCTAATAATTAAGGTTGTTCAACTCAGTAATTTGAATTCAAGTCTGCACCAAAGAAAGTTTGGTTTGGATAAGCTTACAAGGGTAATTTAGAATTCACGTTCATCAACTAAGGATTAGTTGAATCGACTTTCAATAATTCATAAATAAAAGAATTATGAATTAACATATTCTGTAGAAGTAAACTTAAAGCATTAAAAAAATAAACTAGATCTTACTTGAACAATAAGTCAAGATCTCTTCGGTTAAGTAAATAATTGTCCAGTACAGAAATGAAAAGGACATTCTCAACAATGAACATCAAAGAACTTGCGTAGAAATAGCGAGTTTAGGGTTTAGAAGACTTGCCTTAAATGCAAGCTACTTAACTCAACCACGTCCTTAAACACTTTCTATACACATACATATTTAATCACAATAACCTAAATTAGTTAACACGTAACTAATTCACATAAATGGTTAACCCTTATGGTTAACTCACTCTAATTAAATAAATAAATAATAATTAATCATCACATAGGCATGCTCACATAATTAAATCAGTTATGTATTTAACTAAATTATAATCAAACAATTATAATTTAAACACTTAATCAAATTATAATTACTTAAATTATAATTACCTTTAAATTATAAACAAATTATAATTTATAATCAATTAAACTATATCATGCATTATAATTACACAATTTATAATTAATCATGCAATTATCAATTTATAATCCATAATTAAACATGCATTACATAAATTATAATTTAAATTATCATCAAATTGATTAAAATAAATCAACTAATATTCATTATAATTATAAAATTATAATTTAGATACAACTTTTACTTTGAATATATATCTATTATAATCACATAACACATTAATCAATTCACAATAATCCACATAATACTTTAAGGTTTTCAAAATCTCTTACTTTCCCAAATATGAAATTGTCCAATTCATGTTGATGATATGGAGTTGCAACTAGATACATAAATATTAACATTACAGCAACTCACTAAGGCTAAAAACCAAACTGCACAAAATGAGTCAAGTTCACTGCCTCTGCACAGCCAGCGGCGCAGCTGCGCAGCCACAGGCCTTGGCAGCAGCGCAGCTGCGCAGGTGCTTAATCTGTGAAAGGCAGCCGGCGCAGCTGCGCTGCTTCTGGCTGTGTTATCGGCACAGTTGCGCAGGAACACGGACAGAGGCAGACAGCAACGGCAACCTGTTTCACCGATTAACCCATATATGCCAACAAACGGAAAAATATAGCAACACAGACACTGTAAATCATACCTATGCCTTAATACTCATGCTAGATATACTACCAATCACTGAATTTGTCCAAATAATGAAAATCAAAGGTTTTAAAAACTCAATTTTGACATTTTCACAAAAACTCATATATTTTCTAAAACCATTCATTGTAACTCAATTTCTCAAGCAATTCCACTTTATATACATACATTATTTTTGTTATAGCAGCTAGTAACATGAACAACTACCAATTTGCACAATTCACACATATAACTCATAAATTTCTACTCTAAAATCAACCAAATACATGAAATTCCATAAGAACACTATTTTCACATATAAAACTTGTTTTTACAGTACTTTGATTTTGAAAACAAATCATTGATAGCATACATGTAATGGATTACAACATCCCTCAATTCATATAACATGTAATTTACAAATTCATCAATTACAATCCCAATTATTTACCAAAAACTCAATAATACAAGAAACTAAAAACAAGAGGTGAATTATTACCTTAATCCTTGATTAAGCTTTACTAGAGGGTAAAAATAGCTCTGATAATCTTCCTTTGGTTCTCAAAGTTCCAACTCCTCTCAACCTTCTTTGTTAAGAAAAAAAATCACAAAGTGTCTCTTCTCTATACTTTCTTCTTCTCCTTTCTTAGTTTTAGACTAACTTTTCTAACGTAATATAACTTAGCGTAATATACATATAATCTTATAACAGTTATATTACTTAATACGTAATAATTAGTAATTTAAAACTTATCAGTTACAAGAATTCAAAAGCCATAAGGCTCTGTTTGGGTAAAACCCTTGTTAAAAAAACAGATTATTATTACTAAGGCCATGTTTGGTAAAATGAGTTTAAAACAATTACAAGGGCCTTGTTTGGTTAAAATCATTTAAAATTCTTTTTCTTTATTTTAACAAATCATTTTAACACATACTTTAATGTCATATTTTAATCAATTAAATATTAATCAACTAATTTAATCAATTAAAATCTAGCATCACATAAAATTGTCACATAATTATAATTACTCGCTAATTATAATTCATGTAACACTTTATCACATAATTCATCTAATTCAATTATCTCAATTAAATTAGAACTATAATATAAAATTAATATACATTAATTAAATAAATATTAAACATTCATTTAATTAATATATAACACTTAATTAAATCACTCCATAAATCACATAATTAAATTATTTCACTCTATAAATAAACCACATAAAATATTTATTTAACTCAATAAATATTTAAAATTATTATATGAAATCACAATCGTTACAGGACTCATTTAAATGAGGAGGAGGGTGATATTCCTGAGTATGAGGTTCCTCCTCGGCCCGTTTTAGCTCCTCGATTTCTTCCTGGTATCTAGGTAACCGTTCCTGATTTGCTGGGCACTGACTTGAGCCGTCACCCATCCGTCCACTTGCACGCACATAAGGTACATGAGTTTTTATATTGATTCACTTTAATTCCCCAACATTGACAAATATTATTTTTTCACCTTAATGTCATGCAGGTACCCAGCGGAGGGGGAACTAGTTCATCATTTTCTCTTTGTATGAGTCCCTCCATCCTGATTATAGAGCTCGAGTAGACTCTTGGGGTTTACAAGCTTTCTTCACCATTGTCCCTCGTCGATGCCCCTGGGCTTTCTCTGAGCTCTGTCCGAGAGGTGGTTCCATCAGAGTCAGTCTATTCACCTTCTGGACTGAGAGGTCATGATGACGCCTATGGATTGGCGATATATCACAGGTTTGTAGTTTACCGAGGACAGAGTGCCTTTGGAGGCTGATATTACTGCCACTGCTATTCGTACCCTTCTTGGGTTTTCTACTCAAGAGCGGGCCTTCAAGGCCTGTAGTATTCACTCGGGACCTTTGAGCGTTGATGTTACCTCGAGGTACTTTACAAGCCCCTTTCCCGTAGGACTTGGCAGAGAGGGATCGCATATTGCGACGTCTGTTCTTGACGATTATGAGGGGTTGTTTTCTTACAAATAACTCCTCCAATGTTTCATTTAGCTTAGTGGGGGCCCTCCTTGATGTTGATCGCATCAGAGATTATGATTGAGAATCTTTCACCTTTGCTTATTTTCTACATGGGATGCGACTGCGCTCTGAGGGAGTGATCGATGCTTGGCTCGGGTTTTGTCCATTCCTTCTGGTGAGTCTCTTGACTGATTTTAATTTTTTGGCTCTTGCTTTATCTATTTCATGACTGATGTCGTGTTCTTGGATTGACAGTTCTGGGCTTACGAGAGGCTTTCTTGCCTTCGGCCTCTCACCGTCTTGGGTTTGGACACATCCTCGGGGTGTCGATGGCATCAGTCGACTTTGGCGGAGGTCCTGGTTTTGGAGAGCTTTACCCACAGTCGTCTTTAGTTAGAGTTGTTGTCAGCCTCTGATGTGGTGTGGATTCCTTAGACAGTGGAGCATCTATCAGAGGGATTCAAGGGAGGTTTCCCTACAGGGCCTGAGTATGCTTTGTCTACATGTCAAATTCTTTTCCTGTTTAATGGAGGATGGGAGATCTACCTCAGGGAGCGCGCCTTCAGATGTGTCACAGGGAGATCAGTATCCCCTTCCTTCCCCCGGCCCAGCGGTTCTGGTCTTTGACTCAACCAATTGTAGATATTCCTATAACGAGTTATGAGGGATTCTTTTTATAGGATGACCCCACCACTTCAGATGATTTTGCCACTTGGTGGGGGCTTCGCACTATCGGAGCTCAGACCCGGGCTACCCAATTTCTGGGGGATGTGGTTCTAGGGTTTGTCATGATGATCGATTGGGTGGTTTGGATTTGGGAGCTGACTCATCTGTTATAAATCGCTGATTTGACACACCAGTTGGAGCGGATGTCATTGTTTGTTATTCGTTTGGGTGGGGACCCATCATAGGTTGACACTTTTGATTCTCAAGAACCCGAGGCTAGACCGTCAGGCACTGGTGGCTTCGCCGATGGAGGGGATCCCTTTTGCTATTTCCTGGATATGCAGGACATGCCCACTCTGGAGGATCTGGCTCGGGTTAACCAGTTTGATGAATCCATTACTTTTCTAGATAGTCTAAGCATCCTCTTATAGGCATCTTGTTAGTCATTAGACGCATGTGCCCCATTATCATGTACTTTTTTATTTTCTTTTTCACATATATCATGGATATGACATTGATGTATATATAAAATTGATTTATTCTACCTAGATTTATATATGATGTTGTTTTACATTTATTACACATGTTGTATTATCATTTATTGTGATACATACTCATATATTTATCTACTTTATACATTTATATATGATTGGATTGGATTAACCCATGTATGGTCTTTGTGATACAGCTTTTACAGATGACCTCTTCCTCCATTGCTTGCATAGAGCACCTTCCGCCTAGTCGGATTGCCACCAGTTTGAGAGCTTAGCACGACAGCCTGCTGGATCCTGACCGCATCATCATTGGTCGGATGCTGGGCCACTCCATGTCTTTGTTGTCCTTCTAAATGTCGGATGGATTTGTGGATGGGATGCTCACTGGTTGGATCCCAGAGCGCAATGTTTTTTTATTTGGGTTTGATGAGCTGACTTCTACTTTAGAGGAATATGGTTGTATTTCAGGCTTATCAATGGATGGGCCTTGTGCTAAAGTGACAGTGGGGCACATGCGCCACCGGTTTATGATTACTGCTGGTTTAAGGAAGTCGGTTATGTTAGCCGAGGTGGGTGTTAGTCACATTATATCTATAGACTTTCTGATAGACCATTTCACTTCCGCCGATAGCTTCATCATTTATTGGGGAGATTTGCCCTTTCAGAGGAGAGATGACAGACAGCATGGGTAGATTCCCTGATTATGTGTGTCTTATCTTATTTGTATATGCCTTTCTATGCCGATCATTTAGACGTTGGGATGTCGATGGCCATAAGGGCTCTCAAAGATGACTTCACCATTCTTTCTCTTATCCTAGCAGAGACATTGATATCAACATCCTTTTGTTGGACGGTCGAGAATCAAGAGTTCAGAGGTAGTCACGTTCTCGTATACATGTGGTTCATGACCCATCTGAGGCAGATTGGCCAACTTCGCCGTCATGGGTTCTGCTTTGGTCATGGCATGACATTAACTTACTCTATTCGTCCATTGGGAGCTGTCGTTTACACTCCTAAATTTACCACACTTTCACTTTACAAATTCAAACAATTAGCATAGTAGTAAGCAAGGATCGATCCCACAGAGAGTGATTTATTTTATATTTATCCTATTATTTCTAATTAAAAGGGATTTTGAATTGATTAACTAAATTAACTAGAATAAACTAATAAGAATTAAAAATGAATAAAAAACTTCAGTTCTTCAGTTCAGTATCACCTTTTCACAATTATGGAGTAATCAAGTTTTATAGTATTTACCCTTCAATGAAACTATTAGCCCTAGATAGCAACAAGCTCTGCTATTCAAAATTCTCCTTAGATCGTCATTGTATGAAACAAGCTCTTCACTAGATTCTAACTATAATACAACCTAGAACAAGCTCTCTAGATTTAATATGACAGAAGCATTAAGACACAGAGAATTAGGCTAATCCAAGCAACAAACACATAAGCTCGATTTGTTTAACTTGTTTCCTGATAACCTTAGCAATACACAAAAGCTTGTCCACAATTAGTATCACTAATTTGCTACTTGTGATGAAAACAGATATCAATTACACGTAATACCAATCTTAATCTAGCATGTGATATCAATTCACTAATTTAATCCTGCAGAAGCCAAATTAGTAGAATGAATAACATACAAGAACTTCAAGTAGATTATCAGAATAAATCTCATGCAAGAAGGAATAAATAAAGCAAACTTGACCAAACTATTAATTATGAATAAGGTTCAACATCCCTTCAGAACTGAATTAAAAGAATTAGTTCATGACTCCAAACAATCCTAGATCTAATATGAAGGAGGAAAAGAAATATTAAAATACAAGAGAATGAATCCCATTTATATTATTAAGATAACAGCCCCATACTTAACCCTTCTTGCTTCCGAGTCCAAGTAGGAAAAGGAATTGATGGCTGATTTCTCCGCCTCCCCACCCCAGCGGGGGTTCACTAGCCAAATGCCCCGCCCCAGCGGGGATCTTCACTGCTCTGCCGCACATGATATTCTATTTCGCTGATATTTATTGTACTTGCTTATTTCGTGACTCCACTAAATCTCTAGCCCACTAATACATATATGCTAATGGAATGCATATGCTGCCATAATTCTTTGGCTTGCTGATTTCGCTTTGCAAACTACTTATTTCGAGGCCCATTCATGCTATTGCCAGCTGCTGTAAACGTGAGCTGCTAGTTTGGACGTGAGCTGCTATAACTTGGACTGCATGTGAATTTCCCACTTACGGCGGCCCACTTGCTAGTCTATCAATTGTCGAATTGGTCAGCCCAATTGATCCCGCCGGCTCCTCTTTGTTGCTCAATCCGTGGCCCACATATATGTTAAGCAATATAAGCCGTGGCCCACATCATCTTTACTTGATTGCTAGGATTTCAATTCGGAATGCATGAATTAAATCACACATTTGCATGCAATTTCCAAATTGGGTTTAAAAACCCACAACTTATTCCTTTTTTCATCATTTTAGTCCTTTTAGCTCTAATTCCTCCTAAAATCAATAAATATCTTAATAAGTCCATATACACTATAAAACATGTAATAAACTAAATATAAAGGAATAAAAAAATGAATATTATGCACTCATCAAATTCCTCCACACTTAGCCTTTACACGTCCTCGTGTAAACCAAAAATTTGATTTCTAGAAAAATTCTATTCAACTATAATGACAAAAGATTTCAAGATCAAATCATGATTATCAACACTAAACCCATAAAAATATAATCAACGCTTCATCAATCAACTCAAGATAACCACCTTGCGACTTCACTAATGAATTTCATTAAGTTTAATTGTAACCACATAAGCACTCTTTTATGATCTACACAATTACTCAACTTAGTTACCATGAAGCAAAAACCGTGCAAACCACTCAAAAACTCAAAACATACTTTTCCTGCTTTATTTTTTTACCAGAACCCTTTCATTTTTCTCTTTGATTCCGGTGAATGCATTTTATGCTCTATTTCACCTTCCTCAGTTTTTCTTTTGTAAGTGAGTGCATTTTATGCTCTATCTCACTTATTCGCATGTGTTTATGGGAGAGTGCGTTTTATGCTCCATCTCATCCCACCACATGGTTTCTCTTTTGATTCTTCTTCTTTTTTTCAACAATTTCTTAGATTTTCAACTTTTCTAATTTTTTCACATGGTCCTGCAAAAAACATAAGCAGTTCAATAGTGCTAGAGCATGAGATTAGTGCACATAGACAACTCCACAGATAACTTAGCCAACTAAGCATATATCACATGTTCAAGTACTCATAAGACACAAATTCAATTCAAATCAATTACTATGGATCATGACTTAGTTTTTCTCAATCATTAACCAATTAAGCATCAAACAGATTTTGAATTTTTAGCATTGATTTCCAATTTTTGACTTTGACCTTCGAACACATAGGCAAAATAGAATTATGGAAATCAAAATTTTCATAAATTTTCAAGGCATCAAGATGGTCCTATTTCCTTACAAAATCGGCAGATCAAATATCCCTAAATAAAATAGAAACCTAAATCTTTCCCCCCACACTCAAACCTGACATTGTCCCCAATGTAAAAAAATCATGCAAAGAAGAAAGAACTACAACTAACAAATTAAAAAGAAAAGGGATAGAAAGATCTAATCTGAATTCTTGGGTTGCCTCCCAAGCAGCTACCCTTGTTTATTGTCATTGACTTGACATCTTTCCTCTCGTTCTATGTAATTGGACTTGTGAATTTTAATTGGACTGGTAACAGTTTCATCCTTAAATCATTTTATACTTCATGATCCTGCTCCTTTCCAGCCATCAAATTCTCGTACAATTGTATTCGATCAAAAGATTTCTGCACTGAATCGTCCACAACATCAGTAGAAAAAATAAAATTAATATTAACAAGATACCTTTTAGCTTCATGAATGTCCAACTGAACATGTGCCTCATCCAATTCCATAGTGAAGGTCCCATGGTATGTATCATGTAGTGTCTTCGCTATTTGAACCGATGAAGTTGTACCATCCATATCTTCACAATTCCTTGTGAAAATCTATAGAAATTATCAACTCGTCCTTTTTTTCCTCCTCATCAAACTCCATGTTCACTTCATTGTCACACATATCACTACTGCCCGTTTTTGAAGTAAACATTGTCTCCTCTCGCTCCTCATCTTCACATCCCAGGGTAATTGCACTTACGTTCTCAATAGTTTGAGAGAGTGACCTCCCTAAGCCTTAAAATTCCAACCTCCCTACCGTGGCTGCAAGCTGACCCACTTGGTTCCTCAATTCTTGAACAAAAGTCGTTGTATCCTGCTGGAACTGATATGTCTGACTCATGAATGCTTTAAATATATCCTCAAGAGATAGTACAGAATTGGTAAATACTTCTTCGGTATATGTGTGGTACTGAGGTTGAGTCTGCTAAAAATCTTATTGCATACTTGAAAAGATTGGTTGCATTGGTGGCCTAGTACCTTCATAGCTCAAGTCGGGATGATCTCTCCATCCGGAATTATGAGTGTCTGCCCAAGGATCACATTGATGTGGATTTTGTCAGGAGAATGTCCCCACAACTTTAACTTAATGAACAATTACATCCTCTTGCACTATGGGACAATCATTTGTCGCATGCCCTGATTTTGAGCAAATTCCACATACTTTTGCAACTTGCATATTCCCTGTAACCATTTGTCGAATCAAAGTAGTTAAATCAAAAATTTGCTGCTCCAAGTCTCTCATGCTTACCCCATTTACCCTTTATGGTGTGTGATCCATCTTAGTTCCATACTGCTATGAATTAGCTGCCATGTTTGCAATTAAGTTCCTTGCAACTTTCGGAGTCTTGTCTACCAGTGCTCCTCCACTTGCTGCATCAATCATGCTTCTGTCCATTGGTAGCAACCCCTCATAGAAGTACTGGATCAAGTGATGATCATCAATCTTGTGAGGTGGACAGCTGGAACATAACTTTTTGAACCTTTCCCAATACTCGTAGAGAGTTTCTCCATTGAACTGCCTGATTCCACATATCTCCTTCCTTGTATCGACAATTCTTGATGCAGGGAAATACCTCTCCAAGACTAATATTTGCATATCAATCCATGACCGTATTGATTCTTAAGGAAGATAGTATAACCAGTCTTTAGCCAAATCTGCTAATGAGAAAGGAAAAAGTCTAAGCTTGATCTTGTCCTCTGTCACACCTTGTGATTTCATCGTGGAACATGCCACATAGAACTCTTTTAGATGCTTATATGGATTTTGGCCTGTAAGACCATGAAAAATAGGCAAAAGACAAATTAGTCCGGAGTTAAGTTCAAAAGAAACATCTAAAGTAGGATACACAATACAAAAAGATGGTTGATCAAGATCAGGAATAGCCAGTTCTTTTAAAGTCCGATTGTTGTTCGGCACCACCATCTTTTCCTTTTTAAGTGTTGGAACAAGAGCTTCTTTTGTATCTGCAGTTTTCTCTTTGTCTTGATCAAAATTTAAGTTAATAGAGTGAGAGGATTGAGTCATAAAACAAAAAGAAAAAGAAAAATAAAAAGAAAATAATAAAAATAAATGAAAATAAAGAATAAACAAAAACAAATAACACTCCCCGACAACGGCGTTAAAATTTGGGAGCTGTCGTTTACACTCCTAAATTTACCTCACTTTCACTTTACAAATTCAAACAATTAGCACAGTAGTAAGCAAGGATCGATCCCACAGAGAGTGATTTATTTTATATTTATCCTATAATTTCTAATTAAAGGGAATTTTGAATTGATTAACTAAATTAACTAGAATAAACTAATAACAATTAACAATGAATAAAAAACTTCGGTTCTTCAGTTCAGTATCACCTTTTCACAATTATGGAGTAATCAAGTTTTACAGTATTTACCCTTCAATGAAACTATTAGCCCTAGATAGCAACAAGCTCTGCTATACGAAATTCTCCTTAGATCATTACTGTATGAAGCAAGCTCTTCACTAGATTCTAACTGTAATACAACCTAGAACAAGCTCTCTAGATTTAATATGACAGAAGCATTAAGACATAGAGAATTAGGCTAATCCAAGCAACAAACACATAAGCTCGATTTGTTTAACTTGTTTCCTGATAACTTTAGCAATACACAAAAGTTTATCCATAATTAGTATCACTAATTTGCTACTTGTGATGAAGACATATATCAATTACACGTAATACCAATCTTAATCTAACATATGATATCAATTCACTAATTTAATCCTGCAGAAACCAAGTTAGTAGATTGAATAACATACAAGAACTTCAAGTAGATTATTAGAATAAATCTCATGCAAGAAGGAATAAATAAAGCAAACTTGATCAAACTATTAATTATGAATAAGGTTCAACATCCCTTCAGAACTGAATTAAAAGAATTAGTTCATGACTCCAAACAATCCTAGATCTAATATGAAGGAGGAAAAGAAATATTAAAATACAAGAGAATGAATCCCATTTATATTATTAAGATAGCAGCCCCATACTTAACCCTTCTTGCTTCCAAGTCCAAGTAGGAAAAGGAATTGATGGCTGATTTCTCCGCCTCCCCGCCCCAGCGGGGGTTCACTGGCCTAATGCCCCGCCCCAGCTGGGATCTTCACTGTCCAGCCGCACATGATATTCTATTTTGTTGATATTTATTGTACTTGCTTATTTTGTGACTCCACTAAATCTCTGGCCCACTAATACATATATGCTAATGGAATGCATGTGCTGCCATAATTCTTTTGCTTGCTAATTTCACTTTGCAAGCTGTTAATTTCGAGGCCCATTCATGCTATTTCCAGCTGCTGCAAACGTGAGCTACTTGTTTGGACGTGAGCTGCTATAACTTGGACTGCATGTGAATTTCCCACTTACGGTGGCCCGCTTTCTAGTCCATCAATTGCTGAATTGGTCAGCCCAATTGATCCCACTGGCTCCTCTTTGTCGCTCAATTCGTGGCCCACATGTATGATAGGCAATATAAGTCGTGGCCCACATCATCTTTACTTGATTGCTAGGATTTCAATTCGAAATGAATGAATTAAATCTCACATTTGCATACAATTTCCAAATTGGGTTTAAAAACCCACAACTTATTCCTTTTTCATCATTTCAGTCCTTTTAGCTCTAATTCCTCCTGAAATCAATAAATATCTTAATAAGTCCATATACACTATAAAATATGGAATAAAATAAATATAAAGGAATAAAAATAAATAAATATTATGCACTCATCACCCTGCTTCATGTGTCGATGTTGCGTGTTGGACTAAGTTCCTGGATTCCATGGAGGACCCATTTGAGATAGTCATGTACCCTGGCTATTGTTCCTTCCTGAGCTTTATCACTCACGTGGTTGATCTGGATTTCTTTCCTTTGGCTAGATTGTGGGGTGTGACCATATATCATCCTCTGGTGGTGATGGGTCAGTTTGATCAGTACCAGGATGTTCATCCATTCGAGGGGACTGAGGATTATTGCTTTCACATTTTCTCAGCTACCGAGGTTGATTTAGCTTGCATCTGTGGGTTTTGGTCCCATCGGCAGAATGCAGAGTTCAGAGATGGTCATCCGGGCTGATCAGCAAAGTATTCAGCCTGGTTGGAGTTGAATTTAGCTCCGGTTATAGTGGATCAGGCCAAGGTAGGGGATTAGTCCATTGATGAGGAAGAGCCGATGGAGGGCCCTATATCTCCTACCGAGGATGAGTTGTTCGCTGGTTTTACAGCATCCTTAGTTAACACTGCTCTGAGTTCTATTTCGGCCTCTAGGGAGGCGCTGGATCGCCAGGTGCGTCTTTTAACTTTTGAGCCGGATCAAGCTCAGGTCTTGATGTTGACCGCTTTGGCAGGTAGGGATGCAGCCAGTGCTGAGAGGGATGCGGCCCTCACCGCTCGAGATAAGGCTATAGCCGAGAGGGATGCAGTCCGATATTTTGCGGATGGGCTCACTGGTCATGCTCGAGATGTCATTCAGAGTCATGAGGGGATCTTTAGGCCAGCAGTATAGTTACTGAGACGTGTTGACATGCTGGAGTAGGAATTGAGGGTTGCTCCTCAGACTGCTGAGATGGTTGGGTATTTGGAGATGTTATCCCGTTTGACCTTAGATTTATAGTCCTATTTTATCTTTCTACATGAACTATGTTATTATCTTTTGTCGGATATCAGAATCACTTTTGTATTCTAAAACAGTTGTATATATAAAAAGGAACATGTTTAATTCACTTCCCTCATTTGAGCACGTCTAGACCTGCATATTGAACGTTATTTTCACTTCATTACTTATTATTTCGGTACAAAATTATTCTTGTCATACTTACGCAAGATCTGACAGAGCGATGATGAGATGACGTCAGGTCTTTTCAGCATTGGTTTTTTTGGAATCTTTATAGCCTCCTTTTTATATAAACCCGTTTATTCCTCTTTGAAAATGGTTTATATGGTTATTTTGGGTTTTTGGATAGGTTTAATGTTTGGGGTTAATATAAGGTTTGTTCTTTTGAGGGTAAGACTGCACCATAGATGGCTGCCTACGAACTCCCGTGGATAGGGGAGATTAGGTCTTTCATAAAGTTTGACTTGATGATGATTTTTTTAAGACATGGATTCAGGTTCGTGAAATAGGATCTCAGACATAATACCGTTTCACAGAGTTAGAATTAATCAGTTGCGGGCCAGGAATTCTTTACCGTCCATCTCTTCCAGCCTTAGGGCTCCGCCCGATAAGATTTTTTTGACAACAAAAGGTCCTTCCCAATTCAAGGCAAATTTTCCTCTAGCTGCATCTTGGCCTGGGATGATCTTCTTCAGTACCAAGTCATGCTCTTTGAATTCCTGAGGTCGCACCTTTTTTTTATATAATCGGGACATTCTCTGCTGATATAGCTGACCATGAAAGATAGATGCAACCCTCTTCTCATCTATAAGGGACAGCTGATCGTATTAATCTTGTATCCATTGGCCCTCTTTAATCTCGGCATCTAGTATCACTCTTAGCTATTCCATTTCCACTTCTTTGGGAAGTACGGCATCTATGCCATATACTAGTGAATATGAGGTGGTCCCAATAGAGGTTCGGGTCGATGTTCGATAGGCAAGCAGGGTTAAAGGCAAAAAATCAGGCCATTCCTAGTGGTTTGCTGACATCTTCGTCATTATCTTCTTGATATTCTTGTTGGTGGCTTCCACCGTGCCATTCATCTTTGGCCTATAGATAACTGAGTTGAGGTGTTTGATATTGATCTTGCTGCACAGTTCTCTCATCATCTCGTTATTCAAATTTTTGGCGTTGTCGGATACTATAACCTCGGGTTATCCGTATCGACAGATGACATTGTTACTGATGAAACTGACAATGACCTCCTTGGTAACATTGGGGAAGAAAGCTTCTTCTACCCACTTGGTAAAGTAATCAATCATGGTAAAGATGAATATGTGACCATTACTGGCTTTGGGCTTAACGGGTCCGATCACATCCATTCCCCACATGGAGAACGGCCATGGTGACGTCATGCAATGTAGCTGGTTCAGAGGTGTATGAATAATGTTAGCATGAATTTAGCATTAATAGCATCGCTTGACGTGATCGTCGCAATCAGCTTTGAGGGATATCCAATAGTATCTCGTTTTTAATATCTTATTGGCGAGCAGGGGTCCACTCATGTGTGCTCTGCACACTCCACCATGCACTTCATTCATAAGTCTTTGGGTCTGATCTTTGCCTATACACCTTAGAAGGCCTACGCTCAGGTCCCTTTTATAGAGAACATCCCCACTTAAATATAAGTTCATCGCTATCTTCTGTATTTGCTTCTTGGTGGCTTGGTTCACTCTTTCGGGGGTGGATCTGTCTCTCAAATACTCCTTGATGACTTGGTACCAAGGTGGTTCAGTAGGAGCTATTTCATTGGATATTTCCCCCACGTCGTTTCCATATGATGGTGCATTTTGTGCCGTGAAGGTGATAATAGGCATACCCTTCCTTGCTGACAGGCTAACCAATGAGGCTAGTGTGGCCAATGCGTCAGCGAAATTAATTCTATTATTAGGGATATGTATAAAGGCAATTTCTTCAAACTTTCTCTCCATTTTGATAACGTGGTGGTGGTATGGAAATAGATGTAATTTTTTAGTACTGTAGGCCCCAGTGGATTGTCTGATAATTAGCTCTGAATCTCCGAATACTGCAAACCGTCTGACCCCCATGGATTGAGCCAATTTTAACCCCACCAGACATCCTTCATATTCTGTCGTGTTGTAGGAATTGTTGAATTACAACTTGGTCGCATAAGGTATTGCTCTTCAATGATAGAAATGAGAACTGCCCCTGCCCTGGCACCCTCTGCGTTTGATGCGCCGTCAAAGTATAATTTCCAAAATTGACCCATGTCTTTCTTTTTGTCTTTCTGAATCGCCATCACCTCATCGTCAGAAAAATATGTTTCAAGAGGCTCATAACCTCCTGTCGATGCTGCTGATAGATGGTCCACGATTCCCTGTCCCTTGATGGACTTTTGGGTCACATAAACGATGTTAAACTGTTAAAGGATTAGTTACCACTTGGATAATCGGTAGTTCAACGTCGGTTTGCTAAAAATATACTTCAAATGGTCCATACAAAATATGAGATAAGTTGTATGGTCGTGCAGGTAATGTTGTAGACTCATGGTGACCCAAGCCAATGCGCAGCAGGTCCTTTCTATCAGAGTGTACTTTTGCTCTCCACTATTGAATCACTTGTTGAGGTAATAAATGGTCCTCTCATTGCCCATATCATCTTTTTTCCCCAGCAAGAATCTCATGGCATTGGAGTTGACTGATATGTATATGAATAATGGGACTGCATCCTTTGGGGGTACCAAAATAGATGCTTCAATCAACCTTTTCTGGATGGTGTGAAAAGCCGTATGATAGTCTTCATTCCATTTCTTGGAGGAGTTCTTTCTCAACAACTTGAAAATGGGTTCACAGGTGGTTGTCAACTGCGATATGAATCGGCTGACAAAGTTTATCCTCCCCAAAAAATCTCTAATCTCCTTCTCGGTTCTCGGCTCAGGTATCTCGATGATAACTTTTATCTTAATCGGATCCAATTTGATACCTCGATTACTTACAAGGAATTCTAGAAGCTTACCGGATTTCACGCCAAAATCACACTTTGTTGGGTTTAGCTTCAAATTATATTTGCGAAGGCGCTCAAACAACTTCTGGAGATGGGTAATATGGTCATCTTCTTTCTTGGACTTCATGATGATATCATCTATATATACTTCGATCTCTTTGTGCATCATGTCGTGGAATAACGCCATCATAGCCCTCTAATAAGTAGCACCAGCGTTGGTGAGGCCTAAGGCCATTATCCTATAGCAGAAAGTGCGACATGGGGTGATGAAGGCGGTCTTTTCCCTCTCCTCTTCAGCGACCATGATCTGGTGGTATCCATTAAAATAATCGGTAAATGAGTACATCTCGTATTGTACCGTATTTTTTATCAACACTTAGATGAATGGCACTGTGAAGTAATCTTTAAGGCTGACCTTGTTGAGATCTTAATAATCTATGCAGACTCGCACCTTTCCACTAGGCTTCGATACTGGGACCACATTGGGCAACCACTCAGGGTAGGTTGACACCATAATGATATCTGCTTTGAATTATTTGATGATTTCTTCTTTGACCTTCAGGCTTCATTCTGGTTTTAACCATCTTAGCTTCTGCTTCACTGGTTTGAACCCTTCTTTAATTGGTAACCAATGGACGACTTTGTCTATGAATAATCCGATCATGTATTCATGAGACTAAGTAAAAACATCCTTGAATTGAGTTAGGAGTTTGATTAATTCTTTTACTTGGCTAACGGGAAGGTTGGTTCCAATCTGTAGCTCTTTGGGATTGTCAAAGGTTCCAATGTTTATGGTGATGGTTTGCTCATGGTTGGGTTTAGGTTTGTCTTCGACCCATCCTTTAATTTCCTCGGGCACCTCTTTATCGTCCACTTCTTCTTGCTCAATTCCCATCAAGTCAAAGTCCAACTCTATATCGAAATCGTAGTCATTATTCGAATTTAGCAATTCATTGACAGGGCTAGAAATACTCAAATTTGGGAACCAGAGAAGAACACTTGATTGCTTAATATATATAACTGTTGTCAAACTAGAAAATGTTCGGCAATTAATATGACAAAAGGCAATAACAAGTTGCAGATAAAATAAAGCAGACTGAAATGAAAAGGCTAAGCTCCCTGCTAACAGATCATTTTCCTATTTTTACCCTTTTTGAACGATTTGAGGGGTAATCATCCAATTGTTGGTAGTTAGATCTTTCGGAATGGCCAAGATGGAGGCATCGCTGTCTTCGAGGATGACCATGTTTGGTTCAAATTCTAGATTGGGGTCTTCCTTTGGGAAGCTTACTGTTGACCAATCAATGGAAGGTAAAATGGGATGATCGTTGAGGGGACCCTCCCCATATGAATCCTTCGGGGCACCTTCAGCGAGGCTAAATTTGCACAGGAATTGCAACTGGATCTCCTCTAGAAATTTCTTATTTTTGGCCTTCCTTGTCGCATCTTCAAGAGGTTTTTCCTTATTAGTTTCCTCATCTCTACTCCGATTGACCTTGGGTATAAGAAGATTCGATACATTGGCGGGGACCTTCTTTAACGGCTCTTTGAATTTTCCTTCAGTAAGGTTCGACCTGAGGGAAGTCATCAGGTGCACAGGCATGTGTTTATGGGGCTTACGATGTTTTAAACAACCGAGGTAACCAAGTCCCGCCTTGCCTAACTGGACCGGTATATTAATTAGGTTTTCAATTCCTTGGCCATTCCGACCTAGCACTTGACCTATTCGATGTCCTTGGGTGAGCATCTCTTGACCAATTGCCATCACTTATAGGGATATCCGAGGTCTCAATGTTGTCGAACCTATATAGTGGTATTGGGGAGTGCTTACTTTGAAGGTTTGAAAGCTTGCAAGCTAAATGTCCTCATTTAAGCTAATCATGGGCATGTCTCCCGGATTATGGATCGAGTATTCGGGTTCGACACTGACGGTGACCAAGTTACCATTGATAATGTACTTTAATTTCTGATGAAAAGTGGATAGAACGGCTCCAGCCATTTGAGTCCATGGTCGCCCCAGTAACAAGTTATACCCAGTAGTAATGTTCAATACTTGGAAGGATATGTTGAAGGTGAATGGACTGATCTCTATGGGAAGTTCAATTTCCCCCACCACATCTCTTCGTGACCCATCGAAAGCTTGAACCACCACATGGCTATCTCGGATCCTATTCGGGTTGAAATTCATCCTTTCCAGGGTATCAAAGGGGCAGATGTTTAAAGCCAAACCACGATCGATAAGTACTCCTCCTATCACATATCCTGACGATATAACTGTAATATGCAATGGTCTGCGATGTCCATTTCCTTCGGTAGGTATATCATCGTAGGTAAAGGATATCGTGTTACTGTCCAATACATGGCTAGTCAGATGTCGAAACTTCTCAGTATCAATGGTTTTGGGCAGGTGCGCCTCTTCCAACACCTGGATTAGAATTTGGTGGTGGTCCTCAGAGGCTAACACCAGGTATAGGATGGAGATTTGGGGTGGTGCCTATTTCAGTTGATTCACCGTTCTCGCTTCGTTGTGTCCCACCTTGTTAAGGAAATCCACAATCTTCACTAGTGGCACTTTTCCCACGGTCTTGGCTGTTGGCTTCATTACCCGCCCTGGGAGGTATATGGGATTATCTCTTGGCAAGACTATCATATAATCGGTCGTCGATCCTGTACCTTCTCTATAATTCCATGGAACCCTTTTCAAACTGGAAATGGGATCTGCGACCGAGGAGTCAATATCACTAATTTTGGTGCAGCTATTTCCACTGGAGTCCTTTCTCCCGTGTCGGACACTCCTCTGATGGCCACAGGCACAGCGAAAGTTCTTTCTACGTAAGTGATAACTGCCACCATTTCTTTCAAACTTCCCACCCTTCGAGGGTATATGATTTCTTCATCGGAGAAGATCTCAGCCTCATTTATCATCTCTAGGTCGCCGGATTTGATCATATTCTAAATTAAATAATGTAGGGCCCAACATTCCTCAGTGGTATGTCCAAGGACGTTTGAATGATAAAGGAACATTTTACTAGGGTCGAAACACTTTGATCGAGGATTCGGGGGTGGTGAGAACTCCATAATCTTTCCTTCATTGATCAACATTCGCAGGATTTCTTACCTAGACTGCCCTAGGGGGTAAACTTTTATTTAGCCGCAAATTCCTGTCAAAGGTGAAATCTAGATTCTCTCGCCATCTTTTCTGTACATTTGCTCTACTCTTGGAGATGAATCTGATCTCTCTTCAGAATTGGGACAACCTTAGAAATTGCGATGTTGATATGCCCTCGGAGGACTTGGTCGATCAGCTGTCGGGTCACCTGATGTTGGTATGTGATTAGTTCCGCTAATTGGTCAACTTGTACCTTGATTGAGGCCAAGTTTTTCTCCACCGTATATCTTTCTTCCGGGTACCCCCATATTGAATGATAAACCATAGTGGGAACTTCTCCCAATTTCCTCAAGTATTTAAAGTTTTCTCGACTTCCCTTGTCCTAAGTGACATGCCCCGATGCTCCAGAATGATAAGCACATCTCTTACTGGAATCAAATTATCTTCCATTAGGATCAGCAGGTGGAGCAAGCTTCGTGATCTTCTATGCTACCAGCAGTGCTAATATATTTTTCAATGAGTCCCCCAGGGGAGTGAATACTCTTCTCCGCTTGTTTTCCCCGACCTTTGGTGCTATAGGATTTCGAGAGTTTGCAGGTGGTTAGAATGTAGGATAATTGCCTTGCTTCTTTATAAGTGGGTTATTGTTTTGATTCACAGTCTGCCCTTGCAATATCAAGGAGACATCTTCTTCCTTCCTTTTATGTACCCTCTTGGGAGAACTCGAGTAGTTGTCTGACTGTATATGCCCTGCCACTGCCTCCAAGGCGATGAGGTCTTTGATTTTGCTAGACTTTAAACCCATTTCTGCCATTTCCTCATGTTTTATCATTTTAGAGAACATTTTGCATATTCATGCTAGGACTCTTTCGTAATAGGGTGCTTCTTGGATGTCAATGAAAGTCATCACCATCTCAGCTTCGTCCATTGGCAGGAGAACTTGGGCTTCCATGCGCCTCCACCTCTTCGCGTACTCCTTAAACGATTCATTGCTCAGTTTCTTTATCTTGGTCACTTGGTAGAGATCAGGGGTCATTTGAGATTAGAAGCTATAATGGTTGAGGAAAGTGTGAGCTAAATCTTCCTAACCATGGACTTTGGAGTTATTAATCCGGGTGTACCAAGTTCGGACTTCACCAGTAAGGCTCTTTTGGAACAACTGCATTCGGAGGTTCTCATCTTCGGCATAGGATCTGAGCTCGCCTATGTAGGCTTTTAAGTGGCTAAAGGGATCGCCCAATCCATTATACTTTTTGAATTCTGGGAATTGAAATTTATCTGGGTATCTCACCTTTGGAAAAATACATAAGTCAGAGTAATTCACACTCCCGTGGGATCCTGTCCCCTTAATGGATCGGATGGCATCCTCCATCTATCTAACTTTCTTCCTGATGTTTCCAGTTTCTCTGTCTTCTCGGAGGTCTATTATTTCCCTTGTCAGACACTTATCTGGGACCTCTTTGGCTACTCTGACACCGAGTTGGGATACTGGAGTAGACATTTGTGTATCACTATTTTTTCCCGGTACACGCATATCTCCTTGTGCAGAGGATGCAGTTGGAGTTTTTAGTTTGGGCTCCTGAGCTACCTTTGTAACAAACAAAAATTTTGTATATTAATTTTTAATGTTTATTGAATTAAATAAATATTTTAATTGATTTATTTATTGATTTAAATAAATAATTGATGTGATTATGTATGGAGTAATTTAATTAAGTACAATATGTTAATTAAGTTAATGTTTAATAATTTTGAAGTGTAGTTCTAATTTAATTGAGATAATTAAATTAGATGAATATTATGTGGTATTTGTTACATGAGATTATGATTAATGAGTAATTATAATTGTTGTAGACACTCAAAATTTTCCTTACCCCAATACGAATACTGCGGGAGGACAAAACTGTCAATCAAGCCAATCCCGGTACCGATACAAGGCTTCTGATCCAAATCCGATTCCCAATATCAGTAACTTAAATTTTATCCCCAATATCGGTAAACTTAACTCCGATCTCCAATCGAACCTTCAATCCAGATCCGATCTCCAATCGGACTGTCAATCCAGCTCCAATCTCCAATCGGACAGTCTATCCAGCTTCGATCTCCAATCAGACCGCCTATCCAGCTCCGATCTCCAATCGAACCTTCAATCCAGCTCCAATCTCCAATCGGACCGTCAATCCAGCTCCGATCTCCAATCAGACGGTTAATCCAACTCCGATCTCCAATCGGACGGTCAATCCAGCACCGATCTCCAATCGGACGGTCAATCCAGCTCCGATCTCTAATCGGACCGTCAATCCAGCTCTGATCTCCAATTGGACCTAAAATCCAGCTCCGATCTCCAATCGGACCGTCAATCTAGCTCCGATCTTAAATCGGACTGTCAATCCAGCTCCGATCTCCAATCTGACCGTCAATCTAGCTTCGATCTCCGATCGGACCGTCAATCCAGCTCCGATCTCCAATCGAACTGTCAATCCAGCTACAATCTCCAATCGGACCGTGTATCCATCTCCGATCTCCAATCGGACCATAAATCAAGCTCCGAATTCCAATCAGACTGTCAATCCAGCTCTGATCTCTAATCAGACCGTCAATTTAGCTCCGATCTCTAATCGGACCATCTATCCATCTTCGATCTCTAATTGGACTGTCAATCCAGTTCCGATCTCTAATCGGACAGTCAATCCAGCTTTGATCTCCAATCGGACCGTCAATCTAGCTCTGATATCTAATCGGAATGTCTATCCAGCTCTGATCTCCAATCGGACCGCCAATCCAGCTCCGATCTCCAATCGGACCGTCTATCTAGCTCCGATCTCTAATCGGACCGTCAATCCAGCTCCGATCTCTAATCAGACCGTCAATCCAGCTCCGATCTCCAATCGGACCATCAATCCAGCTCCGATCTCTAATCGGACAGTTAATCCAGCTCTGATCTCTAATCGGACCGTCAATTCAACTCCGATCTCTAATCGGACCGTCAATCCAGCTTCGATCTCCAATCGAACCGTCAATCCAGCTCTGATCTCCAATCGGACCATCTATCCAGCTCCGATCTCCAATCTGACCGTTAATCCTGCTCCGATCTCTAATCGGATGGTCAATCCAGCTCCGATATCCAATCGGACCATCTATCCAGCTTCGATCTCCAATCGAACCATTAAATCAACCCTGATCTCTGATCGGGCCGTCAAGTCAAACCCAGATCTCAATATCGGGACTTCAAATCAGCCTCGGCAGCAACCCGAGAGGTACAAATCAGCCTCGGCATTAACCCGAGAGGTACAAATCAGCTTCGGCAGTAACCCGAGGGTACAAGTCATCCTCGGCATCAACCCGGGAGGTATAGGTCAACCTTGACATTAACCTAAGACGTTTCACATCATCCCCGATCTCAGCCCGAGAAGTACAAGTCAGCCTCGGCGTCAATCCGGGAAGTGCAGTTCAGCCCCAGAGATAACCTGGGAAGCCAAATCCACCAGGACCGCCCCGAGAGGGGCAAATTGGTCATTTTATCAAATCTCAGTCCATTCGGTCAAACTCAAGCCGAATTGATGCCATCAAAGTCAAAATATACCATAACGACGATCCCGAGTGCAAAAAGCGCAAGACAGCTCAATGGACAAACTGCGGAGAATAGAAGACCTGGTTATGAACCCGTCTTCTTGGACCCGAAAAATGTTTTATCCCATGTCATTGCAACACTCTCGGCGAGGGCTTTTCAAAAAGGTATCGCACGCCTCAAACGGACGCTCCTATCAAAAGTTAGAAAGTTTTAACTTTGACTGCGCGTTTTTCGAAGTGCACGTACTTCGAGACGATAGAACCCAGCACTGCAGGCCCCACCAGGGGAGCCACACCTCTACCTGCGGTAGCAGCAGGTAGAGTCGAGGCTCCCTGGTCTATAAATATGAGGCCACCCCCCCCCCCCCTCATTTTCAAGAATCAAAAAACGCAGCAAAGCTCTGGCAGTTCAATTTTTTGACTTTGACACCTCTTCCAAACCCAAATATTTTCACTCTAACACGTAGATATACCCATATACTACCACATATCATAAAATAACCGGTAGATTTGGACGTATAGAGCCTACGATTTGGCAAAAAGCCCGTGTAGCTGTCTATAGTAAGTATTTTCACGATTAGAAAGTGAATATTACTTCTTCGTACTTTTATACACTTGCACGTTAAGTTTCGTTTTCTAAAAATGCCAGGAACTTAGTTATGTGGCCGTTTTCGTCAAAATTTGGTACATTTTTGTACATAAACTGAATTTCTAGCATTTCTACAACTCGGATTGACGATCCGTCAGCTCCAGCAGCTTCAATGAACTAGCACACACGTTCTGGCAACTTCGCCGGACTGGGTTATCTTCCCAGTCCTGGTTTGGCCCTTTTTTGTATATATTTAATTGTATATATACTAACATTTCCATTCTGTCAAGCCCTATTGTCAAATCTGAGGTAGTTTACCATTTTTATTTATATTTACGCATATATGAGCAAATTTCACCATCACTGGTCCTCGTATCAGTCTTGGTCGACTATATTTCTGTCAATATATATATATATATATATATATATATATATATATTTTAATTCAGTCCGGGCACCGGCGTGAAAATCCATCACCCTTTTTACAGTTTTTGCACATTTTGCCATATTGGGTGATCTTCCCAGTCACTAGTTGACTACTTTTCTGTATATTTACATTCCAGTTCGGCCTGGATCATTCTGTGACCTTTTTACTGCTTTTATATATATTTATGCATATATAAGCAGCCTTCACCATCACTGGTCCTCTTCCCAGTCTTAGTTGACTACGTTTCTATCAATATATATATATATATATATATATATATATATTTTAATTTCAGTCCGGGCACCGGCGTGAAAACCCATCTCCCTTTATACTATTTTTTCACATTTTGCCATACTGGGTGATCTTCCCAGTCACTAGTTGACTACTTTTCTATATATTTACATTCTAATTCGGTCTGGATCATTCTGTGGCCTTTTTACTGCTTTTATATATATTTATGCATATATAAGCAGCCTTCACCATCACTAGTCCTCCTCCCAGTCTTGGTTGACTAAGTTTCTGTCAATATATATATTTCAATTTCAGTTCGGGCACCGGCGTGAAAACCCATCGCCCTTTACGGGTTTTTATATATTTGTATATATATATATATTGCTTTACTCGCTTTCTATTCAACTGTTGCTGTAAATATTCATCTTATATGAATTGACACTGATATCTCTGCAGGCGGACTAGACTTATTCAAATCTCGCCAATTCTAGTTTTGAAACGGTTCAAAACCGCCAGACTGAACCGAGAAGCTAGAATGGCAGAGATTTTCTTAAATCTAGCTTTCTTTCTAGTTTCAGCTTCAAAAGCAACCTCGCGTCCCTTAGATCGCTATCTAGTGGGAACGAGACGCTTTGGCATTGCAGACCAAAATTTACTGAATGAATCATCAGTTCTGGCAATTTTGGGATATTTATCTATTTCTGTACAAATTTAAACTTTGCAGGTTTTGGCTACTCATATGTGAGCCTAGGAATCGTGGGATTCATGATCAAAAAGATAGGAATCTGATTCCCACGATGGATAAACTCCGATTTACAAATGTACCCTCCCATTTTTTTGTAGAATTGTACATGTAAACAGACCTTAAAATGGTTATCCGGATTTAAGGTCTCAAGATAATGAAAAATATCAATTGTCGTGTCAGCGTCCCTCCGATGGTTTTCATACCCATTAGGAGACCGACACTTGTATATTCTGTGGTCGAGGATGCTTCGCAGCCCGATAAATCACCATTCACCTTCAGCCTTAAGGCTATAAAGATAAAATTGGAAGTATCAATAGGCTTCAATTCCTATGGCAGCGTAAGGGTTTGATAAACCAGCTTTCAAAACATCATTTTCAAATCAATCAAAAGAAAAGCTTTTCAAAGAAAATCAAAATTAAATTCTTTCGCAAATTAAATCAAAGACTGATTTTCCAATCAAATCAAACCCTTCGTATATAGGTTTAACGAAGCAAAGCACTACTTTCAATCAATCAAATCAATAGGCCCAATTTTCAAACAGCATTCACTCATGCATTTCAGTTTTAAAGGGAAATATTGAAAAGATGTGGTACCGTGTTTATACGGGAGTTGTGGGGTGCCTAACACCTTCCCCACACTTAACCAAGCCCCCGAGCTCAAAACTTTGTTTTCAAAGATCAAGTTTCGACAGTGTCTAGCAACTGGGCCTCTTTCAAACAAAACTCGGTTGAGTTGGTACAACCATTTCAAATCTACCAACTGGCGACTCTATAAAACGTTTAAATCGTCGACATGATACATGTTGGCCTTTCTCCTAAAAAACCCTTCAAAACCTTTTTCCTAAATAAAAAGAGTGAGGGTAGAGAGAACTTAGGAAAAGAGATTAAAAGATCCGGTTGTGACCCGACCCGCGGATTTTTTAAACCAACGTAGACAGGTGGCGACTCTGCTAGGGACAGTAGAGGGCTTAGGCTGCTTTCAAATCTTTTCAAACATTTCCCTTTCAAAACTATTGAATACGTGAAATTCTGCGTCTCCACAGTCAATGAATGAGTGAATGCTGCATCTTTACATTGAATGAATGTGAATGACTGCTTTCCTGCTTTTTAGTGCTTCGCACCCATATTTAGTGCTTCGCACCCATGTCATCATATGCACTTCGGTAAGGCACGATGTATGTGAATGTATATTGCGTGTCCCTCTCACAAGGACGAAAACCCGGTCGATGATAAGTAATGTCTCTGGGGACGGCTAAGTCTCTGGGGCTCATGAAAATACACAACCCAGATTCGCTCCAGTTGAAAGATCGGATTAATTTCCCCTTTAGTAGATTGCGATGATCTGGGAACCTTCATGTCGAAACAAAAGCCGCGAGAGTAACCTAGGATAGGTCAGTCTCTAATTAACCAAATCCAAAGGGAAGCTTCTTCATGCCATCCTCTTTCAATTCCATGTTAAGTCTCCAATTATCAAGGAGCACAATGTAAATATCATAATGAAATATTTACTTTCCATGTCAAAATACCATGTCATCCTGCCATCAAAACAACTAACCTCGGTTTTGCAGGATCAAATCTAAAAAAACACATCATGCATCCTATCCTTACCTACATCAGGAAATTGGCACGCCTACGTTTTGTTGTAGGTAAAAATTGTTCCTGTTACTAGGTCTAAATCCAAAACACCCAGTCCATCTATGGACATGGCTTCCAGTGCTCAAACAGAATCCACCCCGGTATCCCAAGAAGAGTTCGAAGGGCTGAAAAATCAGATAGCTGAGTTAGCCGGTTTCTTACGAGAACAAAGCAAGGCCCTTAGAGGGAAGCAATCTCAAGCTCACACAGAACCAGGAGCATCTGGTGGTAGTGCTTGCGATCAAGAGACTGAAAAGGTCGAAACTCAGATTCCTGGACCACAAAACTAAGACACGACCAACAAAACACCTAAAATCACCCCCTCGTCAAAGAACAGGAAGATGGTGATATTATGAAGAAAGTACAACAAATGGAGGAAGCTCTCAGATCAATCAAAGGGATTGGGGAATTCGGTAGTGTCAATTACTCCGACCTCTATATATTCCTCTGGGCTCGTTATCCCAAAAAATTTAAGACTCCTGACTTCGAGAAGTATGATGGAACGGGAGATCCTAACACACACTTAACAGTATTCATTGGAGAACTCAGATCCTATGCAGAGGACGAGAAGCTTTGAATGCAGCTCTTTCAAAAAAGTCTAACCGGAGAGGCGAGAGCATGGTACGCCCGTTTGGACAACTCCAAAATCCACAATTGGGAAGAACTGGCCCACGCTTTCCTCGGGAAATACAGCTTCCAATCTCAACTGGCTCCAGACAGATACCAAATTACCAAGATTAAGAAGAATAACACTGAATCATTCAGAGAATATGCCCAATGATGGAGACGGGTCGCAGCACAAGTCACCCCAGCCATTACTGAACCTGAAATAGTCATGAAATTCATCGACATCCAAGAAGCACCTTATTATGAGAGGGTCCTAGCAGGCATAGGAAAACCATTCTCTGAAATGATCAAACATGGCGAAATGGCCGAATTGGGGCTCAAATCCGGGAAGATAAAAGATCTAACCGCCCTTGAAGCTGTCGCTGAGCATATCCAGTCCAAAAATTACAGGAGTAATCCCCAGAGGGTGCACAAAAAGAAAGACGAAGAAGTGTCCTTATTATTACAAGGACAAATCCAAGGGGAGAGTCAAATAGTATGCCCATTAAAATGAGGAATTATACCCCTTTTCAAAATCCAGCACAGCCTTCAAACCCTCCACTCCAGAAAAATATGGAGGTTAGGCGTCGAAGAACTTTCACCCCTCTAAGGGATTCACTCGAGAACGTATTCAAACTTCTGACAGCCTAGAAGAAGATTATCCAACTCCTTCCACCAACCAACACTAATGGTCAGAATTTTGACTTAAGCAAGAAGTGTGCTTATCACTCTAGATCTCCAAGCCATGACACCCAAGACTGTTGGTCTCTCAATCACAAAATATAAGACTTGATTGACAGCAGAGAGATTGTGGTCAAAAAGCCTGAGTAACCCCATGTGTAGGACAATCCTCTGTTACAGCATAAAGAGGAGAATGTCAACATGATCAGCGCTACAAATAGAGAAGGATCCAGTTACCTCCGTTATGTGGGAGAATCAATTCAATCCAACAACACCAGCCCAGATAGTTGGGAAGTTTTTGAAAGGCGGTTCCTGATAGAGTAGGAGATCAAGTCTATCAAGGAGCAGATTGAGCAGTTAGCAGAACTGATCGTTTACCAGCATCAGCTCACCAGGAATATGGTGAAACAAATCAACCAGTCCATTATCGATCGTCCTCCCATACCAGAGATCACTTCCCCGAGAAGTTAATACCAGTCTAATGAGAATGATCTTTGGGCCAACAGGGTGGCCGAAGAAGAGAATCTCCGAGTAAATGGGAAATTCCTATTCCAAAGAAACTTCACCAACCTAAATCAATGAATGGAAGAAATCCTTCAAATGCTAATCAACAAAGGAATAGTTGCAGACTTGTTACCTCCATTGAACCCTTGAGCCAGAAAATTCAAACCTGACCAAATATGTTAATACCATTCAAATTCACCCGGCCATGATACTGAAGATTGCTATGCACTTCGTAACTTGATTCAAGACATGATTGAAAATGGGGACGTGATAAAAGGAAATCAAATCCTCGATCTCCCAAACAATGACACGCTCTGGATCCCCACTGTATGGAACCAGAACACAGTGGCTGTTATATCCTGCGATGGGGGGTCGACTCTCAAACCCTTAGTACTACCTGGGAAAGGGGTTCAAGAACTACCAGATCCTATGAAGGTGGCTACACCTCAGCCTCTAATCTTGCCCTTCAGACCTCAGTATCCAATCATCAGTCTAAAGTGTGTCCCATGGAACTACGGGGACAATGAAGGCTCCACTTCAAACAACGTTACCGTTGTACCGAAGGCCAATCCCTTATACCTACCGCAGCGGGTAATCAAGTCGGTTATCAAAGCAAAAGAGAAGGTGGCTGAAGAGAAAATCAAAGAGTTCCTCAAACAGATGGGACACCATGAAATCAAAATAGTGCAAATCTTGGAGGACGCACCTAAACAAATGTCCATCCTCGACTTGGTTCTCTCCTTAGTGGATCATCGCAACATTCTAGAAAATGGAGCAGTTCAAAGAAGAACCATGGCTCTATTATAAAGGATATCTCAGTCATCATCTAAGACGAGAAAGATAATCACAAATCCCTGATCCTCCCGGTTCATGAGGATCTGACCTTGGACAACTGGAGCAGTGTCCCTTGCCTCGGTCGAAAAGGGTAAAGGGGCAGAAAGTCAATCTGCCCTTAATCATGCTTTCATTTACTACTTTCTTTTGCTTGCACAGTTATAGCAGTAACTTTTGTCATGCTTTACAAATGCTCTATATGTTTAAGCAGTTGTATATATTAATGAAAGCATTTTTGTTTGCGGGACCCAAGCATTGGATGTGTGTGTCTCTGTTGATGAGAAGTCAACCTGTCAAAATGACTACGACTTTGATGTAGAACTGAACTTCGACTTGATGGATATTGATCAAGAGGAGGAAGATGACTATGAGGTGCCCGAGGAGATCAAAGAATGGGTCAAAGATAAACCCAAATCAAACCTCGAAAAAACCACCACCATCAACATAGGAACCTCCAAAAACATCAAAGAAATCCAAATAGGTTAAGACCTCACACCCAATTAAAAAGCCGACCTGATCAAACTCCTAAGACAGTACCAAGATGTATTTGCATGGTCACATGAAGACATGATTGGCTTATCCACTGATATTGTCATCCATCGAATGCCCATCAAAGATGGATTCAAACTAGTCAAGAAAAAGCTCAGGTGATTGAAACCTGAATGGAGTCTGAAAGTCAAAGAAGAAATTGTTAAACAATTCAAAGCCGGAATCATCATGGTATCAACATACCCAGAATGGTTGTCAAACATAGTTCCCGTGCCTAAACCCGGAGGGAAGGTACGAGTCAGCATGGATTAACGAGATTTGAACAAAGCCTGCCTCAAGGACAATTTCCCAGTACCTTTCATCTACATCCTGATTGACAATACTGCGCAGTATGGCATGTATTCCTTCGTGGATTATTTTGCTGGTTATCATCAAATCATAGTTACTGAAGAGGACCGGGAGAAAACAGCTTTTATTACTCCCTGGGGAACCTTCTGCTATAGACGACTATCCTTCGGCCTTATTAATGTCGGAGCCACGTATCAGTGAGCCATGATGGCCCTCTTTCATGACATGATGCACAAAGAGATCGAAGTTTATGTGGATGACATCATCATCAAATCTGTAATGCCCCTAAAATAGGTCCAATCCACCCAACCCATTCTGGGTTGCCACGAAATAGATTCAACAAAAATTTCAAATACAAATCTTCAAATTCTAACTTTTAAACTGTCGTACAAAATACGACCACAGTTAAACTGTGAGTTTTATTACAAATACATGTAACTCTCGTGGTGCCTCGGCCACAACACCTTACAATGGTACCTTATATAAAGGTACAGTCAATAATTGTTTTAGAAATTAAAATCTTTGGAAAATGCTCAAGGAAACCTTCATACATGGGAGGCCATGCATCTAAGTTATAATAGATATCATAGGGCTTGAGAATTAACCTTGGTTGACCCAATAGACCCCAAAGAAAAATGAGAAGATTATTATCCTGTTCATTCCAATGGTGGGTCTTCTCTTGCCATATAATTATCTCCATTGTCTCCAATTGAGAATTATATTTCAACCAAACTCCAAGATTATATAGGTAGTGCTCATAGATATAATCAGCAAGTAGATGTGCACAACCCTGTCGTATGATAACACGGAGTCGTATGTCATTAGACATCTTGTAAGATAGTGGCAAAACACCCTTCCAAAGTTGGGTTCACCTCACCCTATTCGGTTCACCAAAATCAACGGTTAAATGAAGTATAAAATACGACACACTTATCTAAAATTCTCAATAAAATTATTTCCATACTATTTTGTGGGAAACTTCAACAGTTATAGACCCTCGTTCTATTCCCCTGTTATCCCCGCTCGATCCAGCTACACTCTTATTACCTGAAAGAAATTGTGAAGCAAAAGGGTGAACACAAATAGCCCAGTAAAGAATATCATGACTAAAGATAATTAAATTATCAATAGTTTTCATCAGTAATAAATCAGATAAACAGAACATATCGTAGATGATAGAAGTTTTCAACCATAGTTGCAGCGGAACGAACAATCCATTAGAAGAGTCAAATAGACCATAATTTCTATTATTTCCACTATGTTAAAAGTCCACCAACAATGTTTTATCCCTGTAACATCAATCAACAGTTCCTGTCCACAATCATGTGAATAATTCATAATCATAATTGTGTTGCTAAATTCCTTTTCGCACCCAGGACGAAGATACTTTTCATCACCTGTCTTTACCTGAAACACCAAAGACCATGGTTATACCAAATCACAGTTCCTGTTCATAATCGTGCTATCAATTCATCTTTGCACTACAGGCCAAATATATTCGACAATTAATCATTCATCTTTGCACTACGGCCAAAGATATTCATCAATCAATAGTTCATCTTTGCACTACAGGCCAAAGATATTCACAAATCAACATCTCATCTTTGCACTACGACCAAAGATATTCAACAACATGTCATCTTTGCACTATATGCCAAAAATATTCAACAACATGTCATCTTAGCACTACAGGCCAAAGATATTCATATCTCAAAGAAATATTTAATCATTTCAGAATTTATATAAACAATAATTATAACCATGTTGATCAATTCACCTTTGTCCTTAAGCTAAAGATATTCAATTGTAAATTAAATGGCCATGAACATATCAGTCAACAATTCATCTTTACACTACTGGCCAAAGAGAACCCACAGTCATGATCATACCAATAATCTACCCATTTTTACACTCAAGTCAAAGAGAAATTTTATCACCAGGATTATAAAAATGTTATATATGATAAAAAAAAATAATATGATCAAAACATGGATCTAATTTCAAGAGTAAGATTCATAAATCAACGATAATTTGGTTAGAAAAAGAAACCAATTTTGTCGTGAATAGTATCCCATGAATAGTAACTCCGGCTTGAAAAGGTAAAAATTTCATAAGAAAAATTATACCAATATTCCGGTGAAATAATATTCAACCGTAACATGTACCGTATTCGTGAATAGTGTCGTATACGTGAATAGTGTCATATACGTGAATAGTAATCTCGAGATGAAAAAGGTAGAAATTTCATATGAAAAATCATACTTCTTGAATAGTACCGTATTCGTGAATAGTGTCGTATACGTGAATAGTAACCCCGACATAAAAAGGTAAAAATTTCACAATAAAATTTATACCAATATTTTAGTGTAATGATATTGAGAAAAATAACATCATTTACGAAAAAAATAACATCCCTTACCATCCCTTACCTCAAAAGAAAAATACTTCTGACTGGAATAACGGATATAATGCTGAAGAAAACTTGCACTGTTTAACAACATTCAAAGTATCTAAATACTCACAAAAATACACTCGATATTATAGAGAGAGAAACTTCTGATTCTGGTGTGATTTTTAATTCTAACTAAGCACTCTATTTATAGGAAAATGCTTAGCACACCAAAGTTGACAAAACATATAGTTTATTTTTTATACGTATACTTAATTTGACAAAAGAATTTATCAGCCAAAAAAGTACATTGGGGCCCACCAAATTAATGTTTAACATGTTTTAAGTAACAAAAATATTTATAACACCAAAAATCAATTCAGACCCAATATTCAGGAACTTCAATAATTCATAATAAATAGCCCTTTTATCAAAAAAATACGAACCTTATGTCCATTTCATATAAAATTTAATTCTCTACAACTTTGTAGAAGAAAGTTTTTTCAAATTCTGAACGAAAAATGACCCTAATTTATATACGGATGAACTTACAGGCTATAATCAAATTTCAGTCAAAAATGGGGCCCACCAACATATTTAACATATTTTTTGTAACAAAAATACTCCGGACCGAATTTGCTCTCTTCCTCCTCATTTTATTCATATATCATGCATTTATTGTAAATATCACCATTATTATATTATTATATTATCACATTATACACTTATAATGTAATATTATAATAAATTATTTTATCGAAGAAGATAAAATATCAACTCTCAATAATTGTCTCTTTAAAAATTTCTCCATTAAATAAATATTTCCTTATCATTTTTATCAATAATTAATTATTGACAAATAATATTACAGAATCACAATAATGACAACCATGTCGTCCCAGGTAAGAGGGGGCTTTTCGATAAGGATTTCTCCTTACTGACGCGCAATTAGATTAACTAACTCCTTTCCTAGACAGAACTTCCTAGACATTGTCAATAATGCTATCTAATAATATTCTTCAAATAATATGAATTATTGATTTGATAATGTAACATACTGTGCATTGACAATTATTGAAATATCAAATATTGTGCAATACCGTGTGCTACTGTGCAACAACGCGTATTACTTTCTTTTAACCACCGGGTATTTCAACAGTTTTAACGGCAACAACTACGCCGTTATATTTAGAAAACTTATTCGTGTCTTTTTTTTTCCATCCTACAGTTTTTCGTTATGGGGCCCACAAATGGCTGCGCCGTTGTACCAATATTCCCCGACAACAAGAATATTCCCCAACCAACGAATATTCCCCAACAACAATAAATATTTTATAACCACTTGCTTACTTTGAAAATTTTACATATATCACTCTTAACTTTAAACTTTTATCAATTTAACCATTTACTAAATAGAAAAATTGAATACTTTTATTTCATAAATTCGGGGCCTTACAAAATCGCAGAGGGAGGATGATCACATCGACCATCTCAGGAAGCTGTTCAACAGGTTACGTAAGTATAACCTCAAGCTCAATCCCGCCAAATGTGCTTTTGGCATCAAAGCAGGCAAGCTGCTAGGATTCTTGGTGAGCAATCGGGGCATCGAACTCGAGCCTACCAAGATCAAAGCCATTACTAAAATGCCCGTACCTCGTACAGAGAAGGAGATACGGGGATTCCTTGGAGAAGTATCAGATGAAATACCTCCTGTCAAGCAGCCTTGGTATCAAGACATCAAGGAATATTTCCGTGATGGATTCACACCCACTGGGGCAAGTCAATCAGAGCGAAAGAAAATTCACGAAATGGCCATGAAGTTCTATTCGAGCGAAGATGCACTTTACAAAAGGGATGCTAGAATAGGCCTATTAAGATGCCTCGACAAAGAGCAAGCCCAAAGACTTATGGATGAAATCCACGGTGGAGTCTGTGGTCCACACATGTGCGGTCATCTGCTGTCCAAGAAGATAATCAGAACAGGCCATTATTGGATCTCTCTTAAGGCTGACTGCGACGATCACGTTAAGAGATGTTTTTAATGCCAAATACATGGAAATGCCATCCACGCTCCTCTAAATGAGCTGCATAATATGAGTTCACCATGGCCTTTCTCTATGTGGGGAATGGATGTGATAGGTCTAGTGGAACCAAAAGCCAGCAATGGTCATCGATTCATCTTCACCATGATCGATTACTTCACCAAATGGGTTGAAGCAGCCTCCTTTCCCAAAGTCACAAAAGAGGTTATCATTAGTTTCATCACAAACAATGTCGTTTGTCGATATGGACAACCGGAGGTGATCATATCAGACAATGCCAAGAACCTGAATAATCAAATGATGAAAGAATTGTGCAATAAGTTCCACATCAAGCATCTCAATTCTGTCATCTATCGGCCCAAGATGAATGGCGCTATCAAAGCGGCCAATAAAAACATCAAGAAAATCATGCAAAAAATGTCTGCCAATTACAAAGAATGGCCTAACCTGCTGCCTCTCACCCTATTAGCATACAGGACGTTAATGCGCACCTCTACTGGGGCTACCCCCTATTCGTTGGTCTATGGCATGGAGGCAGTCCTTCCCATAGAGGTAGAGATGGAATCCTTGCGAGTTTTGATCGATGCTCAGATAGACGAGGATTAATGGTTGCAAGACCGGTATCATCAACTGTCTCTGATAGATAAAAAAAGGGCTACGGCCATTTTCCACGGACAGTTATACCAGCAAAGGGTCACAAGATCCTACAACAGAAAGGTTTGAATCCGGCAATTCAAATAAAATGACTTGGTGCTAAAGAAAATCCTGGCCAATCAGGATAAAGCCAAAGGAAAGTTTGTCCCTAATTGGGAAGGCCCTTTCATTGTCAAGGAGGTGTTGACAGGGGGAGCTGTCAGACTACAAGAAATGGACGGGAATGAATTTCCCCAACTCATCAATTCAGACCCCTTAAAAAGGTACTACGTCTGAGACACATGTATACCCGCATCCGGGTCCTACGAATCAAATTAGGTTCAGTTTTTCACTAGAAAGCCGAAACTACGAATGACCTAATCTCCCTACACCCGGGAGTACGTAGGCAGCCATTTTTGGTGCGGTTAAACTAAGAAAAAATCCAAAAATCCAAAATCAAACCATTCCGGCAAACAGCGGGAACTACGAATGACCTGATCTCCCTACACCTAGGAGTACGTAGGCAGCCACTTTTGGTGTGGTCAAACTAAGAAAAAATCCAAAAATCCAAAATAACCATTCCGACAAACAGCTGGAACTACGAATGACCTGATCTCCCTACACCCGGGAGTACGTAGGCAGCCATTTCTGGTGCGGTTAAACCAAATAAAAAAACTCAAAAACTCATCAAACCAAACTCAAAAACCCAAGATAAATACTTTTCAAATCTCTCTCGAACCAAACAACCTGAACTACGGATGACCTGATCTCCCTCAACCGAGAGTACGTAGGCAGCCATCTACAGCGCGGTTTAACCTCCAAGAAAAAATAAAAAACAAATAAAAGACCAGTTCCAAGACACCAAAGATAAATAGAAGCCAAATTCTATCAAGCTACCCTGGTCAACAGGCCCATCTGAGATACTCCCTGACATCTCAATTGTCAGTCCATCAAGGAGAAGCTCAAGATACATCAACAACTGCGAGTCATGAAAGAAGTGGTAATCACTCAGCAATGACAATACATATCCAATCAGGGAAATAAATCAAAACTATATTTCTTTGATATATAACACTGTTTAATATATACATAGTGCCCTATACATGACAAAAATGGCTGATCTAGTCTGTGCAGGAAAAATAAAGCTAGTCTATGGACCCAAGGACAAGCGGGTCAGCAATGCCAGCATGGCATCTCTCTCTGAAGATGGGGGAGTAGCTGTAAGTGCCATCCGCTCAGCCTCCATACGGCTCAATACCTCCACAATCATCTGCAAGGTGGCACTGTGGTCATCAATATATGCACTCATCTCGGTGACCAAACCATTAGTGTAAGATCGAAGAACAGTACTATCAATAATGTGGAAATCACGGGAAGCTATAGCCTCATCCCTCTCTGCAAAAGCTGCGTCTCGAGCAATCAAAGTCTCCTCGATCTCAACATATGCTATGGCTCTAGAAGAGTGGATCTCGTCTCGCTCCACAACCACTACATCTCTGGCAGATCGAAGCTCCTCCCGCTCAATCAATCCAGCATCCAAAGCGGCCCTGAGTCCATCTTTCTCAGCAAAAGCTAAATCTCTGCCAGACAAGGCAGCCAACATTTGCGCTCTAGATGAATCTCTCTCAAAGGTCATCCTAAATAGCGAGTCCGCTAAAGTCGGATTCGTCTCTGCAGAAATAATCGGTGGATCACTCACTAGAGCCGCTGTCAAACCCGTACTCAGCTCATCTGCGAAAGGAGAATCCGGATCCTCTATAGGCTCCTCCTCGTCGGAGTCCACAATCGGAGATAAATGAGGCTCTGCTATTGCAACTGCTGTCTCTGCCTCCAACCATGCAGAATACTCAGGACAACGACCCGGATGGCTACCAGAGAAATCAGCCCTCTCTCGATGAGTCCAACACTCATATACTCTAACCAAGTTGGTGGACGACATAGAAGAAGCCGACGTCCTCTGATCAGCAGAACCCTCAAAATGGTGCAAACTCTGCAGCTGATCAAACTGACACATGAATGCCAAGGGATGATAGGTAGTCACTCCCCTCAAACCCGCTAGGGGCAAATAATCCAGGCCAGAAGCATGGGTGATAAAGCTATATGGGGACGCTAGCCCTGAGCATGGCAAGATCGAGAACGGATGCTCAATATCTAATAGAAATGCCAACCATGACTTTGCATCAATGCACTCTGCAAGCTGAAAGGAGTAAACTGTGGATGTCTCATGAGTAAAGCAAAAACCCTGAGGCCTAAAAAATCCAATCGGTCGTATATGGGACAGCAGCCATATATACAGCAAGACCGAGTTGCCCCTAAAAAACCCCTCTGGATGGGTACTACAATGTGTGGCGGATCTAAATGTCTCAGCCAATATCATCAGGATGATGGTGCTACCCTGTCTAAGGGCCCGAACCACAACTACCAATCCCACATCCAAATGATCCAAGCGAAGCTACATATAGACATATACCATAATACACATCAGCAGAATGTCTACTCTAACCAAATGCCATGCCTCTACTGAAATAATAAAATCTTTGACATGGCGATCATAGCTGTCGAGCTCGCCAAATCGATCGATCAGGAAATCAATCGAGATCATGTGTCCAGATACAATCTCATCCCTGATCACACTCTGATGGAGACCGGACATACGGGTAAATGGTCTCCTCATATCCCTAATAGCAGTACGAGCACACGACAAATCCAAAGTCAACCCAGTAAATCGCTCGTACTCATCGAGAGTCGACGTCAACTCATGCCGCCCAAAGCGGAACACCTGTCTCTCAGGTATCGAGAAGGGTAAAATGCCATCAACAAATCCAGACGGCACCTGAAAACCTACAAGGGCCAACGAATGCCCCAGCGTGTGGTCCATTGTCCCTCTGACTGGGTAGGGCAAGCTCTCATACCATGACCTCAATGATGTGGCCACCTCAGACGGTGGTGAATGCTCAATACGGCTGACCGTAGACGACGTCATCTGTAGCACCGTACCACAAGACCATCCAGAGGTCAAATCAAGTCGCAGCTGTCTGAATGCATAAACATGACATAATATATGTATGATGACAAATATAAACATAATACGATAGATAGAGAAGATCATGAATATCTATAACAAACTATCTACTGCAGGCCATCATCCCTTTCTAATAATACAAAGTAGAAAGGAAAATATAGGGAAATGGGGTATCACCACCCAACTAATATAGTGGTCTATCAAAATGATGACACAACCGCCAACTAGCCAAAACAGTGGCTGACCAAAAATATAGCTCCAATAGCTATCAGAGGAAGTCAAAGACATCAGTGTCAAAGCGATCGACCTGCTCCATCTCCTCAGTAGATACAAAACCGCTGCTATCAGGCATATCTGGGCGGTATAAGGGAGGATTTTCCCCTGCATAGCTACTGCTAAATGGACCTGAAGAGGGGCCCACTCCAGAGCTGGATGGGTTAAAAGAAGATGCCTCTAACGGATCTCGGCCAAGGTGCCTGATAAAGAAACGGGCCTGCTCCAACTCACTGGTCAGATCTGCTATCTGATCAGCATGAGTAGGCTCCCTAAGGCAAGCTATCCAGTCTGTCATCATCACGGACCCTGGAACTATATCTGCCATGAACTGGGTGGCATGAGTCTGAGCTCCAATAGTGTGAGGACTCCACCAACTACTAAAGGCCTCTTGGCTATACGAGCCCTCTAATAAAGCAAAGCCATCTGAGCCCTCTATAGGGATATCTGTCAATGGCACGGTCAATGGCCAATGATGCCAAGAAGGAGGAGCAGTGGGAATGCGGATCTCCCCCGTAACGTTCCTAATGTCATGCTCTCCAAGATAGAGCTCCCAGCCTCCCACCATCAACAAAGGGACTCTGTGGGTCGACAAAATAAACTCCCGACCTGTAGGGACGCCTCCCTCAAATCCAACGGTTAAACACTCGGAGGTATACAGCATCCAGGTGATCGAACCCGCCGTCAAAAGCTCCAACTGCAAATGGGCATGGGTGAATCCCTTAGCAACAGGGACCTCCGTCAAAGTGGAGTGATGCCATCTCCGTCCCCGAGGATAGGTCTCTAGACCTAGGGTAGAAGCGAGCCGTAGGCAAGGAAGCATCTCAAATGCCCAAAGCTGATCATCCAAATATCAAAAGTCCTCAGTGATCAAGACTAACAAAAATGAATGCTGAAATCAAAAAGGTACAGAAAGATGTACTCACCAGTAGAAATGGGTAAAATCCTAGCCAAGCCTCCGTCACACCCTCCGAAAGTATGCGCATGCCACAAAGAAAATAGGCAAAGGTATAGGAGCCCCAATCATAGTCATTGAGGCGCTCTACATGTCGAGTAGTGCAAATTAAGGAGAAGGACACAGTAGACGAGTTGTCCATCACAAAACAACCCCTGATGATCGATAAAAATAATCGCCTCATAATGTGATCTCTGGCCCTCTGATCATCAGGCGGGGTCTCCTGTAAAGTCCCATCCTTGGCATCTATACTCATGGGACCAGATCGGACCGTTCGACCCTTGAATATCGTCGTAGGGACCCCTAGCAGGGGCCGAATGATAGTGAGCATAATGTCAACCACAACAGGAACTGGCTCGCCCTCAAACTCAATGCCGGTGATAAATCTCCAATCTATAGGAGTCATCATCACCTCGCAATCTAGCAGATGAAGGGACTGAGTCTGGTGGAACCAGCGCTCAGACAAAGCCCTCAAATACCCCTAGAGGCAACGGCGGTGAAGGATCGAGAAAAAAGCCTGAAAGCCCCAGCCATCTACGATCTCCCTGTAATCCTCGTGCAAAGTTTGATACAGGAAGTGCACACTGAACCAGTTCCCTCAAGGCTGCGTAAAGACGGGAACCTACATCAAAAACCAACCCATGTCAAAAACCTGTGCCCCGAGAATGGCAAAAAAGGAAGAAAAAGAATCTAAGAATAGAAAAACTTCAAGTCACCTCGTTGGCATGAAGATATCTCGATGGATGGAGACTCAAGTCACTCAGCAGCTCCTGCGTCTGCACAACGATGCCAGGGACCTCCACACGTGGAGCCTGAGCAGGAACAGGAGCAACAAAAGGAGCCTCCTCATCGTCAATATCAAGTGGCTACTCGTCCTGTACTGGACGAATCACCGCCTCCACCAATCTATGAGGCGTTCGAGCTGGATGACGCTGGGGAACATCAGAAGCCCTCCTTCGTTTGATACCTGAGGATACCCTGTTGGAACTGCCGAGTCTCTCGCGATTCATTGCATACACCAATACTCCAAATCACCTTAAAAAGGGTGAGGTAAGCCTAAAACCTGTGGCTTATCATTTTCAATCAGTACAGCATATATCTCTCTAGGTCCTAAGACATGCATGGGTCGGTCAAAAAATACCCAGTAAAGTCAAAACTGCATGTTTTCAAAACCTAGAAGCTAAAAACCTGCATAGGTCAGTTAAAAATTCCCAGTAGAGTCAAAAATGCATGTTTTTCAATGCCTAAGATTTTGTAAAAATTTCTCCAGAGTCTCCTTTGTAAAATGGACTGTCCACATGCACATAGGCATGTCTAGGTGGCCATTCAGTAGCACACCTAACCAAAAATAGAAACAGTTCATATTTATGAAGAAAAATCAAAAGTCAACCTCATATGGTAGCTAAATTACCATGGAAATTTTTAGTTGAAAATCCAGGCTCACTAGGCCTCAAAAAGGATGACTTAACTGGTCAAAAAGTGAAAAATATCACTGTCTCAGAACCTGAATTTTCTTACATCTAAACGTGCATTACAGTAAGATATGCATACATATGTAGTCAAAAAATATTTAGCAGGTTATATAGGCATATATTTTTCATATATTGCGTCTGAAAGGCCCTTGAGTGGTTTGCATGCTTTTAACGGTCAAAACTTGCTAAAAAAGAACGTAAAACGTTACCTATGCGGCGCTGATCGCATAGGAACTGACGGATTCAAAAAACAACTGTCCAAGCTCCATAGATCTGAAAAAGAATATCGAAACCCGTTTAGAACTCAAAATTGAAACTTAAAAAATGAAAATCCCCCAGCCCATTAAATAGTCCAGGTGGAAGCGGGCCCACATATGGCTGCTGCACCTCCACCTGCAGCAGCCCAGGGTGGGTCCCACTCCCCCGGGCTCAGTTCAGTTTGGGTCAAAAAGGAGTTCTTATGTGCTTCCAAGTCAAATTTGAAGAAAAATTGCTACGCGATTGAGCGGTTTGTCCTGAAGATCTACGTTTAAGCAGCGGGAATCTGTGCAAAAACTGCATAAAACTGCCAAAAGCTACCACTTTTGAAAGTTCGGGTACAGACTGAAGTCAAGTTCAGCAGTTGGCATAACCCCAGCGAAGCGTCGGGTACTGACCGATGACATTTCAGCCGCTGGCATAACCCCAGCGAAGCATCGGGCACTGACCGATGACAGTTCAGCCGTTGGCACAACCCCAGCGAAGCATCGGGCACTGACCGAAGATAGTTCAGCCGTTGGTACAACCCCAACGAAGCGTCGGGTACTGACCGATGACATTTCTGCCGCTAGCTCAGCCCCAGCGAAGTTCGGGTGCCGACCGAAACAAATTCAGCCGTTGGCTCAACCCCAGCAAAGCGTCGAGCACTGACCGATGATAATTCAGCCGCTGGCACAACCCCAGTGAAGCGTCGGGCACTGACCGATGACGATTCAGCCGTTTGCACAACCCCAGCGAAGCATCGAGTACTGACCAATGACGCTTCAACCATCGGCTCAACCCCAGCCAAGCATCGAAATGGATCCGGTGACAGGAGAAATTATAATAATCCATCACCAATGATGGAATCTATTATACACATCCTCAAAGGGATCACTGAGGTAGTATCAATTATATCACACTCACCAGAATATATGAAACTATCGCAGAGAACGTTATCCCCAGCAGATCAAGACAAGAACAATCTGTGATATCTCATCTTCGACAACCTCATCCCCAACAAAGTTAAACAAGCTACCGTGAATAACATCATCCCCAGTAGAAAATGACAAGAATAGTTTACGGTAACCTATCAATAACATCAAGGGCTGTCCATGACAACGTCATCCCTAGCAGATAGATGACGTAAGCAGCCAAGAGCTGTCCCGTTCCATTCAAAGACACCCAGCCTTCATAGTGACTCTGGCATTTGTCTTATTTCCAGTGTCTACTAATCTTTATCATATCCATTCCACTACATTGCATGGACATAATAAAGAGGGGCATCTGTAGACACTCGAAATTTTCCTTACCCCAATACAAATACTACGGGAGGACAAAACCGTCAATCAAGCCAATCCCGGTACCGATACCAGGCTTCTGATCCAAATCAGATCCCCACTATCGGTAAACTTAAATCCGCTCCCCAATATCGATAAACTTAACTCCGATCACCAATCGAACCTTTAATCCAAATCTGATCTCCAATTAGACCGTCAATCCAACTCCGATCTCCAATCAGACAGTCAATCCAGCTCTAATTTCCAATCGGACCGTCAATCTAGCTCTGATCTCCAATCAGACAATCAATCCAGCTCTGATCTCCAATCAGATGGTCAATCCAGCTCTGATCTCCAATCGGATCTTCAATCCAGCACTGATCTCCAATCGGACAGTCAATCCAGTTCCGATCTCCAATCAAACCGTGAATCCAGCTCTGATCTCCAATCGGACCATCAATCTAGCTCCGATCTCCAATTAAACCGTCAATCCAACTTCGATCTCCAATCGGACCTTCTATCCATCTCCGCTCTCCAATCGGACCGTCAATCCAACTCTGATCTCCAATAGGACCGTCTATCCATCTCAAATCTCTAATCGGACAGTTAATCCAGCTTCGATCTCTAATCAAAGTATCAATCCAGCTCCGATATCTAATCGGACCGTCTATCCATCTCCGATCTCCAATCAGACAGTCAATCCAGCTTCGATCTCCAATCAGACCGTCAATCCAGCTCCGATCTCCAATCGAATTGTCAAGCCAGCTTCGATCTCTAATTAGAACATCTATCCAGCTCTGATCTCTAATTGGACAGTCAATCCAGCTTCGATCTCCAATAGGACCATTAATCCAGCTCTGATCTCCAATCGGACAATCAATCCAGCTCCGATCTCCAATCGAGTCGTCAATCCAGCTTCTATCTCCAATCGGGTCGTCAATCCAGCTCCGATCTCCAATTGGACCGTCAATCCAGTTTTGATCTCCCATCGAACCGTCTATCCATCTCCGATCTCCAATCGAACGGTCAATCCAGCTCTGATTTCTAATCGGACTGTCAATCCAGCTATAATCTCTAATAGAACCGTCTATCCAGCTCTGATATCCAGTCGGACCGTCAAATCAACCCTGATATCTGATCGGATCATCAATTCAAACACCGATCTCAATATCGGGCCTTCAAATCAGCCTCGGCAGCAACTCGAAACGTACAAATCAGCTTCGACAGTAACCCGAGAGGTACAAATCAGCTTCGGCAGTAACTCGAGAGCTATAAGTCATCCCCAAAATCAACCCTGGAGGTACAGGTCAACCTTGACATCAACCTAAGACATGTCACATCATCCCCGATCTCAGCCCAGGAAGTAAAAGTCAGCCCCATCGTCAATCCGGGAAGTACAGTTCAGCCCCAGAGATAACCTTAGGAAGCCAAATCCACCAAGGACGACCCCGGGACGGACAAAATGGTCATTTTATCAACTCTCAGTTGATTCGGTCAAACTTAAGCTGAATTGATGCCATCAAAGTCAAAATAAAACATTACGAAGATCCCGAGTGCAAACAGCACAAGACAGCTTAACGGACAAACTGCAGGGAATCAAAGACCTGGTTATGAACCCATCTTCTTGGACCCGGAAAATGTTTTATCCCATATCATTACAACACTCTCAGCGAGGGTTTTTCGAAAAGGTATCGCACGCCTCAAACGGACGCTCAGATCAAAAGTTAGAAAGTTTTGACTTCGACTGCGCGTTGTCTGGAGTGCACGTACTTTGAGATGACGAAACCCGACATCGCGAGCCACACCTCTACCTGCGACAATTGTAGGTAGAGTGGAGGCTCTCTGGTCTATAAATATGAGGCCACCCCCCCCCCCCCATTTTTAAGAATAAAAAAACACAGCAAAGCTCTGGCAGTTCAATTTTTTAACTTTTACACCTCTTCCAAACCCAAATATTTTCACTCTAACACGTAAATAAACCCATATACTATCACATATCAAAAAATAATCGATAGATTTGGACGTATAGAGCATACGATTTGGCAAAAAGCCTGTGTAGCAGTCTATTGTAAGTATTTTCACGATCAGAAAGTGAATATTACTTCTTCGTACTTTTATACACTTGGACGTTAAGTTTCGTATTCTAAAAATGCCCGAAACTTAGTTTCGTGGCCATTTTCGTCAAAATTTAGTATATTTTTGTACATAAACTGAATTTTTAGCATTTCTACAACTCGGATTGACGATCCGTCAGCTCCAGCAGCTTCAATGCACTAGCACACACGTTCTGGCAACTTTGTCGGACTGGGTTATCTTTCCAATTCTGGTTTAGCCCTTTTTTGTATATATTTAACTGTATATATACTAACATTTCCATTCTGTCAAGCCCGGATGTCAAATTCGAGGTAGTTTATCGCTTTTATATATATTTACGCATATATGAGCGATTTTCACCATCACTGGTCCTCGTATCAGTCTTGGTTTACTATATTTCTGTCAATATATATATATATATATATATATATATATATATATATATATATATATATTTTTCAATTCAGTCCGGGCACCGGCGTGAAAACCCATCGCCCTTTATACTGTTTTTGCACATTTTGCCATACTGGGTGATCTTTCCAGTCGCTGATATACTACTTTTCTGTATATTTACATTCCAGTTCGGCCTGAATCATTCTGTGGCCTTTTTGCTACTTTTATATATATTTATGCATATATAAGCAGCCTTCACCATCACTTGTCCTCTTCCCAGTCTTGGTTGACTACGTTTCTGTTAATAGATATATATATATATATATATATATATATATATATTTCAATTCCAATCCGGGCACCGGCGTGAAAATCCATTGTGACGCCCCCAGAATAGGTCCAATCAACCCAACCCATTCTGGGTCGCCAAACACATGGTACAGAATTCAAATACAAATTTTAAATCACAAGGTCGTGCAAAATACGACCACACAACTGTGAGTGTCAATACAAATATGTAGAAAATATAAACATTCAAACTAAGTCCTCATTACAATTATTATCACACTATTTTATAAAAATAGTGAGGACTACTACTGCTCTAACTCGGAACATCACTCTGTCCCCCGACTAGTCCCTGCGACATTCTCATTTCCTGAAGAGAACAATAGATGAAAAGGGTGTGCTAAACTAGCCCAGTAAAGAATATTATGACTAAGATAATAAAGAATAATTTATCGTTAGTCTTCAACAAATCAGATAAAATATTATGGACAACAAGTTTTAGATTAACAACTGCAGCGGAAGTAACAATGCATCAGAAGAGTTAAGTAGGAAATGATGTCTACTATCTTCTATGATTTGAAAGTCCATAATCAATATTTTATCCCTGTAACATCAATCAATATATATCTTAAATCAAATATTCATCTTTGCACTACGGGCCAAAGATATTCATTTGTATCACCAGTGGTCATGTTCATCTCAACACCTATCATCTTTGCACTACAGCCAAATATATTCATCAGGTAATCAATCATCTTTGCACTACATGCCAAAGATATTCATCAAATAATCATCCATCTTTGCACTACAGGCCAAAGATATTCATCAAATAATCATCCATCTTTTCACTACAAGCCAAAGATATTCTTTTGTATCACCATTTAAAACTGAAGATGATGAAAATATTTTTAAAGAACGAATCCAGTGAGATAAAGGACAAAAATTAGGGATTCGTAAATCAGTTTATCCAAGTTCAAATATACTTTATAATAATCATTTGTGGAGCAAAATTCAAGAATAAAGTTCAAACCTTGGATCCAATCAAAGATAGGACCCATAATAGCCAACTTGGACAAAGAAAAGAAAATTAAATTTTTCGGTAAATAGTACCGTATTCATGAATAGTGCCGTAAACATGAATAGTGTTGTATACGTGAATAGTAACCCCGACATAAAAAGGTAAAAATTTTCATAAGAAAAATCATACTTCGTGAATAGTACTCGTGAATAGTATCGTATTCGTGAATAGTGTCGTATACGTAAATAGTGCCGTATACGTGAATATTAACCCCGACGAAAAAGGTAAAAATTTTATAATAAAATTCATATCAATATTTTGATGAAATGATATTGAAAGCAATAACATCATTTACGAAAAAAAATAACATCCCTTACCTCAAAAGAATAGTACTTCTGGCTGAAATATCGGATATAATACTAAAGAAAACTTGTACTGAATAGCAACACTCAAAGTATCTAAATACTTACAAAAATACGCTCGATATTATAGAGAGAAAAAACTCTGATTCTGGTGTGATTTTTAATTCTAACTTAAGCATCCTATTTATAGGAAAATACTTAGAACGACAAAGCAGAAAATTTAATAAAATATTATATTTATTAAAAAAAAATCCGCACACCTCCTTGACCAATTCATCAGCCCACACAAGTGGGGCCCACCATTAAAAAAACATTTTTTATTAAAAAAATATTTATAACCCCAAAAATTAATTATTCCGGAACTTCAATAATTCATAAAAAAAATAACCCTTTTATCAGAAAAATACGAATCTTATATCCATTCCATAGGAAATTTAATTCTCTACAATTTTGTAGAAGAAAGTTTTTTCAAATTCCGAATGAAAAATGACCGAAATCTACATACGGATGATTTTCTATACCTTCATTCCAACAAAATGCTGATAAAAACATCAGCACTAATTCCTTCATTTAAATCCACATTAAATAAATATTTCCTTATCTTTTTTTATTAATAATTAATTATTAACAAATAATATTACATAACCACAATATTGACAACCAGGTCGTTCCCAAGAAATAGGGGGCCTTCCGATAAGAATTTCTCCTTACTGGCGCGCAATTAAATAACCCCTCCTAGACAGAACTTCCTTAGACATTGTCAATAATGCTATCTAATAATATTATTCAAATAATATAAATTATTGATCTGATAATGAAAAGTACTGTGCAGTGACAATTATTGAATTAACAATAATATAAAATACAGTGCAAAATATCGTGTGCTACTGTGCAACAACGCGTATTACTTTACTTTATCCACAGGGTATTCCAACAGTGTTAACGGTAACAACTACGTCGTTATTTTTAGAAAACTCATTCATGTCATTTTCTTTATCCGATAATTTTCTGTTATGGGGCCCACAAATGGCTGCGTCGTCGTATGATATTCCCCGACAACAAGAATATTCTACGACCAAACGAATATTCCCCGACAACAATGAATATTTTATAACCACTTGCTTATTTTAAAATATTTGCGCATTTTATCCATAACTTACCACATTAATCAAATCAACCCTTTACTATTTCAAAATAATATATAGAAGAAATTCAATTTTTTTATTCATAAAAGTTGGGGTCTTACACCAATCGCCCTTTATACTGTTTTTGCCATACTCGGTGATCTTTCCAGTCACTGGTTGACTACTTTTCTGTATATTTACATTCCAGTTCGGCCTGGATCATTCTGTGGCCTTTTTACTGCTTTTATATATATTTATGCATATATAAGCAGCCTTCACCATCACTGGTCCTCCTCCCAGTCTTGGTTGACTAAGTTTCTGTTAATATATATATATATACATATATATATATATATATATATATATTTTAATTTCAGTCCGGGCACCGGCGTGAAAACTCATCGCCCTTTACAACTTTTATACATATTTGTATATATATATATATATATATATATATATATATATATATATATATATATATTGCTTTACTCGCTTTCTATTCAACTATTGCTGTAAATATTCATCTTATATGAATTGACACTGATATCTCTGCAGGCGGACTAGACTTATTCAAATCTCGCCAATTCTAGTTTTGAAACGGTTCAAAACCGTCAGACTGAACCGAGAAGCTAGAATGGCAGAGATTTTTTTAAATCTAGCTTTCTTTCTAGTTTCAGCTTCAAAAGCAACCTCGCGTCCCTTAGATCACTATCTAGTGGGAACAAGACGCTTTGGCATTGCAGACCAAAATTTACTGAATGAATCCTCAGTTCTGGCAATTTTGGGATATTTATCTATTTCTGTATAAATTTAAACTGTGCAGGTTTTGGCTACTCATATGTGAGCCTAGGAATCGTGGGATTCACGATCAAAACGATAGGAATCTGATTCCCACGATGGACAAATTTTGATTTACAAATGTACCCTGCCAGTTTTTCTGTAGAAATGTACATGTAAACAGACCTTAAAACGGTTATCCGGATTTAAGGTCTCGAGATAATGAAAAATATCGATTGCCATGTCAGCGTTCCTCCAATGGTTTTCATACCCATGAGGAGACTGACTCTTGTATATTCTGTGGTCGAGGATGCTTCGCAGCCCGATAAATCACCATTCACATTCAGCCTTAAGGCTATAAAGATAAAATTGGAAGTATCAACAAGCTTCAATTCCTATGGCAGCGTAAGGGTTTGATAAACCAGCTTTCAAAACATCATTTTCAAATCAATCAAAAGAAAAGCTTTTCAAAGAAAATCAAAATTAAATGCTTTTGCAAATCAAATCAAAGACTGATTTTTCAATCAAATCAAACCCTTCGTATATAGGTTTAACGAAACAAAGCACTACTTTTAATCAATCAAATCAATATGCCCAATTTTCAAATAGCATTCACTCACGCATTTCAGTTTAAAAGGGAAATATTGAAAAGATGCGGTACTGTGTTTACACGGGAGTCGTGGGGTGCCTAACACCTTCCCCACACTCTACCAAGCTCCCGAGCTCAAAACTTTGTTTTCAAAGATCAAGTTTCGACAGTGTCCAGCAATTGGGCCTCTTTCAAACAAAACTCGGTTGAGTTGGTACAACCATTTCAAATCTACCAACTGGAGACTCTATAAAACGTTCAAATCGTCGACATGATATATGTTGGCCTTTCTCCTAAAAAATCCTTCAAAACCTTTTTTCTAAATAAAAAGAGTGAGGGTAGAGAGAACTTAGGAAAAGAGATTAAAAGATCCGGGTTGTGACCCGACCCGTGGATTTTTTAAACCAACGTCGACAATTGTTATACAGAAATTTTATTTAGTTAATTGATGTTAGCTTTAATTTAATCATATTGGGATAGTAAGATTTTATTAGATAAAGTGTGACATTGGAAACTATGTGTTAAAAGGGTTTTTAAAATAAAACAAAAATAGTTTTAATTCAGTTTTACCAAACAAGACCCTTAAATCTGTTTTAATCCTGTTTTACCAAACAAAGCCTTAGTCCTAAAAATCTATTTTTAAAAATAAAGGGTTTTTCCAAACAAGCCTTATGGCTTTTGATTTCAAATAATCTGTAACTGACATATTATTAATATAGTATATTATATGTGTTGCCAATTATATATTGTATAATTATGTTATAGTATATGTATATCAGTTATTTTAGAACTACGTTAGAAATTTCAGAGTTAGAGTATCAAAGTGTTAGAGAGAAAAGAGAGAAGAAGAAAGAAATAGAGGAGAAGAGAGAAAGAAAGAAGGAAGAAGAGCTCTGTGAATTCTAAAAAAAAGAATCACCACCATCATCATCTTCTTTGAAAGCTAGAAAGGTATAATCTAACTCTATAATTGTTAAACTATGTTCTTCATTGTTTTTAACTTCTCTATAATTGAAGTTTCATGAGAATTTTTATAATATAGTTTGTATGTGTTAAATTGTATGTATAAACTATTATATATGATTTATATGATTGTTTATGTGGTTCAATTCATGTAAATATGATGAACATGAAGAAATCATGTTCATAGCAATTTACAGTGAAGTATTTTGAAAAATAGTTTCTTTAAATATCAAAATTGGTGTTTGATTATGCTATGATTATGAGAATTGAATTTAGATTATAACAATTTGTTAAGAAACAAAATTAACATGCTTTGAATTGTGTGATTTGGTTTAAAAACAAAGTCACAGTGTTTATTTTCTTCAAGAACACTTAACAATGGTGTTTTCTTCAAAATCATAAAATTAAGGATTTTAGATTATGTATTGTGATGTTTATATATATTAAAACATGTTAGAAGCTCAAAGTTATGATTTTATAAAGTTTTATATGCATTATATGTACTAAATTCTGAGTTTGGTGCGAGGAAATATGCCAAATTGGGTTTTTTTCTGCACAGTTCGTGAACAAAATTTTTCCCTAGAAGAGACCCCCGCCCCAGCGGGCCCCTTTGCTGTCCAAAAATTTATTTTGTGTGTTTTAAGCCCTAACATGAGGAACTAACTAAATGTAATGAACCTAATGACATGTTAAGTATATAAAACAATAATATAACCTATTGTTGACATGTATAAGATAATTTGAAGTCTCATACTAACAAGTTATATGTGAATTTTTATATTGTTGTTATAGGGTATGATTATGATGGTTTAAAAGATTATACACATGTGATATGTATGTTGTGAGATTAGATTCACATTATGTGGTTAGTTAACAAGTTAAGATTATGAACCACGTTGTTAAGTTAAACTTAAGTGAGAAGTTCAACTGTTAAACGTAATGGTTATGAAACTAATCGATATCATAAATGTAATGTAATGTGTAGGACAATTGAGGGATTGAATTGTAATTATAATAGTAGTTTTCGCAAGAGGCAAGTTTCTAAACTTTACTTTTGCGTTACACAAGTATTCTATTTTTAATTTACTATTGTTGAGCAAGTTTTAAACTTAACTTTTATTGAGCAAGTTTTCTTACCCTAACTCGATTATATTTTCTTTTAATTGAGCAAGTCCTTTTATTCTGCAATGGACAAGTATCTTATTGAAATAATGCAGCCTTGACTTAATTGTTCAAGCAAGGTCTTATCGTATCTTTAAAATGCTTTAAGTTTAATTCTAAAGCATAAGTTATTTTATAATTTTGTGGTTATTGAATTCTTAATTATTGTAAGGTGATTCAACTACTCCTAAGTTGATGATAGTTGAACTCTAAATTACCCTTTGAGCTTATCCAAACCAAACTTTCTTTGGTGCGGACTCGTTAACTAATACTGAGATGAACAACCCTATTAATAGGGGATTACCATGTAAAAGCGTTAAGATGTTTGTGGACAATACATGGTACGATGGGCTGATCCCCCTAAGTACGAGTTAAAGTCCATATAGTCTAACGAATGTTAAAGGTTTAAATAGAAATGTTTATAACCTGGGACATAGTTCAAGGTCTTGTGACCCTCAGATGAATTCTAAATTCTATATTCAATTCTTGATTATCGAGGAGAGAAGTATTATCCAATTCAGTTGAAGTTATTCAGTGATATGTCATCATTATTGATTGTTGTTTCAAGTGAGATTTTGTTTGCTCACTCTTGCATTAATATAACCATTGCAGTCAAAGTTGAGAAAGTTGACGAACCGTCAACTAGCAAAGGAAAATGCAAGATGAACAAGTGAAGACTTGTTCAAATTTAAAACAATTTGTAATAAGACTTTAAATTATATTATGATGTTTTATTTTCTGCATTTGATGTTTATTAAGGTTAGGAATTGGGAACGATTTGATAAAGTTGTAATCCTTTTTGAAGGAAGATTTTATTTTGTTAAGGTTGTAATTTATTTTGCATTCCTTATTTACGGGCAGTAGTTATGTTTTATTTAGATAGTGAACACCAAATCCTGTGAAAATGAAGTACCCAGATTTGGGGGTGTCACAACCTTACACTGCTCTTTCAACAGAACTGTCATCTCAACAATCTGCTTCTTCAATTCCTCAAACTCCTCTCAAGATACGGGAATAGGTTCTGATGAACTGCCCTCAGCCATTTGGACTGGTGGTGATCGTGCCTTCTTGGCTTAGAATCGAGTTCTAGGACCAATCTATACAAAATCGACATCTAGTTAAGTCTTGATATTGGTAGATGATATGGATGCATGATATGCTATGCATCAATTTAGGGGTTTTTAATCTTTACCTGCAAACAATGGGTTAGTCGTCTTGATGACAGGATACGAAAAATATATAAATGACAATTAAGATGGATGACATTTATATATTCAGAAAGAAACAGGGCATGAAGAGACATACTGCGCGTTTGGTTTATCAGAGGCTGACCTATCTTAGGATTACTGTAATACCCGAAAAATAAATAAATAACATTTGAATATATATTTTAAATATTTTAATTGTATTTTGTCTTTTATTTGGGTCAAACTAGTCATTTACTTTTGGGCTAATAAGTATTATTAAATGATGAATAAATTAAGTTAATAAAATTGGGCCTTAAAACTAATTTGATTTAATTTATATATGGGTAAAATTAAAATTCTATTTAAATAAGCGAAGTTCATCAATCTTTTAAATAAATATCTAAAACCTAATCTACCTCACGTACCTTCAATACGAACGGACTGAGAAAAAAAAAAGGCGCAGCCGCTACTACGGAAGAATAAAAAAGGGGCAATTGGATTGCACTTGTGTGAGAAAAGGAATTTGGCGACCAAGTGAAAATCAATTCAGGTGAGTTTAGCATGATTTGACTATTACTTTTTCATAACGTATTCTTATAATCATGTTATAGTAAAAGGATGAATGAAAATAGGTAATATATATATATATATATGTGTGTGTGTGTGTGTGTTAGAGTTTATGCCCTAGAGGCCAATTCTTTGATGTAATTGCTTAACATTTTTAATATTATATTTGATTGAATAAATGAATTATTTTATTATGGTTTTATTTACTGCATTATATAAATGATATCATAATAAAAGTCCTTAGAATAGTGATACAAATTATATGGCTTCAAGTATGTGACTTGAACATGAGATCATATAATTACAATTAGTATCATTATTCTTAAATGTCCCTAGTCGAGTGTCATTGTTAATGGGACAACAATGATACATTGAGACTAGTATGTGGATTGACTGATGGTCAAATCTCATTGGTCATAAATATATGAGATATTGAGTCAATGCATAGGTACATGTTAGAGAACAATGTACTGGACAGACCCACCATGAGAATTCTACATGGAGCATTATGCAGAGTGTCATAAGCAATTCTCATAGTGACAATGATGTAATGATCCTCCGACCTGAAATCAATATATTACTACACGGAAATTTATGTACTTTGATATCATCAAAGGTCACTTTTAATAGGATGGACAATAAAGGTGATTATTGGGTACATCATGAATCGTGTGAAGAATATGAGTGATCTAGATGGAATTTAACCCTCCTATATATTAGGGGTGATATCCATAGGCCTCTTAATTGAGTATGACTATGAAATGCATGGTCATGCTCAAATAGTGATTTATTTCATATAGTCTACTCATTGATCAAGAAAACTCAGATTAAATTATGAAGAGTATGACACATTCCATGACTCGAGTTTAATCTAGGATGTCAAGGTTAAAAGGATTAAATTATATTGAAACATTGGTCACGAAAAGGTTGCATCGAATCACTGATCTTATTATTACTTGGGTAGCAGTGATGCATTACTAGATGCCGCTTACTGTTTATAATTTTATAATATGATTTTAAAATTATTGCCAACGTAATAATAACCTATAGGGTCACACACTTAGAACGTAATTAAAAGAGAATTAATTTAAATTGTAAGGATTTAAATATGTCAATATGATTGATATTATTTAAATTACGAATTTAAATTAATAGGATAATTTATATATATATATATATATATATATATTAAGTAAGACTTAATTAAGATATATTATATATAAATTCAAATTTTTTTTCTAATTGGATTAGATTTTGGTTAATTTCTTTAACTTCTATATATATGATATATCAGCAGTTTTAGGGTATTCATTAAAAACCCAAACCCTAGCCGCTCTTATAGAGAGACTAGAGAAAAACGCGAGAAAATCTAGATCCTTGGTGGCTAGTACTGCAGTTCTCTTTACTGCAGATCGTGTGACGATTCGCGGGGCGTTCGTGTGGATACCGTAGAGACGCGGTTCCTTTGGATTGCGTTGAAGATTCGAAGCTGTTCCAGAATTTTCATCGTCTCCATTCAAGCTTGGATAATCGGTAAAATAAATCTAAACCTCTGAATTAATATGTTTTCGCATGGATCCTGTTTTAAAGTTTCGGAAAATTTTAATTTTCGCTGTGTTTATGTGCCAAAATCCCTACAGTGGTATCAAAGCTACATGCGAAACGATTAATTCAGATTACGTGTTTTAATTGTATTCAATATATATGATATATGATGATGCATGTTTGCCGATCTGAAATTGAATATAAGATATTTTGCATGTATGCGTATTCTGGAAATCTATAATATATATGCATGTATATGATGTTCTGATAATCGTATCCTAGAAGGTGGAATAACAATTCAACTTCTATTCTAATTGGATTAGAAACATGAAGATTCGGTTTAATATGATTAATCGAAACTGGACATATATGATATGTTCTGGGTGTATTGTTATTATAAGTGTTTTGGCGGATTGTATATGATTCTGGAATTTTTTCAGAGAATCGTATGAAAAAATTCTGCAATACAGATTGTAGTTCGATCAGCCGGACCACCGCCAGGGGGAGACCCCCCCCCCCCCCTTGGACCCCCCCGTCGTAGCGCACGATGGTCGTGACCCCAATATTTTATATATAGTTTTCTTTAATTATATAAATTGTGTCATGTGCTTATTGTGATATGCATGGTGCACAGTTATGGCCCTTTTGACCCATAGGTTAGTGGTTTTTGGTTTTGAAATACTGCTTGCATGTCATGCTTTTCTATAAATTCTGATGTAATATTCTCTTCTCATCTAAATCCCCTCGAATGTAACTCGAGGTTTCATTATGTCATGTAATGTACAATTATAACCTATCAAGATGACAAGATGATGATGGAGAGGAAACACATGCATGAGGAAGGTCCAAGGAAGATACTATTTTGAAGATCTTTTACCACCTTAGACTGACCTTCAATCTTTTTATTAGCTTGAAAAGATTGACATAGGGTTGGGCCATAACTGTGACACATTTAATTTTGCACTTTATTTATGCTTGTATACGATATGATATGATAAATAATGTGCATGTTTAATAAGATTAAAATTGGTGAGATCTAAATTAATTAATAAATCCCTCATAAAATTATTAAGTCTAAATCAGATGCCTTCAAATGAATAACACTCACCAAGACCTTGACCGATGGATGTAGGTTTGCCAAAGCAAAGTACCTCATTTATCTTGGTAAGATGCGATAGGATAATTGTGATATCCAAACTGTTAAAATAATTGGGCCCAACTTAACTAAGTTATCTCAATAGGATTGTGGACTTAGAGGCATAGAGTTTGGTAGGTACCATTAGATGGACTAGAAATAAATGTTATTCACCAAACTATCTAAGAGTTATATATGATATAATTGACAAAGGGTTGTCTACCTAAATAATTATGTTTTGAGAGAATAGCTAATGCTAACTTAAGGCATAATGAAATATGGATCTTGGCTCACTAGAAAGATTTAATAGAAAATGTTTTCCTAATTAATGGTGAGGGCTATTAATTTGAATAAAATAGTGGGAGGTATATTTTAATTGTACTATTATCAATTACATAATATCAAAACTCTGTAATTTGACTTATTATTTTTTGCACTTAAAAATTGTAGATATCAATAGCAAACAACAACACAAATAGTCTTTCACTACGATCAATCCTTGAGAAGAAAAAACTGAGTGGAATTAATTTCCTAGACTGGCATAGGAACTTGAGGATTGTCCTCAAACAGGAGCGCAAGCTATATGTCTTTGATGGGCCCATTCTTGTAGCACCAGCTAACACTGCACGACGTGTAGAGCATATTGCTTACAAGAAGCATCAAGATGATGCTCTGTACGTGAGTTGTCTCATGCTAGCAACTATGAACTCTGAGCTTCAGAAGCAACATGAGTTAATGGATGCTTATGAGATGATCTAGCATCTCAAGAAATTATTCAAAGGGCATGCTCGACAGGAGAGGTATGATACAAGCAAGGCGTTGTATCACTACAAGATGGGTGAACGTGATCCAGTAGGTCCATATGTGCTGAAAATGATTGGGCATATTGAGTACCTCGGTAGGTTGGGTTTTTCGATTACTCCGGAAGCCCAAACTGATCTTCTTTTGCAATCATTGAACAGCAGCTACTCTCAATTTGTTATGAATTACCTCATGAATGAAATTGCGAAATCACTTACTGAGTTGTTGAGCATGTTAAGAACTGCCGAGAACAACATAAAAAAGGCAGGACCCGCTCCCATAATGATGGTGCAAAAGGGGAATGCTAAGGGAATGGGGAAAGGCAAGAAGAAGATAGGATCTAAATCGGGTGCCAAACCCAATTCCAAAACCAAACAGGCTTTAAAACCTAAAGGTGGGGTGGCTAAAGAAGGTGATTATCACTTCTGTGGAAAACCTGGACACTGGAAGAGGAATTGTCATGCTTATTTGGAAGAAATGAAGAAAAAGAAAGGAAGTATGACTTCTAATTCAGGTATATATGTTATAAAAGTCAATTTGTCTACTTCTATATCATGGGTATTGGATACTGGATGTGGTTCTCACATTTGTGTTAATGTACAGGAACTCCGAAGGAGTAGGACTTTGGCGAAAGGAGAGGTTGACCTACGAGTTGGGAATGGAGCAAAAGTTGCTGCACTAGCCGTAGGAACTTATCATTTATCTTTGCCCACTGGGCTGTTATTAGAATTAGAGGATTGTTATTGTGTGCCTGCTATGAGCAAAAATATTATTTCTGTTTCTTGTTTAGACAAGAAAGGTTTTTCATTTTTAATAAAGAACAACAGTTGTTCGTTTTACTTAAAAGAAATATGTTATGGTGTTTCACAATTGTTTAATGGTCTTTATATTCTTAATTTAGAATTGTCTATCTATAACATAAATATAAAATGATTTAAATCAAATTATTCAAATCCGACATATCTCTAGCACTGTCATTTAGGCCATATAAATGAGAAACGCATATCCAAACTCCATAAAGATGGGTTTTTGGATTCATTTGATTTTGAATCATATGAAAAATGCGAGTCTTATTTATTAGGCAAGATGACTAAAGCCCCTTTCGCTGGACATAGTGAACGGGCTAGCGATGTATTGGGACTTATACATAGTGATATCTGCAGACCCATGAGTTCGTTAGTAAGAGGTGGGTTTTATTACTTCATTATATTTACTGACGACTTCAGTAGATATGGATATATGTATCTTATGAGACACAAATCCGAATCCTTTGAAAAGTTCAAGGAATTTAAGAATGAAGTTCAAAACCAATTTGGCAAAAGCATAAAAGCCCTTCGATCCGATCGAGGAGGTGATTACTTAAGCCAAGACTTTGATGACCTTCTAAAGGAGTGTGGTATTATATCACAGCTCACTCCACCTGGAACACCACAATGGAATGGTGTATCTGAGAGGAGGAATCGCACCTTGTTGGACATGGTACGATCGATGATGAGTCATGCAGATCTTCCAATAAGCTTCTGGGGTCATGCCCTAGAGACAGCTGCATTCACACTCAACCGTGTTCCTACAAAGATGGTTCAGAAGACACCATATGAGATGTGGACTGGGAAACGTCCTAGTATGTCGTTCATGAAGATTTGGGGTTGCGGGGCATTTATAAAACGTCTGGCTTCTGACAAGCTCGGGCCCAAATCTGACAAATGTAATTTTGTGGGATACCCAAAGGAAACAAAAGGGTATTATTTCTACAAACCTTCTGAGAACAAAGTATTTGTTGCTCGAAATGGTATTTTTCTAGAAAGAGAATTTATCTCTAAAGGAAACAATGGGAGGAAAGTAGAACTCAAAGAAATTCAAGAACCAAAAAATATCATTGAACCTGAGTTGGAACTTGAGCAGGAACCACAAGATATTATGGAAAGTGAACTTGCTCAAATTACACGAGTCATTCGTAGATCTGGTAGGATACACCAAGAGCCCGAGAGATATTATGCATTTCTTATGACTCAAAATGGCAATGTGATGCTCATAGATCATGATGAGCCTGCTTCCTACCAAGAAGCTATGAATGGACCAGATTCTAAGAGATGGCTTGAAGCCATGAAATCTGAGATGGACTCCATGTATACTAACCAAGTATGGACTTTGGTTGATCCACCCGAAGGGGTAAAACCAATCGGGTGCAAGTGGGTTTTTAAGAAGAAAATCTACATGGATGGTAATGTACAAACCTATAAAGGCCGACTAGTAGCAAATGATTTCAAACAAGTTCAAGGTGTTGACTATGATAAAACCTTCTCTCCAGTGGCAATGGTTAAATCCATCAGGATCTTACATGCTATTGCAGCCTTTTATGATTACGAAATCTGGTAGATGGATGTCAAAACTACTTTCCTTAACGGAAATCTCCTTGAGGATGTGTATATGACACAACCTGAGGGTTTTGTCAATCCAAAGGATGCTGGAAAGGTATGTAAGTTTCAGCGATCCATTTATGGATTGAAGCAAGCCTCTCGGAGTTAGAATCTTTGATTTGATGAAGCAGTCAAAGAGTTTGGCTTTATAAAAAATGAAGATGAACCTTGTGTATATAAGAAGGTTAGTGGGAGTCACATTGTATTCCTGGTATTATATGTTGATGACATATTAATTATTGGGAATGATATTCCTTCCTTACAGGCTGTAAAAACATGGTTAGGAAAATGTTTCTCCATAAAAGATTTGGGTGATGCAACCTATACTTTAGGTATCAAGATATATCAAGATAGATCGAGAAAAATGCTCGGCCTAAGTCAAAGTACATATATTAATAAACTGCTGAAATGGTTCAGCATGCAAGAGGCAAAAAGAGGACACTTACCCATGTCTCATGGAGTTAAGATCTCTAAGGCCCAATGTCCTAAATCACATGATGATGAGGCGGGTATAAGAAAGATCCCGTATGCTTCGACAATTGGATCTATCATGTATGCAATGATATGTACTCTTCCGGATGTCTCATATGCTTTGAGCATGACAAGCAGATACCAGTCGAATCCAGGTGAAGGTCACTGGGCAGCAGTCAAGAATATCCTCAAGTACCTGAAAAGGACTAAGGATTCATTCTTGGTATTTGGAGGTGAAGATGAACTGGCAGTAAAGGGTTACACAGATGCTAGTTTCCAGACTAACACAGATGACTATAAGTCTTAGTCAGGTTTTCTGTTTTGCCTTAATGGTGGTGCTGTTAGCTGGAAAATTTTGAAGCAAGAGACAGTAGCCGATTCTACGACAAAGGCTGAGTATATTGCTGCTTCTAGTGCGACCAAGGAGGCTATATGGATTAAAAAGTTTGTAACTGAACTTGGTGTTGTTCCAACCATTGTTGATCCGATTGAGCTATACTGTGATAATGATGGAGCCATTGCACAGGCTAAGGAACCCAGATCTCACCAATGATCCAAGCATATACTTAGGCGGTACCATCTCATCGATGAAATCATTGATAGAGGAGATGTACATATAAGCAGAGTGCCAACAGATGATAATGTTGCAGATCCACTGACCAAGGCTTTGTCGCAGTAGAAGCACGAAGGTCACACTAGTTCCATGGGTATTAGATACATGAGTGATTGGCTCTAGTGCAAGTTGGAGACTGTTAGAGTTTATGCCCTAGAGGCCAATGCTTTGATGTAATTGCTTAACATTTTTGATATTATATTTGATTGAATAAATAAATTATTTTATTATGATTTTATTTACTGCGTTATATAAATGTTAGCATAATAAAAGTCCTTAGAATAGTGATACAAATTATATGGCTTCAAGTATGTGACTTGAATATGAGATCATATAATTACAATTAGTATTATTATTCTTAAATGTCCCTAGTCGAGTGTCATTGTTAATGGGACAACAATGATACATTGAGACTAGTATGTGGATTGACTGATGGCCAAATCTCATTGGTCATAAATATATGAGATATTGAGTCAATGCATAGGTACATGTTAGAGAACAATGTACTGGATAGACCCACCATGAGAATTCTACATGGAGCATTATGCAGAGTGTCATAAGCAATTCTCATAGTGATAATGATGTAATGATCCTCCGACCTGAAATCACTATATTACTACACAAGAATTTATGTACTTTGATATCATCAAAGGTCACCTTTAATAGGGTGGATAATAAAGGTGATTATTGGGTACATCATGAATCGTGTGAGGAATATGAGTGATCTAGATGGAATTTAACTCTTATATATATTAGGGGTGATATGCATAGGTCTCTTGATTGAGTATGACTATGAAATGCATGGTCATGCTCAAATAGTGATTTATTTCATATAGTCTACTCATTGATCAAGAAAACTCAGATTAAATTATGAAGAGTATGACACATTCCATGACTCGAGTTTAATCTAGGATGTCAAGGTTAAAAGGATTAAATTACATTAAAACATTGGTCACGAAAAGGTTGCATCGAATCACCGATCTTATTATTACTTGGGTAGCAGTGATGCATTACTAGATGCCGCTCACTGTTTATAATTTTATAATATGATTTTAAAATTATTGCCAACGTAATAATAACCTATAGGGTCACACACTTAGAACGTAATTAAAAGAGAATTAATTTAAATTGTAAGGATTTAAATATGTCAATATGATTGATATTATTTAAATTATGAATTTAAATTAATAGGATAATTTATATATATGTATATTAATTAAGTAAGACTTAATTAAGATATAATATATATATATATATATATTTGGATTTTATTTTTCTAATTAGATTAGGTTTTGGTTAATTTCTTTAACAGCTATATATATAATATATCAGCTGTTTTAGGGTATTCATTAAAAACCCAAACCCTAGCCGCTCTTAGAGAGAGACTAGAGAGAAAAATGCGAGAAAGTTCAGATCCTTGGCGGCTAGTATCGCAGTTCTCTTCACTTCAGATCGTGTGGCGATTCGCGGGGCGTTCGTGTGGATACCGTAGAGACGCAGTTCCTTTGGATTGCGTTGAAGATTCAAAGCTGTTCTCGAATTTCCATCATCTCCATTTAAGCATGGCTAATCGGTAAAAGAAATCTAAACCTCTGAATTAATATGTTTTCGCATGGATCCTGTTTTAGGGTTTCAAAAAATTTTAATTTTTGCTGTGTTTATGTGCCGAAATCCCTACAATATATATATATATATATATATATATATATATATATATATATATATGGTCCGGATCTTAAGCTTACCATTTATCCAACATACCTTGCTTACCCCCTTTTGCGATGGACCGGGCAACGGTTTGGTCCGTCGCTATATATACAATCGTCGTCTATATGTTATCCGTCACTAAAAGGTAAGACGACAGTTGTATATATAGCGACGGACCAAACCGTCGCCCAGTCCGTCACTAAAAGTGGGTAAGCAATGTATGTTGAATAAAGGGTAAGCTTAAGATCCGAACTGTATATATATATATATATTACAGCAACATAAGCTTAGTTCACATGCACACACATCAGGGTTGTGGATTTCGCTATCTGTGGAAAAAAAAAAGGGAATCATGGAACTAATAAATGAAAGATCTGAAGCTATGTAATAAATATATTATAATATATATGTATTCTAATTATTAGATAAAATAATATTGTGGGAACTTAAAATTATTATATAATATGTTTTCTGAAAGTTGTTATCATGAGCAGTAGGTTATTATTTATAAAATATACATTAAAAAATGATAATAATAATAAAAAAAATGAGTTTATTAATGAGTTAGAGATGAAAGAATATTTTTACAAGTGTACTTATAATTATTATTATCTTGTTTAATTAGTTCGAACGAAGGAAGTTTAACAAGTTTAATTTGGAATATACTTTGGGTATTACATTGCTTAATCCAGGTACGGATTCCGTACTCTTTCAGCGAGATTCTTTTGATTTTAGTTTGTTCATTTTGCTATTCGTTTTGAAATTTAGTATTGCCTCCGATAATTATTCCTTGTCAATTTATTATGATAGTTTATTTTGGCGTCGATATTAGAACTCGTATTTGTACTCTTTAGACTAGTGCCTCATGTATAGAATTTAATTTTATGATCATAGTAATGTACATGTTCGTAAATATTTTGAAGACTTTGTGTTGATAATTCGTTTTGATTTAACATGTACATATTAGAACCCCTTTGTGTTGATATTGTGTCGCATGTGTTGTGACATTGTATCTTTGTTAGAATATACCGTAGGGTATACCTGAGCTTTAACCACCTATGGGGGTACCACATGCATGTCCTCTTGGCACCGAGGCATGACACCTTCCGTGATGCTGTGATCAGTCCACGACGTCTCCGTTTTGTGCTCCAGTGGGAGTTGGCCATTTGGTGATTTGTTGTGGGAGGCATATGGGTCGACCCTAGTTTTCTGTTCTGTTCTGTTCTGCGAAGTGGCGATGTTTGTGCCAAACACGCCTTTTGATTTTTCATGCATTTGGATTCGCTGTCCAATGTGTGTGACTTGCCTGTGTGGCAAGGTATATTTCTATTTTGTTAAGCTCGGTATGAAATAACCTCATCCATTTGATTCAGCCTATTATTTTGTTGTATTAGTTTTGTTTGTTATAGTTCAATTTATTAAATTGAGTTAGTTAACTCAATTCTTTATTTTGTACTCTATATCCGTACTGGGCATTTGGCTCATGCTGTGTTTTTCTTCCGGCAGGTAAATCAGGGGGATCAAGGGCAAGTGTGACGAGAGCTCCCTTTTATCTAAATGATTTAGATATGTTGTTTAGGTTGTGATCCAATGGTTTATTTGAAGTTGTAATAATTATTTCAGATTGTGGTTTGGGCCAGTTTGACATTTATTCTGGTTTTCCTTTTGATATTTATTGGTTATAAAGACTATTCTTTTGTGATTTAGAGTTTTATTATGAGTTCTTCGGTTATGTTTTGTTTTAGGTAACCTCTATTTCTATTTCAGAAAGGGGGTGATACAATTACTCTCATGGGATTTTTTGAATGAAGGTTCCCAGATCTTCGTAATTTACTGGATGAAAACGTCACATCTTTCAATTGGAGCGGATCTGAGTGGTGTCTTTCCAGAGCCTCACAAGGGAATACCATTTAGAGTCCATTAATAAACAACCAACGATTTGCCTCCTCGTGGAAGAATCACACAACATACATTCACATATATTCATCATCTTCACCAGATGCAAATGATGACATTGTGTGATGCACTAATATAAAGCGCTTAAAGATTTGAGACATTCATCACACACAAAAATCATTCACACAAAATGCAAATGCAAAATGTAAATCAAAAAGATTGAACGCGACTTAAGCCCTATAAGTCCCCCCCCCCCCCCCCCCACAGCAGAGTCGCCACATGTCGACGCCGGGGAAGAAACCTTTATCTTCCTATCTTTCTTATTATCTTGATATTGATTTTTTATACCCTTTGTATTTCGCTATGGTGATTAACTTTATTAAAGAGTGAGATTTTAGGAAGGGCCGACATAAATGCCGACGAATTTGAAAAGATTAATTTATATGATTGGGCCGAATGAGACAAAGTTGCCAGTCGGTATAAGTTCAAAAGAATGTACCAACTCATCCGGATTTTAAAAGTTTTCGCAATATGACCCAATATATGACTCCGTAACATTGGTCTGAAACTCGAGATTCAAGGAATTCGGGGGCTTGATTAAGCGGGGGAATTGTTAGGCACCCCTCAACTTCAGTGAAAACACAGTTACCGCATCTTATTGATTTCCTAAACATAAAGTGTGTGTGTGTGTGTGTGTGTGTGTCTGTTTATTGTGATAAGTGCTTTGATTTTATTCATTATTCATTATTCATTATTCTAGGCCTTATTTTGAATTATTTAAAAGTAGTTTTATACCTCTTTGGACCTATGCGCGAAGAATTTGATTTAAGGAAAAGTTTATTTTAGATAAAAGTATATTGAAATGACATTTTTTAGAAAACAAGGTTTTCAAATCCTTCGTCAAATAGGAATCGAGATCCTTTGATACTTCCGATTATTAACCTTAAGTTTATGAAATTATTCCGAAAGTAGTGTTGTACCTTTTTGGACCTATGCACCAAGGATTCGATTTAGATAAAAGTTCATTTTTAGAACAGATATATAGAAATAACATTTTGGAAAACAAAGTTTTTGAATCCTTCGTCAAATAGGAATTGCGGTACTTTGATACTTCCATTTATTAGATATCTATATATCTATCCCTGAATCTCTTCATTCTTTATGAAAACTCTTTGCGGTTTTGATTTGAAAATTGTTTTGGGTGATAATGCATGCACGAAAGCGCCAAAAAAGGTCGGGTTATCATCGGGCATGAAAGTCATCTTGATAGACTCGAACTCTTGCAATCATAAGTTTTCACTATCACGAAATCTTAAATTCGACTTCTCAGGACGAACCCTTCGAACTCGTTTTAAGATCCAATATTACATATACAATGATTTGCGTTATTGAAATATTGCATTGTAAACAAAATGTACATCGTGAGAATCTAGTCAAGATCCGGTTATTAGATCTCGACCCTGGGATTCCTAGGCTCACATTAATATACTTAAACACATATATACAAGATATCCTAGACTCGAGATTAGGTGATTTATCAGTTGAAATCCCTAACACGAGCCATTACGACCCCCTCACCTCTAAATATAGATCTAGAGCTCTATGGGATGACCGGAACTAACCAAAAGCATTTGAACAAGATTTGCAAAAGAAATGGCTAAAGATGCGCGTTTTTTACCTTGGGGAACAACGAAACAAGCTTCTTTTAGTTCGGGATCAAGCTATATCACTCTAGACACTCAAGATCTACAATATAGATGATCAAGCAACTCAAAATTGGTATAAAAATGTAAGACCTGAGGTTTTCTCTCTCTAGAATTAGCTTCTCTCTAACTTCTGTGACGCCGCCAAAATAGGTTCAATACTCAACCCATTCTGAGTCGCCAAATACATGGTACAGAATCCAAATATAATCTTTCATATCAAACGGTCATGCAAAATACGACCACACAACTGTGAGTGTCAATATAGACATGTAGAAAATATAAACATTCAAACTAAGTCCTTATTACATTTATTATCACACTATTTTAAAAAATATAGTGAGGACTTCTACAGCTCTAACTCGGACCATCACTCCATTTCCCGACTAGTACCCGCGATATTCTCATTTCCTGAAGAGAACAATGGAAGAAAAGAGTGAGCTCAACTAGCCCAGTAAAGAATATTATGACTAAGATAATGAAAAACAAATTATCGTTAGCCTTCAATAAATCAAATAAAATATTATGGACAACACGTTTTAGATCAATATTCGCAGCGAAAATAGCAATTCATTAGAAGAGTTAAGTAGAGAATGATGTCTACTATCTTCTTTGATTTAAAAGTCCATCATCAATATTTTATCCCTGTAACATCAATCAATATACATCTCGAATCAAATATTCATCTTTTGCACTACGGGCCAACGACATTCATTTGTATCACCGGTTGGTCATGTTCATCTCAACACCTGTCCATCTTTGTACTACGGGCCAAAGATATTCATCAGGTAATCATTCATCTTTGCACTACAGGCCAAAGATATTCATCAAGTAATCATTCATCTTTGCACTCCAGGCCAAAGATATTCAGTTATATCACCATTTAGGACTGAGGATGATGAAAAATAATACGAATAACGAATCCAATGAGATAAAGGACAAATATTAGATAATTTATCCAGAGTTCAAGAATGAAGATCAAAACCTGGATCCAATCAAAGATGATTTGGAAGAGAAAAAAAATATTTTTTTACCGAGAATAGTAACTCATAAATAGTAACTCGTGAATAGTAACTCGAGATGAAAAGATAAAAATTTCACAAGAAAGTTCAGACCAATATTCCAGAGAAATGATATTAGATGAAGCGTAAAACTCAAAGAATTTCTAATCATTTCAGGAATTATAGAAGCATTACTTAACGTAGTAAGTTAAGAGTTAGGAATCTGAAATGAAACAATATACGAAACTGCAATTGAATTTTCACCCGTCAGGCTGTAGTCCGCTCAGACAGATTATTTTCACAATTTAATAACAACTGAATACGAAGGGTTATTCACCAGGCATGCGGTAGTCCGCATAGACAGGTTATTCCCATAATATAATAAAGAATGGAATAACAAAAAGATTTCATCATGCATGCGGTAGTCTGCGTAGACAAGTTATTCCAACAGAATAATAAAGAATGGAATAACAACCCTTACGAGTATTGAAAAAAAAATAACTCTCTTCATGACTACGAAAGAAATATTACCCCTTACATTAATAAAGATTTGGAGACTTCACTAGTGTAATAGCAGAATACTCTTCTTCTTTCTCTCTTATTCTCTCTATACTTTCTCTCTATATAGCTTTAGTGAATTGGTGAGAAATAATGAAGAAATGAGCTTCTATTTATAGGCTCGGCAGAGTAAGGGTAAAATAGTCTTTTTGCCATAATTTATAACATCATCGATCCTATGACATCATTGCTTACCTCATCGCTCCGATGACATCCTTGCTTACCTCATCGTTCCGATGACATCATTGTTTGCATCATAAGAGTTCAAATTCAATTTGCACTCCTCCACCTCGTTTAACGTTTATACCATGAATTTACTATAATAACGTTACCATTCTAATTTTAAAAATTATACTATTATATAATCACATCATACTACTATAATGTAATATTATAATAACATATTTGAATGAATTATTTTATCAAAAAAGATAAAATACCAACTTTCAACCAATGTCACATGCTAAAAATTCCTCCGTCAAAAATCCGCATTGAATATATATCAACAATTAATTATTTACAAATAATATTACAGAACTACAATATTGACAACCAGGTCGTTCCCAGGAAAGAGGGGGCCTTCCGATAAGGATTTCTCCTTACTAGCGCGCAATTAAATAACCCCTCTTGGACAGAACTTTCTTAGACATTGCCAATAATGCTATTTAATAATATTATTCCAATAATATGAATTATTGATTTGATAATTTAAAATACTGTGCAATAATAATTATTGAATCAATAATATGAAATATCAACGTAACAACTATTGAATCAATAAAATATTGAACAGTAATTACTGTAACAATTATTGAGTAGTGAATTCTTAAGTAAGAATCAATAATTAGAATTATTGTGCAACACCGTGTGCTACTGTATTTTAACCACCGGGTATTTCAACAGTTTTAACGGTAAAAGTTTTACCGTTATTTTTGTAAAAAGGTTATTTCTGTCACTTTTTATATCCGACATTCATTCTATTGTGGGGTCCTCCAATGACTGCGCCGTCGTACGAATATTCTCCGGAAAAAAAATATTCCTCGACCAAACGAATAATCCCCGACACAACGAATATTTTATAACCACTTGCTTATTTTATAAACTTTGCACATCTCACCCATAACTTATCACATTTATCAAATTAACACCTTACTATTTCAAAATAATATATAAAGAAAATTAAATCTTATTCATAAAATTTGGGATCTTACAACCTCCCCTTCTTATGAAATTTCGTCCTTGAAATTGACGTACATACCTGGTATGTCGAAAAGGTGAGGATACCTCGCTTTCATTTCCGACTCCAACTCCCAGGTCATTTCTTCAATATCATGGTTCCTCCACAAAACTTTAACTTGAGGTATAATCTTTGAGCGTAGGACATGCTCCTTCCTATCCAAGATCTTGACAGGTACCTCCTCGTACGTTAAATCTTCAGCTATCTCGTCTGGTTCTAACTCAATAATGTGGTTTGGGTCTTTCACGTATTTACGTAGCATAGATATGTGAAAAACATTATAAACACGAGATATGCTTGGAGGTAAAGCTAGTCTATAAGCCACATTTCCTACTAGGTCAAGAATTTCAAATGGACCAATAAATCCTAAATCGGCGCCCATAACTTTCTGCAAGCTGACCCTTTGGCACTCGATGCTCCGCCTTGACACGTTGACACGTTAAACACCTCAAGATAAATTCCGCGATCTCTCTCTTTATTTTGCTCCACCAAAATGTATGTTGAAGATCACGATACATGTTAATACTTTCAGGATGGATTGAAAACGGTGTGTTATGTGCCTCCATCATGATTTTATACTTCAAATCAGAATCGTTAGGAACACAAAGTCTGGAGTTGACTCGAAGTATTCCTTTTTCATCGATTCTTACTTCTGAAATAGCACCTTCTTGCACTTTCTTCTTCATCTTCATCAGCTCCGGGTCTGTAGCTTGAGCAGCTTTAACTTTATCAATTAAAGCTGGTTCTACGCGTATATTTGACATTATCACGTGGGTCCCTGGAGTCTTTAACTCTATCTCTATCCTTTGTAAGTCATGTAAGTATTGACAGCATCGCACTCGTTCCCGCATGTGATCTTCTACTCAACGCGTCAGCTATCACATCTGCTTTTCCAGAATGGTATTGGATGATATGGTCGTAATCTTTCAACAGCTCGAGCCAACGTCGTTGTCGCATATTGAGTTCGTTCTGGGTGAAAAAAATATTTAAGGCTTTTGAAGTATATTAGGATGTCATCAATAATGACAACCACGAAATGATCCAAATATTTCTCAAATATTCAATTCATCATGTCCATGAACGCAACATGGACATTGATCAATCCAAAAGATATAACTAGAAATTCACAATGCGCGTATCGAGTTCTAAAGACAGTCTTTGGAATGTCATCAGTTCTAATCTCTAACTGATGATATCCAGAACGGAGATCGATCTTTGAGAAGAATTGGGCACCTTGCAACTGGTCGAACATGTCATTAATGCAATGTAAGGGATACTTATTCTTGATGGTGACGTGGTTCAACTCCTGATAGTCAATACAACGTCGCATACTACAGTCTTTCTTCTTTATGAATAAAACAGGAGCACCCCAAAAAGATGTACTTAAACGAATAAAACCGATGTCTAACAACTCCTGTAGTTAGACCATTAACTCCTGAAGTTCAATAGGAGCCATTCGATATGGGATTTTAGAAATGGGTTTTGTACCAGGTTTAAGTTCAATAAAAAAAATTCAACTTCACGTTCTGGGGGTAGACCAGGAAGTTCTTCGGGAAATATATTAGGAAACTCATTAACAATAGAAATATCACTCAAACCTGACGTATTCTGGTTTAAATCAGTGACATGGGCTAAGAAAGCTTGACATCCGTTTTTCAATAAACGAATAGTGTTATGACTTGAAATGACGTTGATTGATTTTAATGGTTTGGTTGTTTGGAGTCGTACAACAGGTTGATTGGTAATATGAAAACTAACAACCTTACGAAAACAATCAATTTTGGCATGATAAGTGGTTAACTAGTCAATTCCTAAAATCACGTCAAATGCAAGTATTTTCAAAGCTATAAGATCAACAGGTAGGGTGAGGTTACCAATCTGAATCAAGCAAGATTTGTAAACTATAGATGTAACGAAGGTTTCACCCAATGGAGTTTCAACAGATAAGTCAAAGTCTAATTTCTCAGAGGTCAAGTTCAAACGTTGAGTACAAGTAGGTGAAATAAAAGAATGGGTAGAACCAGTATCTAATAAGGTATACGCAAGAGTTTATGATTAGCTTACCCGTGATAACTTCGTTCGGGTCACGACAAAAGCTCTCCCCTAAACCACCGACTTTGACTTGTCCGGGACAGCCTTTGGAGTCATCATCCCAGCCTGAGTTAACTTCGCTACAGGGCACACTCGAGTTATGTGGCCTTCTTTTCCATAGTTATAACATACCTTGAATTGTTGTGGGCAGTTTGGACTAATGTGTCCCTCTTGCCAGCATTTATAGTATACGACCGGCGGTCGTTCTCCTCCCCTAGAAACAGTTGATGCTGGTACTGCTGTCGACGTTTTCACGTTCTCATTGTTGTACCCTCTCTTCTTGAAATCTCCCCCCGACTCACTTCTTCTATTATCATGGCTACGATTACCACCGGAGTGGTTACCGCTTCTGGCCTGATAATTTTCTCCATGCTGATTTTCATTGTTTAGATTTTCAGCTGCCATTCTCAAATACTGCCATAAAACAAGGGTTAATCAAACAAATTAACATATCACATATTAACCCTATGTTCCAAACGACCAATTAAATACCAAATAAGCTTTAGGTAGGACACACACTAGCGAAGGATTTTACTCTGCTCTCCCCTCCTAATTCTATTCCCAGATTTTTGCCAGAGATCATATCCCTAAGCTCTGATACCAACTATGACGCCCCCAAAATAGGTTGAATATTCAACCCATTCTGAGTCGCCAAATACATGGTACAGAATCCAAATACAATCTTTCATATCAAACGGTCGTGCAAAATACGACCACACAACTATGAGTGTCAATACAGACATGTAAAAAATATAAACATTCAAACTAAGCCCTTATTACATTTATTATCACACTATTTTAAAAAATATAGTGAGGACTTCTACAGCTCTAACTCGGACCATCACTCCATTCCCCGACTAGTACCTGCGATATTCTCATTTTCTGAAAAAAAACAATAGAAGAAAAGGGTGAGCTCAACTAGCCCATTAAAGAATATTATGACTAAGATAATGAAAAATAAATTATCGTTAGCCTTCAATAAATCAGATAAAATATTATGGACAACAAGTTTTAGATCAATATTCGCAGCGGAAATAACAATTCATTAGAAGAGTTAAGTAAAGAATGATGTCTACTATCTTCTTTGATTTAAAAGTTCATCATCAATATTTTATCCCTGTAACATCAATCAATATACATCTCGAATCAAATATTCATCTTTTGCACTACGAGCCAACGACATTCATTTGTATCACCAGTTGATCATGTTCATCTCAACACTTGTCCATCTTTGCACTACGGGCCAAAGATATTCATCAGGTAATCATTCATCTTTGCACTACAGGCCAAATATATTCATCATGTAATCATTCATCTTTGCACTACAGGCCAAAGATATTCAGTTATATCACCATTTAGGACTGAGGATGATGAAAAACAATACGAATAACGAATCCAGTGAGATATATGAAAAATATTAGAGAATTTATCCAGAGTTCAAGAATGAATATCAAAACCTGGATCCAATCAAAGATGATTTGGAAGGAAAAAAAATTTATCATGAATAGTACCCCGTGAATAGTAACTTGTGAATAGTAACTCGACATGAAAAGATAAAAATTTCACAAGAAAGTTCAGACCAATATTCCAGTGAAATGATATTAGATGAAGCGCAAAACTCAAGGAATTTCTGATCATTTCAGAAATTATAGAAGTAATACTTACCGTAGTAAGTTTACAGTTAGGAATCTGAAATGAAATAATATACGAAACTGCAATTGAATTTTCACCCATTAGGCGGTAGTCCGCTCAAACAGATTATTTCCACAATTTAATAACAACTGAATACGAAGGGTTATTCACCAGGCATGCGGTAGTCCGCATAGACAGGTTATTCCCACAATATAATAAAGAATGGAATAACAAAAAGATTTCACCATGCATGCGGTAGTCTGCGTAGACAGGTTATTCCAACAGAATAATAAAGAATGGAATAACAACCCTTACGAGTATTGAAAGAAAATAACTCTCTTCATGAATACGAAAGAAATAATACCCATTACCTTAATAAAGATTTGGAGACTGCACTAGTGTAATAGCAGAATACTCTTCTTCTTTCTCTCTTATTCTCTCTATACTTTCTCTCTCTATAGCTTTCGTGAATTGGTGAGAAATAATAAAGAAATGAGCTTCTATTTATAGGCTCGGCAGAGTAAGGGTAAAATAGTCTTTTTGTCATAATTTATGACATCATCGATCCTATGACATCATTGCTTACCTCATCGCTCTGATGACATCCTTGCTTACCTCATCGCTCCGATGACATCATTGTTTGCATCATAAGAGTTCAAATTCAATTTGCACTCTTCCACCTCGTTTAACGTTTATACCATGAATTTACTATAATAATGTTACCATTCTAATTATAAAAATCATACTATTATATAATCACATATACTACTATAATGTAATATTATAATAACATATTTGAATGAATTATTTTATCAGAAAAGATAAATTACCAACTTTCAACCAATGTCACATGCTAAAAATTCCTCCGTTAAAAATCCGTATTGAATATATATCAACAATTAATTATTTACAAATAATATTACAGAACTACAATATTGACAACCAGGTCGTTCCCAGAAAAGACGGGGCCTTCCGATAAGGATTTCTCCTTACTGGCGCGCAATTAAATAACCCCTCTTAGACAGAACTTCCTTAGACATTGCCAATAATGCTATTTAATAATATTATTCCAATAATATGAATTATTAATTTGATAATTTGAAATACTGTGCAATGACAATTATTGAATCAATAATATGAAATATCAACGTAACAACTATTGAATCATTAAAATATTAAACAGTAATAATTATTGAGTAGTGACTTCTTACGTAAGAATCAATAATTAGAATTACTGTGCAACACCGTGTGCTACTGTATTTTAACCACCGGGTATTTCAACAGTTTTAACGGTAAAAGTTTTACCGTTATTTTTGTAAAAAGGTTATTTCTGTCGCTTTTTATATCTGACATTCATTCCGTTGTGGGGTCCACCAATGACTACGCCGTCGTACGAATATTCTCTGACAAAAAGAATATTCCTCGACCAAACGAATATTCTCCGACACAACGAATATTTTATAACCACTTCCTTACTTTCTAAATTTTGCACATCTCACCCATAACTTATCACATTTATCAAATCAACACCTTACTATTTCAAAATAATATATAAAGAAAATTAAATCTTATTCATAAAATTTGGGGTCTTACAACTTCTCTCTCTTTTTTTAAAATGAGCTGTTGGCTGCTGGATAAAGGATGGGGAACCAGCAGCAAGTACACCTGGGGCTGGGTCCCGTGGGCCCTGTCGCCTCAAAGTTCGTTGCTTCGGTGTTGGTCCGATGAAAGTTGAGCTCCGTACCCAAAAATCCTATAAAGTCTTTGCGGAAGGCTGTGAAATAAGGTCGAGTCTGACTGAATCTTAGATCGGGAAGATGATGCAATTAGCTGAAGGGTATCTTCCGGCCTCTAAGGGTCGTCAATTAGCTCGTCTCGGATAGTTCGCTGTCCAAAAGTTGCTGTGGTGACTTCTTGCTGTCACATTCTCATCTTTGCGATCCTCGTTCGTACCACATCGTGTCTGGGCATCGTTGCACTTTGATTTCTCCACGGGGTTGTCTCCGGGGAGAAATGATGCTTCTGCCCTCCCTCAGGGATATCTCTGAGATGAAATTATATTTTTACCCTCTTGCAAGGTTAGTCCAAGGAAAATGAAATTTTGAGTGTCTACAATAGTGTCTCCAAGGCCTCCTTCGCCTGTTGGATTTTGCCCATCCGAATTAACTCATGTTTGTCTTGTCCCTCCTGCTCCCGATCCCGTTCCTGGCAAATGTGTATTCGGGATTGATTATTTGCCCCACGATTGTAGGGATCGAGGGCCTCTTGGCTTGTTGAGAATAGTTATCGTCAAACTGGAGTCGACTGAGCTTTTGCTAGGACCGCGATAGGATTGTTGGGCCCAAGCCTATCCTTAACCGACCTACGAAGTTGTGATATCAGATTGACCGAGGATCTCTCCTAGTCATGAACTGCAGTTCCTTTACCTGCTATCTATTCAACTTAAAAAGCAAATTGGTGATTGTGAAAAGTAACACTAAAACATGCCCTCCTAGCGCTAATGTTAATGCCAAAATATGTCTGCTAGCCAAATCACTAAACAACGAAGTTAACATGTACAGTGAACAAACGATCACACCAAAAAGCTTGACGGTCGAGGTCGTTAGGGGATAGCTTCAGAATAAGAATAAGTACATACCAAAAAAACGTCAACAATAGAGGTATGTAATTACTTTAGTGCGTAAAAATAGACAGTGTCATTACCTGGATCCTGAATTATAGTTGTGTTTTTATAGCTTAATCAAACCTCCCCCAATCGGACTAGGAGCCTTGTGTAAAGATCATTGTAAATCCCCTGACTAAATAGAATGCAACTTCCTCAGAAATAGGAAGTCAAATAGAATAAGGAAGTCATAAGTCAATTTAAACTGTAGACCTTCTAGAATGTCAAATCTCCTACTGTGATATTTCACCACGTGACATTGGTCCCACTAAATCTCCCGGACCCATCAAACCACACTCCAACAGGTAAAGATTGACTATTCCATTCCAATCGACAGGCTTAAAAACAATCTCGATCAATCAAAATCGTCTAGCTTCTCGTTCTTTCCAATGAATAGGAATGCCCATTCCCTTCCATTCCCATTCTCATTCTCATTCACATTCTCATTCCCATTTTTATTCTAATGGTGTAACCAAACAAACTATAGTAATTTGTCCTATAAGTATAATGGGAAATGAGAACTAACCAAGAGTTTTTGGCTTAAGTCATACTCTAGACTTCTTGTTAAGTAAGAGGTCTTCGTTTCAAGACTTGACAGTAGTCAAGGTAGTGTGTGTTTAAATTCAGTCTAAAACTTCAAAAATAAAAGAAAAAAGAAATGGGAACTAATCGTGTGCCTATTAGGCTCTTAATCACTGATCGAATGCCACAATCTCATTTACAGAAAAATAACAAGATCAATTATGTCAAGTAGGCTAGAAAATAAATGTATCATATATTTACAGTATATATGCTTTGACCTTGCCCATTCTCAATGATATGTGCTATGGGTGTTGCGTGAAATGGAAACAAATGGCTCATTACTTAATTTATACACAAAAAATTATAAATATGTAAAAATAATAAAATTCAGCGCGGTGGTGTAATACAATTAGATATTAAAGATTATATTCCAATATTCCATTTGGTTTCAAAGCACCTTAAAGTTTTTTTGGATTTTTTTTTATCCCATTTTCAATGTATTTACATGTGGAAGCAGAAAAACAAGCTATGGTAGCATAACACAATTGCAGTGCAGCTAGTACTCATAACAGAGTAAAGAGATTACAGTTTAAATCACTCACCAATAGGAAACTGCCTTAAGCATGAATTATTAGCCTTTTAATGTGATAAAATTATGTACTGTAAGTGCACATTGTCTATTATAGATGTGGCAAATACAGGTCGAACCACAGAGACTAGATCAATTCTTTAATATATCCTTAATTAATATTTTAGGCAAATTAAAAATAAATATAGTGGTGATGATTAACTAACTAAATTATGAAAACTATTAACGAAAAAGATACCTAGGAATCCGAATCCACTAAATACTAACATAATAAACAATTTCTTATTTTTCAAATTAATTCTCAAATTATTTTTCCTTCCCTTTAAAAATAATGATTCAAATAATTAATATGGGTAAGCATAAGTTATGAAAAATTCACAGATTAACTATAACTTATCAAAACCTCGAAATCAATATAAAAATCATATGCAATTCGTGCGAAAGAAAATATGAAGGAGAAAATAATTAGGCACTAATTTCGGAACGGAAAGAAAATATTATTATGAAATACTTAGTTTCATCTTCATCCTAGGTATTAGAAAATTAGTTATCCATGAAATTTAAAACAAAAACAAGTAACACTATTATTATTATTTGTACGAAATAAAATAAAACTAAAAGAAAAGAATTAAAGTAACTAATATTATCAAATGGAAAGTTACTGATCTGAATGTGATGGATAAGTGAGCAAGCGAATGGGATAAAAAAAACAAAATAATGCTAAGGCCAAGGAACAAGACAAACACTAATAAGTTAATGAACTTGAGAAAATAACAAATTGCATTGATGCTTCAAAATTGCTGACTTCCGTTTAAAACAAAAAAGAATAAGAGAACCTCCTTGTTTCGGAGGAAGACAAAGGAGAAAAAATAAACAAAAAGTCCCCCCTCTCTCTAAAATAAGAGATTTATTTATAGAGAAAAATAAATTATAACCTAATCTAAGATACATTGAATTTGATTTTCTTTTCTCTATCTTCAAATTGACTTCAACTTATTCATGATTATCCTCTAAGAGTCCCATGAAATCTTTTATTTGCTCTCCAAGATAAATAAGATAAATCCTACAAAATCAAATAAAATGTATTAGTTAAATAAAATAAACACACAAAATAATAAATATGGGAATATTAAAATATATAATTAATGTGTATATCAAATACCCTCATACCTATCTTTTGCTCGTCCTCTAGTAAAATAAAAACAAAAACTATACTACCCCATTTTCGTAGGAAACACGATTGCACTTAGCATGTGTAACAAGCTTTTAAACCCCGAAGGTTACCCCAAGTGGACGAGTTGTGTCTCGTGAGGCTTTGCAGTGAATATACCCACAAAATTCAAAAATATTTTTGAGTTCAACAAGTCATGAAATTGAATTAAACTTCTAAATATCCATGTGCATTATACATAAGCAAGATTAAATTCAAAATCACACTTTTACCCTATCAAAAATATTCAATCTTCATTCTAGACATCATCCTTCATAAAATTCATTCTATGTAATGCATGCATGTGTATATGATGTAACTCGTAGTAGGGATTTTTACCATGATAATCAAGCAAACTCATTTTTCTTTTATTTTCTTTTCTTTCTTTTTTCTCTTTTTTTTGCTTGACTTATGCAATGTCTCGTTTTCTTAGGCTTTTCAGAGTTATCCATTTAGCGAGTGTTGGACCAATGACTCCCAAATCAACTGGCTTTAGAGCACTAGGTGTATAGACACCCATAAGGGCTTACTAACTCGAGTAACAAAGGCCACAAAACTAAACTAGTCAAACTGCTTTTATCCATCACACTTTTCAGCATGAATATCGATGCTTCCCGAGGTTTGGATACCCAGTTATTTCGTTCAATGGATATTGAAGCAGTTATTTATTTTTATTTTTCAATTTTTTTTTCTTGAAATTGCTCGAATCATAGTTTATATCCACAACTAAGAGTTAGTGCGATCGTGAAGTGCAAAAATACTTTTGAAATCAATTTTAGTCCAAATTGTATTTCAAAATAAGATTTCGTACTTTATCAAAGATTCAAGAGTTCTAAATCTTTCAATCTTACTCATGACTTTTAACTCCACGGACACTTATTAGAATAAATTCAATCTATAAAAAGTCAAACACATTTTTTTTTCCAAATTTTTTTTTAAAGAATTAATTTCCTAAAATGAAGAGGAAAAGAAAAAGAAAAAAAAATCTAATAATAAAAATACAAAACTCCCCCATACCTAATTCATGCATTGTCCTCAATGTATGCAAATGAATAAAGAGAACAAAGAAACGAAAGAATTGTACCTCGTAGGATGGGGCAGGAACCGGATGATAATATTGTACAAAAGAAAAAAATACATACATACTTACAAAGATAAGTGCAGTGCTAGTCATTTTGAATTAGGTGGGTCAACAAGGTACACCATATCCTCTGGTTCGTTTGGCATTTCTAAAAAGGGTTTTAGTCGTTGGCCATTCACTTTGAAAATTTCCCCACTCTTAGGATTTTCAATATCGACTGCCCCATGAGAGTAAACTACCTTTACTACAAAAGGTCCATCCCATCTAGAACGCAATTTGCCAGGAAATAAATGTAGCCTAGAATTATACAAGAGAACTTTTTGACCAGGTGAAAATGATTTTTTTAAATTGATTTATCATGAAACACTCTTGTTCTTTCCTTGTAAATTTTAGCATTTTCATAAGCATCATTCCTAATCTCATCCAACTCAGCTAATTGCAATTGTCTATGACTCCCACCATTGGACATATCAAAATTCAACTGTTTTATGGCCCACAAAGCATGATGTTCAAGTTCAACAGGTAAATGACAGGCTTTCCCAAACATAAACCTATACGGTGACATTCCTAAATTAGTTTTAAAGGCAATACGGTAAGCCCACAAGGCATCTATCAATTTTAGAGACCAGTCATTTCTATTGGAACTTACCGTTTTTTCCAAGATTTGTTTTATTTGCCTATTTGAGACTTCTACCTGACCACTTATTTGAGGGTGATATGGTGTTGCAAGCTTGTGGGTGATGGAATACTTTTTCAACAAGGATGCAAAAGGCTGATTGCGAAAATGTTTTTCTTGATCACTGATTATGGCCCTAGGGGTACCAAAGTGAGAGAAAATATTCTCTTTCAAAAATTTGACAACAACCTTATTGTCATTGGTCTTGGTTGGTATAGCCTCTACCCACTTAGACACGTAATCCACCGTAAGTAAAATGTACAGATTTCCAAAAGAGTTTGGAAATGGGCCCATGAAATCTATTCCCCACACATCAAACAATTCAATGACTAGAATAGGTTGCATTGGCATCATATTCCTCCTAGTGATCCTCCCTAATTGTTGACACCTATTGCAATTGGCACAAAATTCTGTGGCATCCTTGAATAAACTAGGCCAATGAAACCACACTGGAGGACTCTGGCGGCCGTCTTTTTGCCTCCAAAATGTCCTCCACAAGCTTGGTCATGACAAAATGACAAAACACTCCTAAATTCATGATCGGATGCACACCTCTTAATGATTTGATCAGGGAAATATTTAAACAAATAGGGGTCGTCCCAATAAAAATGTCTAACTTGTGAAAGAAACTTGGATCGGTCTTTTTTGGATCAATGGGAAGGAATTTCACTAGTCACTAAGTAGTTCACAATATCAGCAAACCAAGGTGTAGTAGATATGGAGAAAAGTTGCTCATCTAGGAAAGATTCATTTAAGGGTAGGTCAGAGTTGGACTCCATAACTAACCGAGACAAATGATCGGCTACCACATTTTCGGACCCTTTTTTGTCTCGTATCTCTAGGTCAAATTCTTGGAGCAATAAGACCCAACGAATTAAACGGGCTTTTGAATCTTTTTTGGAAAGAAGATGTCTGAGGGCAGCATGGTCAGTGTAAATAATTATTTTAAACCCAATAAGATAAGATCGAAATTTTTCTAGGGCAAAAACTACAGCTAGAAGTTCTTTTTCAGTAGTTGAATAGTTCAATTGAGAATCATTCAAAGTCCTACTAGCATAGTATATGACGTGGGGAATCTTGTTGATTCTTTGTCCTAGAATAGCACCAACTGCATAGTCAGATGCATCACACATTAACTCAAATGGTTGACTCCAATCAGGGGATTTGATGATAGGAGCTGAAGTCAACTCCCTTTTGAGTTGTTCAAAGGATTGAAGACATTTTTCATTAAATTTAAATTTTGTATCTTTTCCTAGAAGATTGGTCAAGTGTCTTGCTTTCTTACTGAAATCTTTAATGAATCGCCTATAAAAGCCTGCATGTCCTAGGAAGGAACGAATTTCTTTGACTGTCCTAGGTGGTGGAAGATTAGCAATGAGGTCGATTTTGGCTTTGTCTACTTCAATTCCCTTTTCAGATATGATATGACCAAAGAACAATTCCTTTTTTAACCATGAAATGACATTTTTCCCAATTTAGGATTAAGTTAGTTTCCTTACATCTCCTTAGAACTAAGTCAAGGTGGTGAAGGCACTCATGAAATGTAGACCCAAATATGAAAAAATCATCGATGAAAATTTCTAGGAATTTCTCTACCATGTCAGAAAAAATGCTCATCATGCATCTTTGAAAGATGGCAGGGGCACTACATAGCTCAAAGGGTAGACGACGGTATACAAAGGTTCCATAAGGATAAGTGAATGTGGTATTTTCTTGATCTTCTGGGGCTATGGGAATTTGAAAGTAGCTCGAGTAACCATCAAGGAAATAATAGTAAGCGTGACCAGCTAACCTTTCTAGAATTTGGTCTATGAAGGGTAAAGGAAAATGATCCTTTCTTGTGGCGGCATTGAGTTTACTACAGTCTATGCAAACCCTCCAACAAGATTGGATGCGAGTGGGAACTGTGACGCCCCCAAATTCAGACCGTCACTGATCTCGAATTCGGGTCATCACGTACTAATTCTAATAACAACTAAAATCTCAAACAATGGAATAACAGAATAATTTACATTAATATAACATAAATATTCTCGTCCCAAGTCTCGAAACTATTACTAATACACTTCATAACTTAAACCAAACATTTCTTAATACATAACATTTAAATAAGTCTTAATACTACATAACGAAAACATCCTAAGATAGAAAAGCACAGCCCTAACTGAAATGTTTATGGGAAGCAAGAGTGAGCAACAAATTTGCTCAGCAAGTAATATGCCAATAAATGTGAACAGGAATATATACAGTTCTAAATCTCAAGGGTAAAACGGTAATTAATCGCTCAGGATTTCAAATAAGAATGTTGTGAACAAAATAAATAGCAATGACTTCCAAATCTATTCTGTGAAGTTGAATAAGGACTACTACGGGTCGAGAAGTTATTAAAGGATTCAAAAGTTTCAACAATTTTAAGTGAATGAATAGATATCACTAAGTGTCGCTGTGGACCAAGGATTTATAAAAGAATCCAAAGAATTCAAAATTTCAAGTAAATAAATACTGGATACTGAGTGGTTGTTAAGAACCACGAACTTCTACTAGAATCACCAAAAATATTTCTAGTAACCCAACCAAGTACAATTAGGGGATCAACCTATCGTACCTGGAGTTATGCATAACCTACCACGCCACTGTCGGCACCCCGACTATATAGTTCCCCTTTTTACAAGGGTTGTTTAACTCATTCAATTTCTAAGAGTCCGCACCAAGGCAATTGGTGTGGATTGCTTTCTAATTCATGATATTTGTCTAGCCGAATTTAATGGCGTAGACAATTTCAACAATGTATATAGAAACAATTTATGAGTTCAATACTCGCAACAATAATTCGAAGAATATAATCATGATTTAAATCAATCTATGAAACATAAGTTTGTAAGGCAAGAATTATTCTAGAACCTATTTACTCATACGACCAAAGTTAGTACAAGCTCGAATATGTGTTCAATAAAGAGTATGAATCAAATACTTGCTCAATAAAAGAGTAGTCAGATACTTGTAATTAATATACAAGAACGGTTTCAAGGAAGCTTGCACAATGAAAGAGTATAAGTTAGGGAACTTGCTTACGATGTTCCTTGAATAAGTAACCACAAGGATAGGATACTTGCAACACAATAAAAGTAGGGTTCGGATACTTGCAAATAATACAAGAACGGGTTTAAGGAAACTTGCACAATAAAAGAGTATAAGTTAGGAAACTTGCTTACGTCATTCCTTGAATAAGTAACCACAAGGATAGGATACTTGCAACACAATAAAAGTAGGGTTCAGATACTTGCACTATAAATGAGTGTAAGTCAGAAAACTTGCCTTATGCGTAGTTTATCCTCGTTTAAATAAATCGACACTTTCGAATCCCTATCGTAATATATATATTTATATGTATAGGATATTCATTAGTCATATAGTATAACATCATATCTTATCTTGGATATATAATCAACACACAAGCTAAGTCTTAGCCTAGCTACACAATTATATCATATATAGTATCATATTTAATTCACAAGTCTCAACTAATATACTTTTATCCTTAACGTTCCTCGTTTTGAGTTTAAACATATTCCCATATCATTAACATCTCATAATCAATACTAAATATATTTTATTTTAGTAAGTTATGACATTTCTATAAGTTAACCGTCAAAATCGGATTCAAGTGTCAACATATGATATCACATAGCATATATTCATATTAAAGGATACTTTCATGCTCGTTCAACCTTTTCACGCTCGATTTACATAATATAGTAATAATTCATGGTTCCTAACGACCTAGGGTCATACAATGCCATGAATTCACATAAGTTATCATGCTTGTCATTTAAACCTATACGGTAGTCATATAACCCAAGCTAGGCATGCTCACGAGTATTCACATCACATATATATAACTAGCACCGTTATTGGTTTGAAAACTTAATCAACCTCATACTCGATTTAACTCGCATTGTTTTTAACAAGCATGTGTACATACATGATATATTAGCGATGTTATTACACTATGATCATGCAACTTAGTTTGCAAAAAGTCCGAACTTTGCTTTTGAAATCGTTACGACTTAATCGCGTATGCTAGCGTAAACTTAACACCTTATATTCACATTGCATAGGTAGTTAAGTCAAATTTACATGCTCACAAGGTTAAAACATCTCTCATATGGTATTCATAGCTATTAGTTTCAAATATATCAAGTTTCCTTTGAAAAACCATTTAGTTTAAAGTTAAACAATTGGACACGAGCAAGAAAACTATGTATTACAAATCATGCTAGCTTACGGTCATAATTAGTCATATAAGTATATTATCATGCTCATATGATCAAAATATGAATATCATACTTATATGTCAAAGTCCATTCTCAACGTATACTTTTTTTTAGTTAAATATTCACTATTAAGGTCCACATGCTCAAGTTATAATATGACACCTATATACACAAGGTAATACATCTTTCATGCATCTCTACATTATACTAACATGCTCGCAAAAAAAAATCAGATTACATATATGATACCTACATGCCAATGTTCACCTTAAAACTTAAATTTTCGTTTGAAATGTTCACTAACGAGGTTTGACATGCTCATGTTATACTATGAGACATATATATGTAAGTTAACACGCTTTTCTTGCATTCTTAAATCATATAATCACGCTTGAAAAATCAGAATGTCGACATGGTTCGTATAAGTCAATTTTGTTTACAAAACTTTACGTTTACTTTGGAAATTATAACCGTCCATTAATCATGGATATAATCATAGTAGATCATGCTCATATTAGGTCTACATACTTATATATGTATGCTACTCATGCTCGCATGCTCGTCTTAGTTATGCAATTACACTATCACTTAACATAATTTAAAGCAGAAATCAAAATTGAACACAGAGGCCGGCGCAGCTACGCTGCGCCCTAGTGTTATACCGGCGCAGCTGCGCCGCATCTGGTTCGTGCCAGACTGTAGTCTGCTTCGGCAGTTTCCAGCCCAACACAGAAATTACTTCTCGAAATCAGTTCCAATCAACCACATTTCAGTTTTAACATGTTTCTAAGGCTATATATCAATCAAATAAACATTATCAAATCATCAATTCATGAATTTCCAACTCAAACCACGAATTTAAGATTTATAGAAATTTCAGAATACCAACAAAAAATGGAAATAAAGGACATGGAAGTTATGTAGTAATTCCATCATGTATGTATATCCATATAACAACAATAGAAGGGTTCTACAATCCAAACACAATCTAATTTGGCAAAATTAAGAAATGAGATTTTTGACAGAAAATGAAAATGACGAACATGAGAGGTATACTATACCTCTGTTATGTATAATGAACTTGCTGCTACAATCTCATTAAATTCTCAGACTCTGCACTATAATGCTATGCTACCTCTCAATCCTCACTTAATCAGTAAATTCCCAGCAAAAGGAATGAAGAAGGAGAGGAGCTTATTTAAAGAAAATCCATTATCCAGTCCATTGCTTTGCTCTCCATTTTCAACTTACAGAAGAATGAATTGTATGCTAGATAAGAGGGAGTTGGTAACTTAGTTGGTGAATGAAATCATGAAAACCACTCCCCATTGATGATTGCTATGAAGCTATCCTAGTTTGCTAAGTTTAAGAGGAATGGTAGGCTTTAGCCTTTCACGTGTGTAGGAGAGTTGTGACTCTTATTATGGGACAAGGCATACTAAGTCAGCATTTGTAACACACAACACTTGAATTATTATACACACATATCATATACTTAGTTTATAATTTGAGTCATAATGTACTTTAATTTAAACAATAAGGTATGTAGTAAAAATAATTTACACATATAAAATCCATGTACACTTGGGTCCTCATAAAATAATATTGCAAGGTAATAAGTTGGAATACATATAATCCATGTACATTTTGTTAATAATGGATATAATTTACTCAGATATTATCACATTACATTGTCTCCTTTATTATTAAATTCTACTATTCAACAATTATTTATAATATATCCATGATGTATTATTTTAATGTCCACACACTCACATTGTCACATAGGCATTATTCAAGTAACTTATATAATTTAATCAATTTTTAATATATGGTTTCTATAAATAATATAGTCACCTTCAAGGTCACATTACACTATATGATATAGTTATAGCTACTATATTTGATTGTCGCATGCATGGCATATAGCAATAACAATCCACTCAATTATATATTGTTATTCTTAATGGTAATTACTTATCTTATTAATTAATTAATAAAAATATTAATTAATCCCTTTCTCATCAATCAATGTAATTATTAATCTCCATAACAATTCATTATCACTTATAGGATTAATTACCACATTCAATAAATACAAATCTTATTATTCTTATAACCAAGTCATTTATTATTATTATATTACTTGCAATAATAATAATCACATATTATTAATAATTGATCACCATTAATATTCTAGTATAATTAAATAACAATTAATTGTTCACATAGTAATTTCTTCATTAATTTACCCTTATCAATAATCACATTCCTCAATACAAATCTTATTATATTTATAAATAAGTTACTTATTATTATACTATTACTTGCAATAATAATAAATCGACAGACTATCATTATATTTCTTATAATAACAATTAACAATTAATATAGATTAGCTGTTCACTTAATAATTCATTTACTCTTTAACCGATTATTATTCATAATAACACTTAATAACGTTATTGTATGATTAACTATCACATGTATTGCACTCAACAAATTCAATTAAATATAACTCTTATTATATTCATCAATTATACTTATTCGTAAATGTTTTGTTATTCCTAATAACATACTATTAATAATTACTCATTAATAAGATCAATTAATTAACAATGTAATATTAATTAATCATTCGCTTATTGATTTTCCTCTTAAATTAATTAAATCATCATCATTTTCATTCTCATGCCACACAAGGCATTCTACAAGTTCGTTGAATTCCTCCATATTTCCTTCTAAATTCAATTTGATATAATCGAATTACTTTTCTCATAACTCGTAAACATTATGTTCCAATAAGTATTCATTTTCTTATTATATCAAAAAAAAAAAATTATTCATGAAATTCACGGTTCTTACAGGTACTAACTCATTAGCTTCATTTTGAACCACAGTTAAGCCAGACTTTTTAGGTACCACTTGAACAGGACTTACCCAAGAGCTATCAGAAATGGGATAGATGATCCCATTATCTAGACACTTCATAATTTCCTTTTTAACAACCTCTTTTAGAACCGAATTTAACCGCCTCTGTGGGTCTCTCACTTGTTTAGCATCATCTACTAAGTGGATCCTATGTTGGACAATGGTTGAACTGATCCCCTTAATATCAGTTATGCTCCATCTTGTGGCTTCCTTATTTTCTCTAAGAATGGTCAATAACTCTTCCTCCTGCATGTTTGTTAAATCAGAAGCAATGATCACAAGAAGAGTTTTGGAAGGACCTAAATAAGCATATTTAAGATTATCCGGAAGGGGTTTGAGCTCTAACTCTGGTGGATTCTTTTCAAGAGGTTCTGAGGATTGCAAGATTGGCTCAGTCACGGGTTCCCATTTGGAGTAGGACATTAGTGTGGATGACTCTAACAATTCATTCACTTCATTTACGTATTCTGTATCATCCCAATTTTGACCAAAATGATTTAGACAAAAATTAAGAATTCCGTCTTCTCCCGTAAGTTCATTTTTAGACATTTCCTGAATCATGTTCACTTCAACGGGTCGGTCAAAAAAATCAATAGGTTGCTTTCCCACATTAAAAACATTTAAATCAATTGTCATGTTCTCAAAAGTCAATTTCATTAGTCCATTTCTACAATTGATTAACGCATTAGAGGTTGCTAGAAATGGTCTACCTAATATGATAGGAATTTGACCCTTGGGATTGGCAACAAGTTGGGTTTCAAGGACAACAAAGTCAACAGGAAAGACAAAATCGTCAACCTTAATGAGTACATCCTCAACTATTCCCTTTGGCACTTTGACAGAACGGTCAGCTAGTTGGAGTGTGACACTTGTCTTTTTCAACTCCCCTAAGCCCAATGTTTGGTACACAGAAAATGGTAACAAGTTCACACTAGCTCCTAAATCAAGCAAAGCTTTTTCAATTAAGGTGCCACCTATGATGTATGAAATAGTAGGACAACCAGGGTCCTTATACTTCACAGGAACTTGGCATGATAAAATGGAACTAACATGGGCTGTTAGAAAAGCTTTTTTAGGAACATGAGTGGTTCTTTTATGTGTGCACAAATCTTTTAGACATTTAGCATATGAGAAAACTTGTTGAATGGCATCTAGAAGAGGAATGTTAATTTTCACTTGATTGAACACTTCTAGAATTTTATCTAATTGGGCTGACTGCTTGTTTGAAATAAGTCTTTGAGGGAATGGAACTTTTGGTTTATAGACTTTCTCAGTTGACTCCGAAGATGTGGTTTGATCATTTTTTGACACATGCTTAGTGGATGGGCCTACTGACTCATAGTTTGTGGGTTTTTCAGACTGGGCTGACTTTGAAGAGGATCGTTAGATTCAACATTTAAATTTTTCTCTTCTTCATTATCAATGCCAGCATGATTGTTAAAATAATTTCCAGACCTTAAAGAGATTACAAAATTCACATGATTGACTTGGTTGTTTTCAAGTGAATTAGCATGATAAGGTTTTTGATTAGGTGCTGAAAATTTTGGATTGGTCTTGGGTTGACTAGGAAGTTTACCCTTCTCTCTTTCACTAACTGTAGTGGCCAATTGACTCATTTAAATCTCTAGACGAGATAAGGCTTGGTTAGTGCTTTGTTGAGATTTTATTAAAGTTTCCATACTCCTCTCTAAGGTGCTAAGTCTCCTCTCACTTTCATTAGAAAAACCTGGTGGATATTGAGGTGCTGAATTTGAATTTTGGTACGGACCAGGATTTGGCTTTTGGTAAGGTTGAAAAGATTGATTTAGAGACTGATTGACCTGATTTGAAGAGTTATTTGGGTAGGGTCCTTGGTTCCATGCAAAATTAGGATGATTTCTCCAACCTGGATTATACGTGGGTGCAAATGGGTCATTCCTAGGTCTTTGAAACATTGCATTGACTTGTTCATATTCTTCAGGTTGAGCCATGACTCTAGGACATTCCTCTATCACATAACTTTGTGAATTACACCTTAGACACAAAGGTGTTGGTGTTGAGACTTGGTTCACATGTGATGGTCCACAAGTTTCTAAAGCTTCAAGTCTTTTAATTACACCAGCCAACTTAGCTTCGGTGGCAATTGAATTGTCAATTGTATGAACACCCCTAGATGAGCTAGGTTTATCGGTCTCTCGGGTGGTTTCCCATTGCATGGTTTTTTCTGCTAAGTCTTCTAAAAATTCCCAAGCTTTTTCATCATCATTATTCAGAAAATTCCCTTGACACATTGATTCTAACATTGTTTTAGTGGAATAGCCTAAACCTTCGTAAGCAATTTGACACAACCTCCATTTCTCAATTCCATGGTGTGGGCACTGGTTAACAAATTTTTAAATCTATCAAAATATTTCCAAAAGGCTCTTTTTCAAGTTGGCAAAATTGATGAATTACAGTCCTAATTTTAGCACTTTTATGATTTGGAAAATACTTTTTTAGAAATGTAACAACAAATCCCTCCCATGTTGATATAGAATTATTTGGTAGGCTATATAACCACTTTTTAGCATTATCTTTTAAAGCAAATGTGATCAATCTTAGCCTAATTGAGTCATCAGACAATTGTTGAATTTTCATTAAGGCACAAACTTCCTCAAATTCCTGAATAAATAAATATGCATCTTCATTTCCCGTGAACCTAGGTAACATATTTATAAATTGCGGTTTAAGTTCAAAATTGTTACCAGTTACTAGTGGTAAACTGATACATGATGGTTGGGCAGAGCGGGAAAGATAACATCGATCCCTTAAAGAAGCAGTTTGTGCGCCCTCCATTTTTCTTAAAGTGAGATCTTTTAAAGTGCAATCCGAAAAATCAAGTTTTCTCACTAATCGCGATATTTAGTCCCTAGTCCACACTTTTTGCATACACTTTTTAGCAAATAAGCAGATAAGCACAAAAAAAACAAATAGAAAAAAAAAGTGAAAAAAAGTTACTTCTAAGGTCAACCTAAATAAAATTTAGACAGCTCCTAACTATTCCAAGTTACACCGCAAGGTCCACTAAATTCGAAATTAATCACACCACTAGCCAGGTAAGTGTAAGAAAGGTGGGAGTCTCTCCGTAGATACGGTGACTAATTAAATAACCATACAATCTTTAGGCGTTTACCTTTTGAACCACTTGCCTAGACACCAGTAGTTTGATTGATTTAAAATTCAGCTTCTTCTTGGAGTTTCTTGTCTTAATTGAGCTCGAGAGTCCTAGGGCCAACGTCTACTTGATTTTATTAGGTCAATGTTATGCAAAATGTAAATGAGGTTGTTTGTGGGCAAGGAAGGGTGATGAATTCTCCACCTTATCTTGTTACAGGTTTTGCCCTTAATATTGGATTAAAGATGAAAATGCACAAATAAAAAAAACTGTAAACAAATCAAATGTCCTAAAACTATGTGAATTACTAAATAAAGAGAAATTTTGACATACCTCGGTCCTCCAGCAATCACCACAGTTTAGATTTGATAAAGATAAAAAAAAATTAAAAAAATTAAAACCTAAACAAGATGTGCTCTACGCGAGTGAATGCATGAATGCGGCAAAAAAAATATTAATAAAAACTAAACTACTATTTTTTGGTTTTTTTTTTAAAAAAAAATGGAGAAACAAAGTATTAGGAAAAGTGCAGCAACAAAATCTTTATTTTTTCGTTCCTTCGATCCGCTCCGATAATCCTAAAAATAAAAAAAATAAAAATAAAATATTCGAGTTAAGAACTAATTCGAATAAATAAAAATTAAGGAATAAAAAAAAATTAATTCTAGTCCCCGACAACGACGCCAAAAACTTGATGTAATAAAATTATGTACTGCAAGTGCACAGTGTCTATTGTAGATTTGGCAAGTGCAGGTCGAACCACAGAGACTAGATCAATTCTTTAATATATCCTTAATTAATATTTTAGACAAATTAAAAATAAATATAGTGGTGATGATAATTAACTAACTAAATTATGGAAACTATTAACGGAAAAGATACCTAGGAATCCGAATCCACTAAATACTAACATAATAAACAATTTCTTATTTTCCAAATTAATTCCGAAATTATTTTTCCTTCCTTTTAAAAATAATGATTCAAATAATTAATATGAGTAAACATAAGTTATGAAAAATTCACAGATTAACTATAATTTATCAAAACCTCGAAATCAATATAAAAATCATATGCAATTCGTGCGAAAGAAAATATGAAGGAGAAAATAATTAAGCACTAATTTCAGAACGAAAAAAAATATTATTATGAAATACTTAGTTTCATCTTCATCCTAGGTATTAGAAAATTAGTTATTCATGAAATTTAAAACAAAAACAAATAACACTATTATTATTATTTGTATGAAATAAAATAAAACTAAAAGAAAAGAATTAAAATAACTAATATTATCAAATGAAAAGTTACTGATCTGAATGTGATGGATAAGTGAGCAAGCTAATAGGATAAAAAAACAAAATAATACTAAGGCCAAGGAACAAGACAAACACTAATAAATTAATGAACTTAAGCAAATAACAAATTGCATTGATGCTTCAATATTGCTGACTTCCGTTCAAAACAAAAAAGAATAAGAGAATCTCCCTGTTTCAGCGGAAGACAAAGGAGAAGAAATAAACAAAAAGTCCCCCCTCTCTCTAAAATAAGAGATTTATTTATAGGGAAAAATAAATTATAACCTAATCTAAGATACATTGAATTTGATCTTCTTTTCTCTATCTTCAAATTGACTTCAATTTCTTCATGATTATCCTCCAAGAGTCCTATGAAATCTTTATTTACTCTCCAAGATAAATAAGATAAATCCTACAAAATCAAATAAAATATATTAGTTAAATAAAATAAACATACAAAATAATAAATATGGGAAAATTAAAATGTATAATTAATGTGTATATCACCTTTTATTCAAAACCAAGATATGATTTTGTTTCACAAGCATCAAACAAGTATCCTTGGGCTCCATCCAGTTGCTTGCCACTTCGAGAGTATATACCGGAATTGTGGGCCTAATAAATACATGAAATGCTTTTTCTCAACGTTCTGTATGCAGAAGCAACAAGTTCTGCATTCTTGATTCCCAGTAACTATACTATTAGAATGTTATTCCTAGCGACAATATCACTACAAAAATTCTGCACAAGCAACGTTTCCAAAATTATTTCCTCTATTGAGGCCCGTTAGTGCAGTTGGATTGGAAGACTGAAATGCTCCATAATTCATCGAATTTTGCAGAAACTCGTAAATGCCAAGCAATTCCTGTCAATTTCCTCTTCCCATCGGACTATTGACTTTTTAGGTGCCATTGGAATCTAAGACTCCCTATTTCCCCAACAGTTTCATTGTCTTTCACAATTGTGAATCCCCTCCAAAAGTTCATCCTTAAATTTAAATAACACAAAATGTCAATCGGTCAAACCTTTCCTCCATTTTCTGCGAAAATTATGTGGTACAACTGAATTCCATTACCTGTCCAATCAGTAAAACTGGTTTGGAACTTCTGATATACCAACTCAAATTCCTAATCTTGATGACGCCATTTTGAGGTATAACTTTATCATATGGGAAAATAATATAACATACGAATCAGAAAACAAACTTAAATGAACTTCGAGAACATGGAGATCTATACATGCATGACACCTTGATCAAGGTCTCCTCTTGTCATGCTCCACAGCCACCATTTTACCACCAATATTAAGATAAAAGATCAATTAGGCTTGAAATACCGAATGTGTATGCCCTTATCAATTTTATAGTGCTATGAGTATTGCAAGCCATGGAGAGCTATAACAAATGTACTGACCACTTCGTTTTCCCTAAGGTTGGCGCTTATGGCTCTTGAATCTCCCTTGATCAGGAACAGCTTCTCTAATGATTTGGGTGGCTTCCTTATTCTTACCGACCACCAAAACATCAAATTTTCCTGATGGAATCAATGAACAATCCTTGAATAGCCCCTCTCAACTTTGACATAAAGGAATTCTCACCGTGAATAGAAACAGTCCCAACTGATGTAGTAGCAATAAGAACATAATTATCTCCGTTTCCAACATCTATTTCATATAATTCTTCAAAAACCTCCTGAAATTCATGGATCAATGTCTCATAAAAGGACACAGCAGGAGGAATTACATTGATAATAAGAATACCTTGCTCATGAAGAACCATTCTAGCCTGCAAAAGAACAGACTTCCTTATAAACTCCAATGGTGGAGCACTTATACCCATTTTAGCATCACTTGAATCCAAATCGACCATGATGACATCAAATTTACCATGAAACCCATCACTGGTATGATCACCTAAGAAATCAATCTCTGAAGTTTTCTCATTAGTGGAAAACTTCTCTATTAATTCTATTCCATCTCCCAAACAAACCCGAATCAATTCATCACAATCTTTTAACCCAAAATACTGCCTTGCAACTCTCAAAACAACCTCATCAGCCTCCACACCAAGAACCTCGAAACCCAATTGGGCATTCAAGAAACCAAGTAAAGCCCCACCACCAACACCCAAACACATAGCATTTGGCCTAAAACCACATCGAATTCTCTCATCAAGATACGAACCAATCAACGAAACACCCGCCACCATCGGAGTCAAGTAAGGATGAACTAAAACCCTTAAGTCATGGCAAAACTCAGTTTTCCCTGAACCCACAAAACCATTCCCTGTTATTGGATAAATTCTGATCTGGCTTTGAATAAAATTGGGCATTCTTTTAAACCTCAATCTCCTCCTACACTCTCTACCCTCAAACCCTTCTAGTTCAACATCTTCAACTAACATTTCACCAACCAAAGACCCAACACACATCTCAACAATAACACTATGTATCACATCATCCTCATAGATTAAAAAAGGAATCTCCGGCAAACCCTTTAAGAAACACGATTTGGGTGACAAAGCAAACAACAAAGGGGTCAATTTCTGTTCAACAATCTCCAAATCAATCGGATCAATTAACTGCTTAGATCGGGTATATGAAATTGCTGGTTGGGGAGAAATGGGGATGTTACCTATGAGGATGAGGCGGGAGAACTGTGGGGAGTTGCGGAGGAGCTGGAGGTGGCCGGGTTCGGTGGAGAAGGTCCAGTCGGTTTCACGGCGGCTTGGGACGATCATGGCGGCTACTCGGGCGGAATCGGCAGCGGGTTGGATGGGAGAGTCCAGGACGGCGATTCGGAGGAGAGGAGTGTGGAAATGGTGAGAGACGGTAGGATTTGGGAATGTGAATGTGATGAAACGAGATGGGATTAGAGTTTCGAATGTGCCTGTGTCGAGAGACATTGAATTTAGAGAGAGAGAAGATGCAGGGTTTCGATTGTTGGCCTACAAGGTTGAAGGTTCATAGAAATGTAGGGAGCAGAGTTGACGGAAAAAGATGACGGGAGAGTTAAATTTTATCTTTTTAAAATTTATTAGATAAAGATGAAAAAAAAAATTAATATAAAGAAAATATGAAAAAACAATTTAGTGTTTTTTAAAAAAATTATTACTACTTATTAACTAAGAAACTGAAAAAATTAATTACACAACGTCCATAATATGGGTTACACATCTATGCTAGTCCTAAAAATATCAGTTTTGGTAACATAATTAATAAAATGAACTCAGCGTTTTTTTTATATTTTCATATGCGAGGTATACCTGTTTGGTTAAAAAAAATAACTTATATACATAAATATCAAAAAGTGTTGCCAAAATATCAACACGGTGAGACTAATTTTTTTGATATTTCTGTATGTGAAACTCATTTTTTAATATTAAATAATAAGCCTCACATACAAAATATATATATATATATATAGGATAGGGCTCTGGAACGAACAGTTCGTTTACGAACATATGTAGGGCCAAGTGTTGAAGGTTGTTGATTGGATGAGAATATTTAACACTAATTACGAATATATGATGGTAAATAATTGGGCCAATCAACAATCTTCAACACTTGGCCCTACATATGTTCGTAATATGTTCGTAAACGAACTGTTCGTTCTAGAGCCTTATCCTATATATATATATATATATATATATATATATATATATATATATATATATATATATATATATATATATATATATATATATATATATATGTTTCTCTTAACATGTGCTTTAAGGGCACATGCTAAGCACACAATTCAAGAAAATATTCACTTGAATTGTGTGCATATTCCCTTGATTTCTGCATTTACACCAAATTCAAAAGAATATGCACACAATTCAAGAGAATATTCAGTTAAAATATGTGCTTAACATGTACTCTAAGGACACATGTTAAGAAATTTCATACATATATATATATATATATATATTGTATCAGTTCCCTTAATAAAAAGAGACGGTACCAAGAGTTCCCTAAAGATGGATTGGATCCCAATTGTCCAATCATTTACCAAGAGTTTCCTGCAATTGTCAAGAAAAACAGAAAACTTAACATTAGAATTTGATTTGATTTCAAGCTTATAAGCTAGATATAATCATCCATCATAAATAGTGTTAGACCTGGCAAAAGAAGTTAGGATCCGCGGGCCGGCCCAAAAAAAAACGGACTATGGGTTTTATTATTTCAGCCCATGTAAAACTTGTAAAACTGTTCATTTTGGCCCGGCCCGGGCCGTGGCCTGTTCGTGAGAGTTGAACACAAGACCTCCAACTTATTAAATAAGAATTAAACCAACTGAGCTACAACAATTGCTTGTTTGAAACTAAAATGTTTTAGATCAAATTAACCTCAACCTCTTATATCACTATTATTTTGTAAGCGTATATTTTTAATCAACTTATAATACATTTTATAAACGCAAAAAATGTATGTTTTCATTAATTAAGAAACAAATATTCATGTAAACATACATTTGGTGCGTTGCATTTTATAATACATTTTACATTTATTAATCATACATTTTACATTTATAAAATAATAAAACGTAAAAATATAAATATTACTGTGTATGGGTGTATAACATTTTACATTTATTATAATTAAGATTCATAGCAGATATGATAAAATATACATTTTATTAATTAAGATTTCATATGGATTATGAAATTCCATATGGATTAGGAGCGGAGGGAGTAGGATTTAACATCTGTATGATTAACGTTTGGACGACTATTATACCTTACCAATAATAACATAATTATTCAGTAGCACTGTTATCACTTATTCATATATTAGTTTCATTATAATATTAAATATATTCGATATTAATTTCATATTTTTATAGCACTGTTATAATATAATATAATGAAACTAATATATTATTATAATAAAACTAATAAATTATAACACTGTTATAATATGTTATATCACTGTTGTAATATATTAGCTTCATTGTAGTATTAGCCATAATATATTAGTTTCATTATATTATACTACCTCCGTCCCACGATAAGTGTTTTTTTAGGTTTAATATTTTTTTTCGAAATAAGTGATGTGTTAGAATTCCAATACAATTTTTATAATATTTTTTCATATGTGCCCTTATGCAACCAATGGTATTTATTGCATATTTATTGGAAGCTGAAAGGTTGAAGAAAGAGAAAGAGAGACCAAAAGGCAATAAAAAAAGTCTCAAATAAAACAAAGAAAGTATATTAAGGGTATTTTTGTTATTTTAACTTGTGTATTGATTTGTGTGATTTAAGCTAAAAAAACACTTATTATGAGACGGAGGTAGTATTATAACAGTGCTATAAAAACATAGAATTAATATGGAATATATTTAATATTATAATGAAACTAATATATGAATAAGTGATAACAGTGCTACTGAACAATTATGTTATTATTGGTAAGGTATAATAGTCGTCCAAACGTTAATCATACAAATGTTAAATCCTACTCCCTCCGCTGCTAAAAAAAGAGTCCATTTGCCTTTTATTTTTGTTCCAAAAAAAGAGTTCGATTTGTTTTTATTGTAGAATTAACAAACATCCTTAACTCATGAAGCTAAGAGAACTTGAATTTTGTAAAATTATGACATAAAAAGATTGTGTAAAATAAATTTTGCAAAAAAAAAAAAGAAAGGCAAAAGGCCGCGGGCCGGCCCAGGTTGGGCCACGGCCCGTAGTTTTTCAGCCCATAAAAAATCAGGCTGTTTTGGCCCCGCCCAAAAACGGCCCGGTCCGGGCTCGGCCCGTCCCGGCCCACCCGTTTGTCAGGTCTAAATAGTGTGTTAAAATTATGTATCGGAAGTGCACACTGTTAACTTGAATAACTGACCAACTGAAGTACAGATCGAAATCATATAGACTAGATTAATTTTAATGTATCCTTAATATCTATCTTAGGCGAATTAGAAATAAAGATTGAGAATCGATTAATTATAATTTAAAAACTAATATTGAGAAAGCAATCTAGGAATCTGAATCTATTAAACAATAAACATAATAAGTAATTCAATCTCTTTTATTTTTATAACTTAATTATAATTTTGATCTTCATTCCTTTTAATTTAGTAATTTTATAATTAACGTAGACAAACATAGACTATAAAAATTGAAGGATTAACTATAACCCATCAAAACTTCTTCGAGTAAGTATAGATTATGAAAAACTCATATCTTAACAATAATCTATCAAAACCTCTTAATTAATTTAAAATAACATAAAAACTATAAAACGAATGTATTTCAATAACGAAACATGAATGCGAAATCAATTAAACATAAAAATATAAATAATAGAATAGATGATAAATATTATCATGAATAATTATTTAATTTTATCTTCATCCTAGATATAAAAAAAATTAACTAGACATGAAAATAAATAAACTAACTAAAATAAAGAAGATAAGAAGATTAAAAATAAATAAGACTCCCTTTAATTAATGATCATTCAACGAACATACAACGAAAAAGTAATTTAATCTACTCATAATTCTAACCTAAACTAATACAATAAACCCAAAACCTCTCATTCTCTCCACAACAAGAGACCTATTTATAGAAAAAATAAATTTGTTCCTTAATTTAGATTTATTAAACTTGGTCTCTTTTATCCTCTTTTTATCCTCTTCTTTCTTTCTTGATTTCAATATCTATATGACAATCTCCCAAGAGTCCCTTTCCATTTGGGTTTTACAAAAATATCTTCTAGATAGATTTTTCTTTCTCTTGTTAGATTTGACTTGCACACCAAGATTGTTTCACTTCTTTCCACCTCTTTCCTTTTTTCGTTGTAGGATTTTTCTTAGCTATTTCCTTACATGAATAAGAACATTAAATACTGATTGATCACCAAGATTTTGACTTTATTACAACAAAATATTAAATCCTACAAAACAAATAAAATAATTTAATTTAATAAACTAATATAATTAAAAGGACAAAATTAAGGATAAAAAAATGTATGAATTATGTGTCTATCAATAAACACCCCATAATTCTGCCATTATAATAGTCACTCCGGCAAGCTTTATAGAGCAACTAGACACCCATTTTCCTTGACTGTCCCTAAGGATAACAACTGCTTCTACATAGGAAGGAAGACAAAAAAAGAAACACTTCCATCTATGTTACGTTTTAAAAAATCTTTTGGAGGAGGCTGCTATCTAACCAAGACAGTTTGAGCAGAAAGTTGATGAGAATCATTTTTGTGTATTCCAAACATATGACGGTTTAAAGCCCGGAAGAAACTATTCTTAATTATCATAATTTATAGACACATAAATCTCTTAAAAGACACGTAAAACGAAACAAAGAGATTATAACTGAATCTATATACATTATATATAAAAGTCTGTAAGTAAGGAAAACAATTAATATAAATTACAAATGATTATAGTTTTACTTTTGGGCAGCATATTAATTTTGAAAATTCTACTATCCTTGAGGCTCGTTAATTTTCTAATAATTCTTTTATGGAGGATTAGATTGGTACAATTCATCCGTTTTATGTATGAGTCTTTTGCAAGGTCGTCATGTAAAGCCTCCAAATCCAGGTCTCTTGAACCTCAAACTTTGTACGTTATGGTACTTCGTTTTCAAACATATTTTATAATTAATGTGAAAGATATAAACATAAATTGTTTATACAATAAACTCTACAACATATCCCAAGGTCTACAACCTTTATTTTAATACATACCATTAATAACTCACAAGGTTTACATCACCAATTTACGTCAGATAAATAAATAGTTAACGTGCATAACAATCAAATCTTGTACTTTTCTTTTGTCTCTATCTTTCCTCGAACATTCGTCTTAATTTGAAATGGTTATCATACTATAACAAGAGTGAACAACTACTTTACTCAGCAAGTTTAAATACAATGACAATATATCATGATTGAAAATAAATAAGCTTTCAAATTTTCAACAATGTATAATAATCGTGAAAGAGCATGAATCAGAATTTTAATAATTAAATGACTGAATCAATAATGTTGGGTCTCAACAATGACCATGAACAACTTTAACTGAAGCTTATGGTAATGAAGGTGATCAACCTTTCATACCTGATGAACATATGCAATTTGCACTAAGTGCGAATCAATAATCAAAGATGTGTAATAATTGTAAATAATTATACCACTAGTATGCTTGAAACATAATAACTCGAGTTTGAGTTAAGAAAAACTTGTCTGTTGATAAGCAGGTTAAAAACCTACTTCATCGGTATTTCTTAGCTTGATATATTGTTATTACTTAAGTGTGCATATTACTTTTCATGTGTTTATGTGAATTTGCAGGATAGGAGTGTAGTTGAGCTTTAAGGAATAAAAGAGTAAAAATCGGGCAGAATTATACCTAGGCGCGGGGAGCGCGTAGAGCGCGCCGCCTCGAGGAAGAACCCCTGCATCCCTAGCGCGGGGGGGCGTCGTTTGTGAAGGAAAGTTAGTGCGGGGCGCGCGAGGTAGACAGATCTGATGGAGATTTGGTTAATTAAAACATCTAGGTGAGCTGGAAAATGATTGCAGACTTACCTAATTGTAATAGGGTTTTGATAGACTATTTATATGAGTTGTTTTCTTAGGTTTTAATCATCTGGGAATTATCTTGATCTTTTAATCTATTATTTTTGATCTTTCATCTTTCATCTTGGGACTAGAAGGAGGCTATTCATTCATCAAGGCATGTCAGGCTAATTTACTTATTCAATTCTGAAGGGATGTTGAACCTTATTATCAATTAATGGTTTGATCAAGTTTAATCTATTTATTCTTTCATATTGAGATTTATTCTGATTATCTACATAAACTCTCTTGTATGTTATTCAATTGACTAATTTGGTTTCTGCAGGATTAAGTTAGTAAATTGAAATCATCTGCTATATTTAGATATATATTAAGCAAACGATGTATGTCTAATCATAAGTAGCAATTAATGATATTTGATTGTGGTCAAGCTTTTGAATATTGTTAAGGTTTTCAGAAGACAAGTTAAATAATTCCTGATTGTGTAAATATTGCTTGAAATAATCTAATTCTCATACTTCATGCTTCTATCATATTAAATCTAGACTGATAGTTCTAGGTTGTATGATAGTTAGGATCTTTTGTTGGCGATCGTCGCATTAGATTTACACTTAATGAGAATTTTGGATAATTTGCGATCGCGGTTATCTAGGGTTATTAATCTCATTGGAAGATAAATAGTGTAAATACTTGGTTAATCCATAAGTGTGAAAAGGGGATACTGAACTGAAGAATTGAAACTTTTTACTCATTGATATTTTCTTTAAATTCACTTTCGTTAATTATAATGTTCAAACTAAAAATCCCCAATTCATTGGAAAATACTTGGATAATTATAAACAACACACTCTATGTGGGATCGATCTTTGCTTATTACTATACTAATTCTTGAGTTAGTGGAATAGAAGTAAGGTAAATTTCGTAGTGCTAGACGAGAGCTACTAAATTTTGGCGCCGTTGTCGGGGAGTGTTATTTGTTTTTATTTATTGAATTATTTTCATTTTATTATATATTATTTTTTATGCCTCGATCCTCTCACTCTCTTGAATTAAAATTTGATCCAAAAATAGAGAGAACCGCACGAAGGCATAGGAAGAAAGCTCGAAAAACCCAAGGTCCACTTGCAAATTCCAAAGAAGCTCCATCACCTGGCCTCAACATTGCACTCACACTACTTTCGGACCATTCTTCAAGCGAATCAGACGAGGAGATGGCGGTGCCAAATAACAGGACTTTAAAGGAGTTGTCAACTCTTAATCTCACTCAACAACCTCTTTGCATTGAATATCCTGCTTTAAATGTTGCGTTTGAATTAAAATCTGGACTGATTCACCTTTTGCCTACTTTTCATCGTCTTACAGGTGAAGATCCATACAAACATTTGAAGGAATTCCATATTGTGTGCTCAACCATGAAGCCACACAATGTAACGGATGAGCAGATAAAGCTGAGAGCTTTCCCATTCTCACTGGGGGATTTAGCAAAAGATTGGTTGTATTATCTCCCCTCGGGATCAATACAGTCATAGAATGACATGAAAAGGCTATTTTTGGAAAAGTACTTTCCTACTTTAAGAGTAGCCAACATAAGGAAGAAAATTTGCGGAGTCCGACAATTTAGCGGAGAAAATTTGTGAATATTCCATTACTTGATGCAATTAAACAAGTGCCACGGTATGAATTTTTTTTAAAAGAATTGTGCACTAACAAACGAAAATTGGAAAATGATGACAAAGTCACAGTTGGGGAGAATGTATCAGCTGTTCTTTAAAGAAAATGCCACCTAAATGTAAAGATCCAGGCATGTTCACGATTCCATGTAAAATAGGAAACACTAGATTTGAGAAGGCCATGCTAGATTTAGGTGTTTCAATTAATGTTATGCCATTATCTGTTTATAAGTCTCTAAATCTAGGTCCTTTAAAAAATACTAGTGTGATTATTCAATTGGCAGATCGTACTAACACCTACCCTCGAGGGGCAGTTGAAGATGTTTTGGTGCAGGTGAACGAACTAATCTTTCCTGCAGATTTTTACATAGTGGATGGATGATGATACATCACCAAATCCATCACACATTTTGCTAGGAAGGCCCTTCCTAAAAATAGCGAGAACTATGATCGATGTGCACAATGGGACCTTGACAATGGAGTTTGATGGCGAAAAGATCCAATTTAACATCTACGATGCCATGAGGTACTCTAGTGATATTTGTTAGGTTTTTGCAATTGATGTGTGTGACTCTTTAGTGCAGGAAACTTTTGAACAAATTTAGAGAGACAGTTTGGAGGTTTATATTTCCAGCAGTTTGGACATGGATGGGAAGTATGAACTTGAGCACAGTCAGAAATTGAAGGAAACTGTGGTTGCACTACAATCATTGCCTAAACTCTCAGATAAGCATGCAGTTCAGTTAATTCAATTACATATGTCTCACAAAAAACTATTACCATCTGTTGAGCAAGCACCAACACTTGAATTGAAACAATTACCTACACACTTGAAATATGCATATTTAGGGACTAATGAAACTTTACCTGTGATAATTGCTAGTAATCTAACCAAAGTGCAGGAAGAAAAATTATTGAGAGTCCTTAGGGGCCACATTACAGTGTTTGGTTGGACCATAGCAGATATCAAAGGTATTAGTCCCGCAATGTGCATGCATCGAATTTTGCTGGAAGACGGAGCTAAACCTACGAGGGATGCACAAAGACGGTTGAACCCACCTGTTGGGTTTGTACGTAACGCAATCATGCAATCAAATCACATAAATAGGGCGGAAGCGTAAAAAACTAGGTTTTCAAAAATTTATACAAACCCATTACCATGTTCATTCTTATGCATCAATTATTAGTGAATGAGGAAGGAGAAAAACAGAATTATACCTTTGAAGATCCAAGCTTCCTCAGGTACAAGTTCTACTCCTTTGATTCATTTGATTCCTCTGTAGTGGCTCCTTCCCTTGATCAATGTCAGCCACCCAAATGTTTGGCCTCTAACGGTGATCCACCAAGGAAGATGAAGAACTCAGTAAGATGGGTTATTGGCTTAACCCTTGTTTCTATCTCTATAGAATATGTGTACTCCCAACTCTTGAAAAATTCACGTACCTTATTTCTGATATAAGACTCTCTTATATAGATATTAGGTTAACCCTCCTAATCCAATTAGAATAGGGTTTTATTTAATTAATTAATAAAATACTTTTAATTAATTTATATCCTAATCTTTATTAGGATTGAGAGAGAGTACTGATATTATATTAATTCCTAAACTTCTTTAGAATTAAAATAATAATAATAATAATAATATTAATAAGACTCCTCTTATTAATTTATATTTAATATTTCTAAAATATTAAATAATAAACATTAAGCTATTTAATTTATTCTATCATCATAGATTAAATTAATTATACTTAATGCATTATTACTATCATGCCATTTTCTTCTTAAATAATTCTTCTTCCTTTTATGGTGTGACCCTTTAGGTTCTCCATATTAAACCGGTTGTGAATAAATCAATTAGAACAATTCTAATCTTATTTAAATAAACAAATTAAACTAATAATCTATTTAAATAAATAACATTTATTCTACAATAGGGATAAGCCTCCCTAGCGATCAACGACTTTCCAGATAATATAGATTTCAACATTAATCATAAAAGAACCTGTGAGTTAATAGTTACCGTACAATTCAATACTTCCGCCATACAATGTCCCAATTAAATATAAGACATGGATTTACTATCAAGTCTTAATTTATTTAATCATATGTATTTCGATTAGAAAATGCACAACTCCAAATAATGCAAATTAGAAACCTCTTTCTAATTTCATTCTACCTTGGCCAAGGATTCCTGGGTTGTCATTTAACGAATCACATAGAACATATCTCCTCTTTTACTAGAGGTGGTAGATTTTTTATTGATCATTCATTATCTCCATATGTAACTCATTACACCCAAGCATACCCTATATATGCCTTAAAAGGCCTTAAGGAATTAGTCAAAGTATAATTTGTTACATACAAGATACTATGATAATCTCAAGTCCAAGGATCACATGTACTACTATCATATTAGGAATTCCTATTGACAGGCGAGTAAAACTCCATTAGGTATTCCATAGCGAGTCACGTTCAGTGAACTTATTCTCCAATAAGCACCTACATACTTGCTTTAGTGTCTCCACACAAATGACCATGAGATCAGTCATCCTCATCCAATGAGCAAGCAACATATGTACCAATCTATCCGAATTTACTAATCCCCTTTTTAGTAATCCCACAATTGGGAACTATTTTAGTTTTTAAGCTTTCTAAGAATTTAGTTCTCATTATCATGATCTCATCATAATTCTAAAAGCATTGCTTAAAACTATGAGTTATTTACATATTATAAAAACAGCACCATGTAGATAATTATATGCCTTAAATGAATATTTTATTAATAAATAAATAAGATTGTTTACAAAGTATGTGCTTTGTCATCATACATGATTGGCTTGTATGAACACTACTATCAATCTCCCACTTGCATTAAAGCCAATCGCCATGGTATCTCATACCCATCTTCTCTAAGTGACGATCAAACTGCTGTTGTGTTAAAGCTTTAGTAAATGGATCTGCAATGTTGTCTTGAGAGTCTACACGCTCCAAGGTGACGTCTCCTCTTTCAATGATCTCCCTGATCAAGTGAAATCGCCGCAACACGTGTTTAGATTTCTGATGAGACCTGGGTTCCTTAGCCTGTGCAACCGCTCCGGTGTTGTCACAGTATACGAGAACTGCTTCTCCAATGCTAGGAACCACACCAAGTTCAGTTATGAACTTCTTCATCCAAACAGCTTCCTTTGCAACTTCACTTGCAGCTATATACTCTGCCTCTGTCACTGAATCAGCAACCGTTTGCTGCTTGGAACTCTTCCAACTCACTGCACCTCCGTTCAAGGTAAACACATACCCTGAAATAGATTTACTGTCATCTTGGACTGTTTGAAAACTTGAATCCGTGAATCCCTCGAGTTTTAATTCAGACCCACTGTAGACAAGAAAAATATCTTTAGTCCTTCTCAAGTACTTTAGGATATTTTTCACTGCCTTCCAGTGCTCTTCTCCTGAATTCGACTGGTATCTGCTTGTTACACTAAGTGCGTGAGCAACATCCGGTCTAGTACATATCATATCGTACATGATAGATCCTATTGCAGAAGCATAAGGGATCTTACTCATACGGTCTCTCTCCTCAGGTGTCTTTGGGGCCTGTTTCTTGGAGAGATTTATTCCATGGCTCATCGGCATGAGACCTCTTTTGGAATCTTCCATGCTAAACCTCTTTAGCATCGTATCAATGTACGTTCCTTGGGATAAGTCGAGCATCCTTTTAGATCTATCTCTATAGATCTTTATCCCCAAAATATAGGATGCTTCACCCAAGTCCTTCATGGAGAAGTTTTTAGATAACCAGATTTTAATGGATTGTAACATAGGAATGTCATTCCCTATCAGTAATATATCATCAACATATAATACAAGGAATGATACTGCGCTCCCACTAACCTTCTTGTATACACATGGTTCATCCTCGTTTTTGATAAAATCAAGCTCTTTGATTGTCTCATCAAAATGAATGTTCCATCTACGAGAAGCTTGCTTCAACCCATAAATGGATCGTTGTAGCTTACAGACTTGATTTGTTCCAACTTTTGAAATAAACCCCTCTGGCTGTGTCAAATACACATCCTCCTCAAGTTTCCCATTGAGAAAGGCCGTTTTCACGTCCATCTGCCAGATCTCATAGTTGTTGTAAGCTGCAATCGCAAGCAAAATCTGAATGGACTTGAGCATGGCTACTGGTGAGAAGGTTTCATCATAGTCAACTCCTTGTCTTTGTTTGAAACCTTTTGCAACCAGTCGGGCCTTATAGGTCTCTACCTTTCCGTCTGCTTCAGTCTTTTTCTTAAAAACCCATTTACACCCAATAGGTTTAATACCTTCAGGTGGTGAAACCAAAGACCATACTTTGTTTTCATACATGGAGTCCATTTCGGATTTCATGGCTTCAAGCCATTTCCCTGAGTCTTTATTACTCATAGCCTGTTCGTAATTCAATAGATCATCATCATTCATGATGTGTACCTCATCGTCAACCTCTATAACGAATCCATACCTCTCAGGTATCTTCGGTACTCTTTCAGATTTACGAACAGGGTGTGGTACAGTAGGTTCTTCTACTTGGTTAGGTACCTGACTTTGGTCCATGGTAACTTGTGGTTCTTGAACTTCTTCAAGATATATCTTACTCCCACTGACCCCTTCATGGATAAACTCTTTCTCCAAGAAGGTAGCATATTTCGCAACAAACACCTTTTGATTAGTTGGATGATAGAAATAATACCCTACGGTTTCTTTAGGGTATCCCACAAATCTACACTTATCGGATTTAGTCTGTAGCTTATCATTTTCAAACTTTTTGACATAAGCTGGACAACCCCAAGTCTTAACATGCTTAAGATTTGGTTTCCTCCCTTTTCACATCTCATATGGAGTCTTTGGGGCGGATTTGGTAGGTACCTTGTTAAGTAGGTATGCAGCCGTTTCTAGGGCATATCCCCAGAAGAAAATTGGAAGGTCGGTAAAACTCATCATGGATCGAACCATGTCCAACAGTGTTCGATTTCTCGTTGCAGATACTCCATTTAACTGTGGTGTACCTGGAGGAGTCCATTGTGAGATTATACCATTTTCTCTGAGACAATTGAGAAACTCACTGCTTAAGTATTCTCCACCTCGATCTGATCGAAGTATCTTAATACTCTTGCCCGTTTGTTTCTATACTTCACTTCTGAACTCTTTGAACTTTTCAAATGATTCTGATTTGTATTTCATTAAATACACATATCCAAATCTTGAGTGATCGTCAGTGAAAGTAATTAAATAAGAATACCCACCCCGTGCACTTGTTGTCATAGGTCCACAAACGTCTGTGTGAATCAATGCCAACAACTCTGTAACTCTCTCTCCTTTTCCACTAAAAGGAGATTTAGTCATGTTACCCATGAGACAAGATTCACAAGTTGGATATGATTCATAATCAGATAGCTCGAGGAGCCCATCTTTATGTAACTTGGATAATCTTGTTTCATTGATATGACCGAGTCTGCAGTGCCACATATAGGTATAATTAATATCATCTCTTTTCCTTTTCTTAATTTGTTTAATTTGAAATATATTTTCTTGTAAGTCAAGTGTATAAAGTCCATTTCGCAAATTTCCAATACCATATAAAACATCGTCTTTATAAATAGAACAACCATTGTTCTTTATAATAATGTCAAAACCTTCCATATCCAATACAGAAATTGAAATAATGTTTTTAATAATATTCGGAACATAATAATAATTATTAAGATAAATGGATTTGCCCGAAGGCATTGCTAAACAATAAGTTCCTACAGCTAATGCAACAACTTTTGCTCCATTTCCCACTCGTAGGATCACCTCATCTTTGTTCAGCTTTCTACTTCTAACCAGTCCCTGCACAGTATTACATATGTGAGAACCACAGGCTGTATCCAATACCCAAGTAGAATTATGACTTTCAGAAAAATTAATTTCAATCATAAACAAACCTTGATTGGAAGTCGAAGCTTCTCCAAGCTTCTTCTCTGCTAGAAACTTCTTGCAGTTCCTCTTCCAATGTCCTGGCTCATTGCAATGAAAGCACATTCCTTTAGCTGGTTCAGGTTTTTTTTGCTCCTTTTCTTTCCCTTTTCCCTTAGCCTTCTTAGATTTCTTCTTTTCAGAAGACACCTTGGGCCTCTTCCTTTTATTGGAAGAATCCACCATCAAGACATGGTTCTTCTTGGATGAGAAGTGACCTTCTGCAGTTTTCAGCATGTTAAGCAGCTCAGGTAAGCTGACATCTAGCTTATTCATGTGAAAATTAACCACAAACTGCGAGAAGGTCTCAGGGAGTGACTGCAAGACCAAGTCTTGACTCAACTCCCCATCCATGACGAACCCAAGCTGTCCAAGGCGTTCAATCAAATTGATTACCTTCAGAACATGAGTCTCGACGGCAGTGCCCTCGGTCATCCGAGATCGGAAGAGCTCCTTAGATATCTCATATCTAGCATTCCTACTCTGTTCACCATATAACTCCTTGAGGTGAAGCAGCATAGCAGGAGCATCCATTTTTTCGTGCTGACACTGAAGCTCGTTATTCATGGATGCGAGCATAATGCATTGAGCCACAGATGCATCATCTTGCCACTTATTGAAAGTGGCAATCTCTTCCTCAGAGGCTGTTTCTAAAACAGATTCAGGGATAGTGGAATTTAGGACATAAGAAATCTTTTCAGCAGTGAGAACAATTCTCAGATTTCTTAGCCAGTCCTCATAATTCGGGCCGGTAAGCTTATTTGCATCAAGTATGCTTAGTAGTGAGATTAGTGATTTTGACATTTTTAAAATTCTGCATGTGAAAAGACAACATTTTAGCAAACATTCATTTTATTAACTTTGCATACCAAAATAAATTTAGGTCTTTATTTTAAATTGGTATCTCCCACTATTTTCATCAAACTATATTACCCTCACTCATATAGTTCGGCAACATCTAATTAAAGATTTGCTAGTGAGATTAAGGATCCCATTTTAAATGTATATAACCTTGTGGATAGCACAACAAGCGATATACAAGTAAATAGGTAGACAACTCTTATTAATTACATCACCATGTAACTCCTTTTATTTTGCCTCTTAAATCATAATGGTCATGTGTGTGCACATCCGAACTAAAATGATTTAAGTTAAGTCCAGCCTAGCACTTCCATAAATTCAAAAAAGAAAAATTTTCGTCATTGTGGATAGCACAACAAGACTAGATCGTTCAATTTTCTTGATAAGCATCAAATGTGATTAATTAACATCTTAAATATTCAATACTCGCCTTGTGGATAACACAACAAACTCATATTAAATATTTAATACTCTATTAACTAATCATGCTAGAAGGCGACGTTCGATATTCCAAATATCATTTGAACGCTTCAGACTTAATAATATTTCTTTGAGGGGTTTGTTATTATTTGTCTCATCTTTTTAAGCGCGCATGCACATATATATATATAAAATACGCGTTATTTTATTAAACATGCGAAGCATGTTTGTATAAAATATAATATATATAATATTTAGCATGCAATATAGAATACTATATTCTACCCGAATTGATTATGGATTTTTATTCTAGTTTGGTTCACTAGAGCCACCAAGTGAACCAAAAGGTCAAACCTAGGAGTGCAAAAAATTAAATTTAAACGTAACTGTTACATTTAAACCCGGGCTCCATACAAACGGGTCTTCACGCGCTCCTTGCTCCTTGGTCTCTAGTTTCTTCAAGATAATTCTAACTATCTCTATTACATAAATTATTTTTAAATAGAAACCTTGATCAGCAGTCAAGGGAAAGTACATAGAAGGGACATATAATTTTACACCGAGAATAAAATCAGAGAAAACGAGGTACGCAGACCCCATTTTATAAAACCCATACATTTAAGCATTCATCCAAAATAAAATCCAATCACATTGGTCATAGTCCATAATCAATCCCTTTTATTACCATACATATCATCATACGTATCGATAAAACTTATTCATCTCATGAAAGTAAATTCATTCCATATATGTATTAATATCAGTTAATGGGCAAAAGTTTGCTAAACTTTGTTTTTGGAAAAATAAACTCCTTTATTTCATTCAAAAAATAATTCCAAATTAAACTCTTTAATTTTAGCAATTCTGAAATCTCATTTCATATAAAATAAACATCTTTATTTTAAACCTTTATTAATTAAATAAATCATTCATTTAATTAAATAAAACAAAAAAAAATTCAGATTCTGTTAGTGGCGCAGCTGCGCCAGGAATATAAAAAGAACCAGCGCAGCTGCGCATCATGAAAAACCAGGCCAAGACACCGGCGCAGCTGCGCAGCAAGAAGGCCAGGAACCGGCGCAGCTGCGCAGCATGAAAACCAGCACAGGACACTGGCGCAGCTGCGCAGCAAGAAGGCCAGGAACTGGCGCAGCTGCGCAGATTCGCAGAATCAGAAAAAATTTGTTGCCCAGAACTCGATCCAATCGCATATTATACATGTATGGAATCACATAGACTGATAATTAGCACAAGATTGGCTTTGATACCACTGTTGGGTTTGTACGTAACGCAATCATGCAATCAAATCACATAAATAGGACGGAAGCGTAAAAAATTAGATTTTCAAAAATTTATACAAACCCATTACTATGATCATTCTTATGCATCAATTATTAGTGAATGAGGAAGGAGAAAAATAGAATTATACCTTTGAAGATCCAAGCTTCCTCAGGTACAAGTTCTACTCCTTTGATTCCTTTGATTCCTCTGTAGTGGCTCCTTCCCTTGATCAATGTCAGCCACCCAAATGTTTGGCCTCTAACGGTGATCCACCAAGGAAGATGAAGAACTCAGTAAGATGGGTTATTGGCTTAACCCTTGTTTCTATCTCTATAGAATATGTGTACTCCCAACTCTTGAAAAATTCACGTACCTTATTTCTGTTATAAGACTCTCTTATATAGATATTAGGTTAACCCTCCTGATCCAATTAGAATAGGGTTTTATTTAATTAATTAATTAAATACTTTTAATTAATTTATATTTTAATATTTATTAGGATTGAGAGAGAGTACTGATATTATATTAATTCCTAAACTCCTTTAGAATTAAAATTATAATAATAATAATAATATTAATAAGACTCCTCTTATTAATTTATATTTAATATTTCTAAAATATTAAATAATAAACATTAAGCTATTTAATTTATTCTATCATCATAGATTAAATTAATTATACTTAATGCATTATTACTATCATGCCATTTTCTTCTTAAATAATTCTTCTTCCATTTATGGTGTGACCCTTTAGGTTCTCCATATTAAACCGGTTGTGAATAAATCAATTAGAATAATTCTAATCTTATTTAAATAAACAAATTAAACTAATAATCTATTTAAATAAATAACATTTATTCTACAATAGGGATAAGCCTCCCTAGCGATCAACGACTTTCCAGATAATATAGATTTCAACATTAATCATAAAAGAACCTGTGAGTTAATAGTTACCATACAATTCAATCCTTCCACCATACAATGTCCCAATTAAATATAAGACATGGATTTAATGTCAAGTCTTAATATATTTAATCATATGTATTTCGATTAGAAATTGCACAACTCCAAATAATGCAAATTAGAAATCTCTTTTTAATTTCATTCTACCTTGGCCAAGGATTCCTGGGTTGTCATTTAACGAATCACATAGGACATATCTCCTCTTTTACTAGAGATGGTAGATTCTTTATTGATCATTCATTATCTCCATATGTAACTCATTACACCCAAGCATACCCTATATATGCCTTAAAAGGCCTTAAGGAATTAGTCAAAGTATAATTTGTTACATACAAGATACTATGATAATCTCAAGTCCAAGGATCACATGTACTACTATCACATTAGGAATTCCTATTGACAGGCGAGTAAAACTCCATTAGGTATTTCATAGCGAGTCACGTTCAGTGAACTTATTCTCCAATAAGCACCTACATACTTGCTTTAGTGTCTCCACACAAATGACCATGAGATCAGTCATCCTCATCCAATGAGCAAGCAACATATGTACCAATCTATCCGGATTTACTAATCCCCTTTTTAGTAATCCCACAATTGGGAACTATTTTAGTTTTTAAGCTTTCTAAGAATTTAGATCTCATTATCATGATCTCATCATGATTCTAAAAGCATTGCTTAAAATTATGGGTTATTTACATATTATAAAAACAGCACCATGTAGATAATTATATGCCTTAAATGAATATTTTATTAATAAATAAATAAGATTGTTTACAAAGTATGTGCTTTGTCATCATACATGATTGGCTTGTATGCACACTACTACTATCACCACCGATGATGGAGGTAGGGAAGAAAGAGGTAATAAAATTACTTGATGCAGGAATCATCTACCCCATCTCTGACAGTCAATGGGTAAGTCCGGTGCTGGTAGTTCCTAAGAAATCCGGAATCACGGTTGTCTAGAATGACAATAATGAGTTAGTGCCCACACGAATGCAAACAGTTTGGAGAGTGTGTATCGACTATAGGAGGTTAAATGCTGTAACTAGAAAAGATCACTTTCCCCTTCCTTTTATTGATCAAATGTTAGAACGACTAGCTAGGCATACTTATTATTGCTTTCTAGATGGGTTTTCAGGTTATAACCAGATTGTGATTGCGCTCGAAGACCAAGAAAAGACCACATTCACATGTCCCTTTGGTACCTTTGCCTATAGGCGAATGTCCTTTGGACTCTGCAATGCCCCAGGTACTTTTCAAAGATGCACGGTGAGTATCTTTTCAGATCTTTTAGAAGAATGCATTGAGGTCTTTATGGAGGATTTCACAGTACATGGTGATTCGTTAGATGCCTGCTTAGATAATCTGACACGTGTATTGGATAGATGTTTGGAAACGAACCTTGTGCTAAACTGGAAAAAATGTCACTTTATGGTAGAACAAGGAATTGTACTTGGTCATGTAGTGTCAGTTAATGGTTTAGAAGTTGATAAAGCTAAAATTGATATTATATCTGCATTGTCTTACCCAGTCTGCGTGCGAGATATACGTTCTTTTCTTGGACATACAGGATTTTATCGCAGGTTTATCAAAGATTTCGCCAAGATAGCATTGCCCTTATGCAAGTTGCTACAGAAAGATGAGGAATTCCAGTTTCATGATGAATCCAAGGTGGCTTTTGATACCTTGAAGAAATTATTGACGTCAGCCCCTATCATTCAACCACCAAATTGGAAGTTCCCGTTTGAAATAATGTGTGATGCAAGCAACTATGCTGTCGGCGCCGTCTTGGGCCAAAAGATTGACAAAGCTGCCCATGCCATCTACTATACTTCTAGAACATTGAATGCGGCTCAGATAAAATATCCCACAACTGAAAAAGAACTCTTATCTGTTGTATTTGCTTTAGATAAGTTTAGATCATACTTACTTGGTACTAAAGTGATAGTTTACTCTGACCATGCTGCTCTTAGGTACTTGCTTACTAAGAAAGAATCCAAACCTCGAATCATATGGTGGATCATGCTGCTGCAAGAATTCGACTTGGAAATTAAAGATAAAAAAGGTGTGGACAACTTGGTAGCGGATCACTTGAGCAGAATTCTTAAGGAGGAGGAAGCACTACCATTACAAGACATGTTTTCGGACGAGCATCTACTTTCCATTGGCAATACAACTCCCTGGTGTGCTAACATTGTGAATTATTTGGTAAGTGCGTATTCACCAAGTGAGTTTTCAAAATCCCAGAAGGAAAAGCTTAGGAGTGATGCAAAACATTATGTGTGGGATGACCCATACTTGTGAAAATTTTGTGCTGGTCAAATAGTTAGACGTTGTGTACCTGATAATGAATTTCAATCTATTCTAGCTTTCTGTCATTCCTATGCTTGTGGAGGTCATTTTGGACCTAAGAGAACATCACGTAAGGTGTTAGAGAGGTTTCTTTTAGCCCTCTATTTTCAAAGACTCTTATTTATTTTGTAAATCATGTGAAAATTGTCAAAAAACTGGTAATATATCTCATAGAAATCAAATGCCACAAAACCCTATTCTTATTGTTGAAATCTTAGATGTTTGGGGTATTAATTTTATGGGACCCTTTCCTGTTTCCTTTGGTAATGTTTACATCTTTCTAGCAGTTGACTATATTTTAAAGTGGATGGAAGCTAAAGCCACAAGGACTGACGATTCTAAAGTTGTTACAGATTTTGTCAGGACTAATATATTTGTCAGGTTTGGAGCACCACGGGCCATCATTAGTGATCGCGGAACTCATTTCTGTAATAGGGTGTTAGCAGCTTTATTAAAGAAGTACAACGTTCTTCACAGGGTATCTACATCCTATCATCCGCAAAGAAATGGCCAAGATGAGGTATCCAACCGAGAGATCAAATCCATTTTGGAGAAAGTAGTCAACCCGAACAGGAAAGATTGGAGTCTTGGATTAGATGATGCACTATGGGCATATAGGACGGCATACAAAACTCCAATTGGTATGTCGCCTTATAGGCTAGTATTTGGGAAACCATGCCACCTACCTGTGGAGCTAAAACATAAGGCTTTCTAGGCGATCAAACAGTGCAATACGAACATGGATCAAGTTGGCATCAATAGGAAGTTGCAGCAAGAACTCGAGGAGTTGTGTACCGAAGCATATGAGAGTTCTAAAATATACAAGACGAAGACAAAAGCTTTCCATGATAAGCAGATTTTGAGAAAGAATTTCACCGTGGGACAAAAAATTCTACTTTTTAATTCACGATTGAAATTATTTCTAGGTAAGTTGCGTTCTCGATGGGAGGGTCCGTTCGTAGTCACTAATGTGTTTCCTCATGGTGCAGTAGATATCCAAAATCCAAAAACAGGGAATGTGTTCAAGGTGAACGACCATAGGTTGAAACCATTTTTGGATAGCAGTCAAGACGAGGAGGTTGAGATAGTGAACCTGATGGATCCAGCTTTCGGATGATAGAATGGAGTACAGTCGAGCTAACGACGTTAAACAAGGGCAGCTTTTTGGGAGGCAACCCAATTTCTTGACCTTTAGTAGTAATTAGTATTTAGTTATATGTATATATATATATATATTCCATTCATAGATGTCTATTATATCCTAATTCACTTCACTTTCATTGTGGGCAGGACTCAGTGCAAGGAAAACCAAAAATCAAAAGTCATAAAATTATAAGTGGTGCGGGCCGTGCCCTAACAAAGAGCACCCACGCATGGGATGCGCTACCTATGCAGCAAATCAAGTTCAAAAAATCACCAGAATGGCATAGGGTGAGATCTCCTAGGCGCGGGGCGCGCTAGTGTTACAGCAAATTCACCTCGACAAGCAGGTCAGCGCGGGCCGTGCGAGAGAGAGTAAAGACCAGGCGCGGGGCGCGCCGGTCGGTTGGGCCAAGTTAAAACACGATTTGTTCTCTTTCTTTTCCCTCTCCTAACCCAACTCAAGCCAAACTCTCTCTAACCCTATTCCTATACAATCTCACTACACCTAATCTAATTCAATATCTTTCCTCTCCACATCAAATTCAAAGTATGAACTTTCTTCTCCAAAGCCTATTCTAACTTCTTCTCTCTAAAACCTAACCCCAAATTCACCCCATACATCATCCAATCCAAATTGTGGCTCATACAAACATTCTCAACCTCGTATACATCTCCAAAGACCCACAATCCAAATTAAATATCTCTAATTCAAGGAAGGAAGAACATAGGGCATTAAATCATCAAACATCAAATTGAAGAAACAATCAAAAGGTAACACAAGTATTCATTGATAGAGGGTATTACTGCTTAATTCATAAGTTTCATTGAATTGCTTAACAATTGTATTGGGAATCCTTGGGTTAATGATGACCCAAGGTTGATTTGAATTGTTTGTATTTGGGGATTTTGGGATTACAAATTGTAATAAGTTTGGGGGAGAGACACAGTCACTCACCACGTGTTCGACAAATTGCTTCAACAGGTTTCCACATTCTATTTTCAAGTCTTTGGGCCCAATTCGAAGAGAGAGCATCACTAATGGCTTCCAAAAGGCCACGGACTTTGACTTCTAGTGCTCATCCAAGATTTGATGCTACTCGGTTTGTGAGTGAGGGAGAGTCAACACGCTACTCCAAAGTCATCGATAAGAAAACTTTGGTGCTTCAAAGAGGGCTGAAACCGAATGCTAATCGGGATGGTGACATGGCGCTCATGATTATGGAGCGCAACTAGTTTCAATTGGTAGAGCAACCTAAGCCGGCAGTGATCAACATTGTCAAAGAATTCTACGCCAACGCCATCAAGCACGTTGACCATGTGGTTATGGTTCGGGGTAAGCCTGTGTCATTCAGAGCAGCGGCGATCAATGACTACTTTGGGGTGGAGACACCATAGACAGATCGATATGAGGACCATTTGCCCAATTTGGATGAGATCATAGCTCGCCTTTGCAAGCCTAGAACTCAATGGGTGACAAAAGTGGGCACCGATAAAAAAGTCACTTTCCCATATGCCACTTTGAGTCGATATGGGAAAGCCTGGTATGCCTTTATTTGTGCTCGACTCATGCCTATGCGTCACCAAAATGACATAACTAAAGAGCGAGCACGGCTTCTCTACGGCATAGTCACTCATGAGGACGGTTCAAAAAATGCAGTTGAGATTTTGAATGTCGACATCGGGCTTTGCATTTAAGAATCAATTGACCGATCACTAAGAGGTGGGGTACCACAGGAGGATTACTGTATGGATTTCTGATCACCGACCTATGCCGCCAAGCGGGAGTTCAATGGCATGCCTCAGAGTCGGTTCAACAACCGATGGCTATCATTGACCATCCCACCATTGAGAAATACAGACCATGGGAAGGAGCACGGTCACATCCGCAGGGAGAGGGTTTTATTATGATACCACCATCCACACCACCCGTACTGTCACAAGCTGCCGAGCCAATAGCTGCAGAGGCCGAACCAGAGTCGTCAGCTACTTTTCAGCGACGAAGTCAACAAAGGAGTATGCGACTTGCCCAACGCCAAGCTGCAATGCATCTATACAATGTTGGGGCATTTACAGCATTGGCCGATGCATTCTCGCGCTTCTCACCAAATTTTAACCCAGTCCAGCTGTCCATTCCTCTAATTCTATCTGCCTATCCCCCACCCAATGATGAAGGCTTCGACGAGTCTTAACTCGTCGCTCAGGGAAGTCCTCATTTTTATTATTTCCTATGCCAAGTAATAAGGACATTACCTGATTTAAGTTTGGGGGGGGGGGGAATTTAATTTTTTGTGTTTTTGCATATATATATATATTTAGGTTGCATGTAGAGTAGATTTAATTCATTTAGTTCATATGCATTTTTTTTTTGCATTCATATAGGAATTTTGTCAGTAGAAGCATGCATATAGTATAATACATGGAGATTGAGCAGTAAGTCATGGTAATGAAATACATGCTTAATGATTTCGGTTTTCACTGATCTTGCATAAAATTGAGTTTCATGAACTGATTAGGCTCGACCATAGTAACCTCATTTCATGATTTTGGTTTTCTCTCAAATTTCAAGCACACCGATTGATTGTCAGTTATGATTAGGAATTCATGAGTATTAAGAACACGGGCACTTACTTGATCACAGGTGAAAAATAGAACATTGGCTGAAACATAAGTTTGGGGGAATTGTGGTTTAGAAAAGAGAAAAAAAGGGAAAATAAAGAAAGGAAAAATTGAAAAGGAAAAAAGAAGTACTTATGAAACAAAAACTGACTTAGTTTGACTTCGTGACCTTTGTTACTCGGACAAGTAAACCTTAGGGAATGTCTTAACACCTAGCACCCTAAAGCCTTCGGGTTTGGGAGTCGTTGGCCGAAAGTCCGTTACGTGGGTAACATTGGAAAGCCTAAGGGGGTTGAACATTGCACAAGTCAGATATATGAAGTAATTGGTGGGATGGAGCGTTAAAACATACCCACGAAGCATAAGCTTTGATGATTGATGTTTTATTGCTTATTTAGCTTAATTCCCGTAATGCTTATGTGGATGCCATGTTTGATTAGTTATCTGTGGAAAAGGTAAAATGTTTGTTTGGGAATAATCACATGAATCACTTTGAACTGCTAACATTGAATTGGACACACACGCACGAAAGGGGACTAGAGTCATGTAAGTGAGGTGATAATGAGAGAGTCTATGATTGTTCATGAGTCAAGATTGATTGTAAGCTAAAGTGTCAATTTGTGAAGAATATACAACCTGTATTTGGTTACTAAGATTTCTGCTCGATCTTGTTAGTAGCATTCATTCTGTTGAGTTTTTGTTAATTGCATTCATTATGTTTGTTTACCTGAGGACCAGCAATTGTTTAAGTTTGGGGGTATTTGATAAGTGGGTTAAAAACCTACTTAATCGGTATTTCTTAGCTTGATATATTGTTATTACTTAAGTGTGCATGTTACTTTTCATATGTTTATGTGAATTTGCAGGATATGAGTGAAGTTGAGCTTTAAGGAATAAAAGAGGAAAAATCGGGCAGAATTATACCTAGGCGCGGGGAGCGCGGGGAGCGCGAGGAGCTTAGAGCGCGTAGAGCGCGGGGCGCGCCGCCTCGAGGAAGAACCCCTGCATCCCTAGCGTGGGGGGCGCCGTTTGTGAAGGAAAGCTAGCCCGGGGCGCGCGAGGCAGACGGATTTGATGGAGATTTGGTCAATTAAAACATCTAGTTGAGCTGGGAAATGATTGCAGACTTACCTAATTGTAATAGGGTTTTGATAGACTATTTATATGAGTTGTTTTCTTAGGTTTTAATCATCTGGGAATTATCTTGATCTTTTAATCTATTATTTTTGATCTTTCATCTTTCATCTTGGGACTAGAAGGAGGCTATTCATTCATCAAGGCATGTCAGGCTAATTTACTTATTCAATTCTGAAGGGATGTTGAACCTTATTATCAATTAATGGTTTGATCAAGTTTATTCTATTTATTCTTTCATATTGAGATTTATTCTGATTATCTACATAAACTCTCTTGTATGTTATTCAATTGACTAATTTGATTTTTGCAGGATTAAATTAGTAAATTGAAATCATCTGCTATATTAAGATATATATATTAAGCAAACGATGTATGTCTAATTATAAGTAGCAATTAATGATATTTGATTGTGGTCAAGCTTTTGAATATTGTTAAGGTTTTCAGAAGACAAGTTAAATAATTCCTAATTGTGTAAATATTGCTTGAAATAATCAAATTCTCATACTTCATGCTTCTATCATATTAAATCTAGACTGATAGTTCTAGGTTGTATGATAGTTAGGATCTTTTGTTGGCGATCGTCGCATTAGATTTACACTTAAGGAGAATTTCGGGTAATTCGCGATCGCGGTTATCTAGGGTTATTAATCTCATTGGAAGTTAAATAGTGTAAACACTTGGTTAATCCATAATTGTGAAAAGGGGATACTGAACTGAAGAATTGAAGCTTTTTACTCATTGATATTTTCGTTAAATTCATTTTCGTTAATTATACTGTTCAAACTAAAAATTCCCAATTCATTAGAAAATACTTGGATAATTATAAACAACACACTCTCTGTGGGATCGATCCTTGCTTATTACTATACTAATTCTTGAGTTAATGGAATAGAAGTAAGGTAAATTTTGTAGTGCTAGACGACGCTACCATCTGTACTGCTGATTATCGATAAGCAATCTAATTTAATCTTTTATGAAAGACCTATCATTAATAAGATCGATATTCCAATTAGCATAAAACACTTTATCTCACAATACTATTACACGAATAATAAATTAGCTAACATTTAGCCACATAATGACGCTCAACAATCTTTTATGTTAGTTATACTTTACATCGTCTAATCTTTTTTTAAACTGACACTCAAAAATCGGTTTAAGTGTTTAAGGCTTTCCGTGACTCTATATTGAGAGCCTCTCATTCAAAATAATTAATTTAGATAAACCTTCATTCTTGGATTCCTTTGCATCTCTCTTTACTCGACACTTAACATTTGCTTACATCACATTAGACGTAAAATATTCGTTAACATTGATTAGTTAACATTCATTTCATATCCCTCTTTTAATTGACGCTCAACATTCGGTTAAGTCGTTCTATCTTAACATTGCATCATGCTTAATGTTTGCTAACACTCATTTAAGTTAACCTTTGTCTCTTACTCTTTATTCTTTTTTTCAATCGACACTTAACGTTTGGTTAAGTCGATATAGTTTAACGTTACATTATATCAAATGTATTACAACCATTTAAACTAATTAAATTAACTTCTACCTTATGCTTTTCATAACACTTCATTTATTTAGTCACTTAATATATAATTAAGTTACAATATCTTGCCTTTACATTCCTTCACTTAAATATTTACTTAACACTTTTAGTTAAGTTCTTATAATCTTGTATTCACATCCTTTAGATGTGTATTAGGCTAATTAAGTAGTTAAATTAACCTTTAAGTCATTCTTTAATTTTCCATATTATATTTCCAAAGTATTTCATTCCATTAGTAATTAACATGTAGTTAAGTCCTTTATATAAGTCTCCACATCATTTTGGATGTTTATTAGATTAATTCAAATTAATTAAATTAATATTTAATCAAGCTTCCATAGTCTTCCTTTAATAAATACCTAATAATAAGTTAGGTATTTTAAAGCTCTCTATTTCATCACAATATATGTATACGGTTCATTAATATTAGTCAAATAAACCCTCTTGTCATGATTTAAATTCAATTCTTCCCAATAATACTTAATAACAATTTAAGTATTTAAAATCTTCAAATATGTCTCATTATATTGTAGTAAGTGTTTAAAGTATTCCATTATACCTTATTAGGGGTATAATAGTCTTTAGGATAAAGTATAAATATTTCCTTTAAATTGTTATTTAACATCTAGTTAAGTTTCTAAGACTTCTCATTATTTCACATTAAGTGTATAAAACTTATTATGATTACTTAAACAAATTTTCTTTAGGCCCTCATTGTAAACCTTCTTCTCTGCGCTTGTTTGGCCCCTGGCGCTGCGGCGCCAGTTTTGTATTAGGAACTAGCGCTGCGGCGCTGCTAGCTGACTTTAGTTGACTGACTTGATGGCGCGGCAGCGCCCAAACTTAGTACATTTATGGCACTGCAGCACCGTGCACCAGTAACAAATTTTACAATTTTCTTATTCTTGCGATTTTGGACCTAACTTCCTTCAAATCTTCATAACTCAATTTATATAAATCAAAATGAGTCCGTTTTCAACCCAATGGATTCTTGACTCATAGAATTACAACATACCAAATCTAGAAATATTAACATATACATTTACTTAGTAGATCTGAAGCTTTAAGAGGAAAATAGAGGTTTACAGTTTTAAGAACTTACTTCTTTGATTCTTCCTCTTAGATGCTTGATGATTTAATAGATCTTGCTAGAATCCTCTTCCCTTCCTCCTTGAGTTCCCTCATAGCCCAAATCAAGTAAAATCACTCCACCCATCACTTTCTCTCTAGTTTTCTTGAAGTCTTGGTCGAAGAAGATGGAGAAGATGGTTATGGAGGTTGTTTAATTGATGTATATGGAGTGTATAAGGAGTTTGTTAGCAAATTTTCTCTCCTCCCTCGAGTCATTCCCGAGCTCTCCCTTTCTTCTTGTCTGTTTCTCTTTTCTCTTTTTTTTTTCTCTTCTTCTCTTTCTCTTTCTCTTTCTCTTATCTTTCTCTCTTCTTTCCTTCTTATCTTCTCCTATCTTATACATATCTTATCTTTATCTCTCTCTTATCTTTAGAGATCTTAGGAAATAAAATCACATGTTTTTACTCCCTTTATGTGCCGACACATTGCACCAAAATATTTGCCCAATTTGGTATTTTATTTTATTTTCCAAATTAGCTTAATGTTTGGGTTTTCCAATTAATTCCTTTGGGCCATGTAAAATAGCATGGTCTAATATATAAATTTTAACTTATCCTAATTATTTAATAAGGGTTTCTATTCCACTCATTCTGGAATTTAAATAATTACTTTCATAGATTTAATCATATAACTTAATTAGGTTTTCCTTAATTAGGTTAATATAATTAATTAGTGGAGATATATAAAAATAAATCCCTTATGTAAATTTACTAGTATGTAATTTAAATACTAACATTCTCAAATAATTATAACCCTTAGGTTAATTAATTCTTATACCTAATATATAAAAATTAGGCCATAATAGTTTTATGTTATTTGTTTATTATATAATAAATAAATATATACAATTCACATAAGATTCATATTCATTTATTTCACATATCCACTCTGTATATGTCTCAAAATAATTTAATATGTTGAGACATGTCACATAATTCTCTTTGTAAGACCCCAGCTTTTTATGAATAAGATTTAATTTTCTCTACATATTATTTTAAATAGTAAGGTGTTGATTTGATAAATGTGATAAGTTATGGGTGATATGTGCAAATTTTACAAAGTAAGCAAGTTGTCATAAATATTCGTTTGGTCGGGGAATATTCTTTTTGTCGGAGAATATTCGTACGACGGCGCAATCAGTGGTGGGCCCCATAACGGAATAACTGTCGGATATAGAAAGCGAGAAAAAGAACCTTTTTATAAAAATAATGACAAAACTTTTACCATTAAACTGTTGAAATATCCGGTGATAAAAGTACAGTAATACACTTTGTTGCACAGTAGCACACTATATTGCACATTATTTTTAATTATTGATTCTTACGAAAGAATTCACTCATTCAATAATTGTCACAGTAATTACTGTTCAGTATCTTATATTATTGATTTAATAATTGCTACATTGATAATTGCATAGTATTTTATATTATTGATTCAATAATTGTCACAGTAACTCATATTGTTTAAATGATAGTATTATATAGCATTATTGGCAATGTCTAGAAAGTTCTGTCGAGAAAAGAGGTTAGGCTATATAATTGCATGTCAATAAGAATAAATCCTTATTGGAAAGCTCCCTCTTTCCTGGGAACGATCTGGTTGCCAATATTGTGATTCTGTAATATTAATTGTGAATAATAATTAATGAATAAAATAAAAATTATTGATAAATATGATAAGTAAATATTTGTTCAATTTTGATATAAATTGAGGAATTTTTAGCATGAGACATTTGTTGAAAGTTGGCATTTTATGTTATCCGATAAAATAATTCATTCAAATATATTATAATATTACATTATAATAGTATAATGTGATAATATAATAGTATAAATTCATGGTATAAAAATAAAATGAGGGGGAAGAGAGTAAATTGAATTTGAATTTTTTTTAATAATTATAAATGTTTTTAATATATATATAAACATGTGAGAAATGGTGGAGGTGGAAGGTTTGGTTTTGAATTCCTTCTTTCAAAAGTGAGGTAAGCGATGATGTCATAGGAACGATGAGGTAAGCGATGATGCCATAAATTATGGTGAAAAGACTACTTTACCCTGACTCTGCCAAGCCTATAAATAGAAGCTCATTTCTTCCATCTTTCTCACCAATTCACTAAAACTAAGAAGAGAGAGTTAGAGAATGAGAATAAGAAAAAGAAGAGGAATATCGAAGAAGTAAGAACAAAAAGTTCTGCTACTACACTATTGCAGTATCTAGTCTCCTATTAAGGTAAATGATGTTATTTTATTTCAATACTCGTAAGGGATATCATTTTTCTTTCATATTCCATATTATGTAAGTGATATTATTTCATTTCATATTCCTAAATCTAAACTTACTATGATAAGTATTGCTTCTATAATTCCTGAAATGATTAGAAATTGCTTAAGATTTTTGCTTCATCTAATATTATTTCACTGGAATATTGGTCTGAACTTATTGAAATTTTAATCTTTTCATATCAGGGTACTATTCATTTGGGTACTATTCTCAGGGTACTATTCACAACAAAATTGGTTTCTTTTTCTGTCCAAATTATCTTTGATTTATGAATCTTACTCTTGAAATTAGATCCATGTTTTGATCTCCTTATTGACAATTTGGACATTCTTGAACTCTGGATAAATTGAATTATAAATCTCTAAAATTTGTCCTTGATCTCACTTAATTCATTTTTTATATCATTTTTCATCATCCCGAGTCTTAAATTGTGGTGAAAGTTATCTTTGGCCCGCAATGCAAAGATGAAATGTTGATTTATGAATATCTTTGGCCCGTAGTGCAAAGATGAACAGTTGATTGATAAATATCTTTGGCCGTAGTGCAAAGATGGACAACTGTTTGGTATGATCATGACCACTGGTGATACAATTGAATATCTTTGGCCCGTAGTGCAAAGATAAATTATTGATTTGAAATATTTGTTTATGGGTGTTACAGGGATAAAATATTGATGATGGACTTTTAAATCATAGAAGATAGTAGACATCATTCTCTACTTGATTGTTCTAATGGATTGTTATTTTCGTTGCAGTTGTTGATCTAAATCTTGTTGTCCATTATATTTTTTCTGATTTATTGGAGGCTAACAATAATTTATTCTTCATTATTTTACTCATAATATTCTTTACTGGACTAGTTGAGCTCACCCTTTTCTTTCATTGTTCTCTTCAGGGAATGAGAATGTAGCTGGGAGTGATGGTCCGAGATAGTGCTATAGTAGTCCTCACTATTTTGTAAAATAGTGTGATAACAATGAGGACTTATTTGAGTGATAATATTTTCGTATTATATACGACTTAATATCTGTATTAAAGGTCATAGTTTGTGTGGTCGTATTTTATATGACAGTTTAATATAATAAGATTTGTATTTAAATTCTGTACCATGTATTTGGCGACTCAGAATGAGTTGTGTGGACCTATTTTGGGGGCGTCACAGTTGGTATCAGAGCTTAGGGATATGATCTCTGGTGGAGATCTGGGATTAGAACTAGGAGGGGAGAGACGAGTAAAACCTTTGCTAATGTGTCCTACCTAAGCTTATTAGTTATTTAATTGGTCGGTTGGAATATAGGGATAATATGTGACATGTCAATTTCTTTAATTAACCATTTTTTTGTGGTAGTATTTGAGAATGGATATGAAAATCTAAGCAATGGAGCATTTGAGACCATTGAGACACCGCCAATCAATAATCAGGATAATGTGCCTCAGGAAGGCAATAATACTTCTGTAAACAACACCACCGACCAAATGATGAACGATGGGGTGTTTAGGAGTTTTCTACAATTCATGCAAAACAAGACAAGAGAGACTCCTATTCAAAATGCAGGTGGAAATAGTGGTAACTCGAGGCTTGTCACTGCCAAGCAATTCAAGGAGTTGGGACCACCGGGGTTTTTGAGAAAGCCAGAGCCGCTCAAGGTAGAAGCTTGGATTAAGCAGATCACCAAAATATTTGATGTTCTGGGATGCACAGAGGAGCAAAAGGTTTCCTTCGCCACCTTTACGTTACGTGAAGAGGCAGATTACTGCTGGGAATCTGTGAAGCATACTCAGTTTTCCGTACTTAAGATGTCTTGGGAGAAGTTTCAAGAATTGTTCAAGGACAAGTACTTTCCAGAAAGTATTCGTCATATGAAGGAGGTGGAATTCATCAAAATGGAACAGAACAATATGACTGTATCACAATACGATGCCAAGTTTGTAGAATTATTTCGGTTTGCATCCCATTTGGTGGACAATGAGGATTGAATGACACGAATGTTTTTGAGAGGTTTGAAACCTGAAATTCGTCAATACCTCGTTTCTCATAAACTTTGTTTGTATTCAGATGTTGTGAATAGGGCTCAATTATTGGAGCGAGATAATGAGACTGTTCAACCAAAGGACAACAACCATAGTCGTACCAGTGGCAACAGTCATCGGAACAATGATAACCAGCGTAGAGGAAATTATCATGCCAGAAATGGTAACCACTTCGGTGGTAATCATGGCCAAGATAATAGAAGAAGTGAGTCGGGTGAAAATTTCAAAAAAGAGAAGATACAACAATGATGACGGAAAGACATCGGCAGCAGCACAAGCACTAGCAACCGTTTCTAGGGGAGGGAAACGACCACCAGTCGTATGTTACAAATACGAACAAGAGGGACACATCAGTCCAAACTGCACATAACAATCCAAGGTGTGCTACAATTGCGAAAATGAAGGTCACATAGCTCGGGTGTGCCCTATAGCAAAGTCAAGTCCAGCTGGAATGGTGACACCAAAGGTTGTCCCAGACAAGTCAAAGTCGGTGGTCCGTAGGAGAGCTTTTGTCGTGACTACCCAAAAAGCGAGGAACCCAAACGAAGTTATCACGGATAAGCTAATCATAAACTCTTTCGAAGTCTATACTGTAGACACTCAAAATTTTCTTTCCCTGTTACTAACATTATAGAAGGGCAAAATGGTACCATCAAATCAACTCCGATCTTTAATCGGACCGTCAGATCAACCTCGATCTCAATATTGGCCCATCAAATCAACTCCGGTCTCCAATCGGACCGTCAGTTCAACCCCGATCTCAATATCGGGCCATCAAATCAATTCTGATCTCCAATCGGACCGTCAGTTCAACCTCGATCTCAATATCGGGCCATCAAATTAACTTCGATCTCCAATTGGATCGTCAGTTCAACCCCGATCTCAATATCGGGCCATCAAATCAACTCTGATCTCCAATTGGACCGTCAGATCAACACCGATCTCAATATCGGGCCATCAAATCAACTCCGATCTCCAATCGGACCGTCAGATCAATCCCAATCTCAATATCGGGCCATCAACTAAACTCCGATCTTCAATTGGACCATCAGTTTAACTCCGATCTCAATATCGGGCCATCAAATCAACTATGATCTCCAATCAGACAGTCAGATCAACATCGATCTTAATATAGGGCCATCAAATCAACTCTGATCTCCAATCAGACCGTCAGATCAACCCCGATCTTAATATCGGGTCATCAGAGCAGCCCCGTTCTCAACACGGGAAGTACCAGTCAGCCCTGGTCTCTACCCGGGAAGTCAAGTCAACTTTGGGAACAAACTTGAAGCTCCAAAACATCTCCAGAGGAAAACCTGGAACGACCAACTCAGTCTTAGAGACTACACTGAGGACAAATAGACTTGACTGGGATCCAAGTCTTGGAAACAACTCCCGAAAGTCAACCGAAGGCCATGCCAACACTAAGGGCAACCCCGGGAGGGGTAAAATGGTCATTTTACCAACCCTAAGTCGACTCAGTTAAACTCAAGCCAAATTAATGCCACCAAGGTCAGAACGAACTATAACGACCATCCCGAGTGCAAATAGCGCAAAACAGCTCACAGATAAACTGTGAGGAATCGACGACCTGGTTATGAACCCGTCTTTCTGGACCCAAAAAATATTTTATCCTATGTCATTGTGACACTCTCGGCGAGGGCTTTTCGAAAAGGTATAGCATGCCTCAAATGGACGCTTCGATCAAAAGTTAGAAAGTTTCGACTTCTACCTCACGTTGCTCGGAGTGCACGTACTTCGAGATGACTCAACTGAACACGTGGGCCCCACCAAGGGAGCCGCACCTCTACCTGCAGTAGCAGCAGGTAGAGCTGAGGCTCCCTGGCCTATAAATAAACGTGCCCCCTCCTTTTCAAGAATTCTAAAACGCAGCGCACTTCTGCCTGTTTGATTTTCTGACTTTTTCACCTCTTCTAAACCCAAATCTTTTCATTCTAACACGTAGATATACCCACATACTACCACATATCAAAAAATAACCGGTAGATTCTGACGTTTAGAGCCTACGATTTGGCAAAATGCCAGTGTAGAAGTCCATTGTAAGTATTTTTACAATCAGAAAGTGATTCCTACTTCTTTGCACTGTTTTGCACTTGCATATCAAATTTTGTTTTCTAAATATGCCCGGAACTTAGTTCCGTGGCCGTTTTTGTCAAAATTTGGTATATTTTTGTATATAAACTCAATTTCTGGCATTTTTACAACTCGGATTGACAATCCGTCAGCTCTAATAGCTTCAGTGCACTAATATCTTCGTTTTAAGCAACTTCATCTTCCCAGTCCGGGTTTGACTTTTTTTATGTGTTTATTCAACTGTATATATACTAACTTTTCAATTCTGTCAAGCCCAGATGTCAAATCTGAGGTAGTTTACTGTTTTTATATATATATTTATGCATATATAAGCAGCCTTCACCACCACTGGGTTCTCTTCCCAGTCTTGGTTGACTACGTTTCTGCCAATATATATATATATATATATATATATATATTTATATTTCAGTCCGGCCTGGATTATTTTGTGGTCTTTATACTGTTCTTTGCACCCTTCACCATTACTGGGTTATCTTCCTAGTCCCTGGTTGACTACTTTTCTGTATATTTACATTTATGTTCGGCCTAGATTATTCTGTGGCCTTTTTACTGCTTTTATATATAAATATGCATATATAAGCCGCCTTCACCATCACTGGGTTCTCTTCCCAGTCTTAGTTAACTACTTTTCTGTATATATATATATATTTCAATTCCAGTCCGGGTACTGGCATGAAAACCCATTGCCCTTTATAGCTTTTATATATATCACTGTATATATATATATATATATTTCTTTGCTTGTTTTTCTTCAATTAATGCTTTAAATATTCATTTGATATGAATCGATATTTGTCAGTCGCAAAAGCAACCTCGTGTCCCTTAGATCGCTATCTAGTGGGAACGAGACGCTTCGGCCAAGTGCAAACCAGGATTTACTGAATGAATCCTCGGTTCTGGCGATATTTGGAATATATATCTATTTCTATACAAATTTAAACTTTGCTTGTTTATTGGCTACTCATATGTGAGCCTAGGAATCATGGGATTCATGATCAAACTGATCGAAATCTGATTCCCACGATGGACAAACTCCACTTTACAGATGTACCCTGCTAGTTTTTAAAATGTACATACAAAAGACTTTAAAACAGTTATCCGGATTTAAGGTCTCAACATAGTAAAAACTATGGGTTGACGTGTCAGAGTCCCTCCGATGGCTATTATGCCCATGAGGAGACTGACACTTGTATTTATTTCTATGGTCGAGGATGCTTCGCAGCCCGACAAATCACCATTCAAATGCAAGCCTTAAGGCTGTAAAGATAAAAATGGAAGTATCAATAGGCTTCAATTCCTATGTTAGCATAAGGGTTTGATAACCAGCTTTCAAAATATCATTTCAATTCAATCAAAAGAAAAGCTTTTTGCAAATCAAATCAAAGACTTTTTGCAAATCAAATCAACCCTTCGTATATAGGTTCAAACGAAGCAAAGCACTACTTTCAATCAATCAAACATAGGCCCAATTTTCAAACAACATTCAAACACGCATTTCAGTTTTAAGGGAAATATTGAAAAGATGCAGTACCGTGTTTACACGGGAGTCGTGGGGTGCCTAACACATTCCCCACACTTAACCAAGCCCCCGAGCTCAAAACTTTATTTTCAAAGATCAAGTTTCGACAGTGTCCAGCAAATTGGGTCTCTTTCAAACAAAATTCGGTTGAGTTGGTACAACCATTTCAAATCTACTAACTGGCGACTCTGTAAAACGTTCAAATCGTCGACATGATACATGTTGGCCTTTTCCTAAAAAACCCTTCAAAACCTTTTTCGCAATAAAAAGAGTGAGGGTAGAGATAACTTAGGAAGAGAGAAAGATTCTGGTTGTGACCCGACCCTCAGATTTTTTTCCCGAAGTTGACAGGTGGTGACTCTACTGGGGATAGTAGAGGGCTTAGGCCGCTTTCAAATCTTTTCAAGCATTTCCCTTTCAAAACTATGAATGCGTGAATTCTGCATCTCCACATTAATAAATGCATGAATGCTGCGTCTTTATATTGAATGAATGTGAATGAATGCTTTCCTGCTTTTTAGTGCTTCGCACCCATATTAGTGCTTCGCACCCATATTAGTGCTTCGCACCAACTGTCATCATATGCATACGGTGAGGGCGATGTATGTGAATGTATGTTGTGTTCCTCTCACAAGGAGGCAAAACCCGTCGGTGATAAGTAATGTCTCTGGGGATGGCTTAGTCTTTGGGGCTCATGAAAATGCACCACCCAGATTCGTTCCAGTTGAAAGATCCGATTAATTTCCCCTTTAGTAGATTGCAATGATCTGGGGACCTTCATGCCAAAAAGCCACGAGATTAGCCTAAGATAGGTCAGCCTCTGTTTAACCAAATTCGATGGGAAGCTTCTTCATGCCTTCCTCTTTCAATTTAATGTCCTGTTTTCAATATTTATTTCTTGTCATCCTGTCATCAAAAACAACTGACCTCTGTTTTACAGGATAAAAATAAAAAACCACATCATGCATCCTATCCCTACCTACTTCAGGAAATTGACACGCCTACGTTTTGTTGTAGGTTAAAAATTGGTCCTGTTACTTGATCTAAGTCTAAGAAAGCACTACGTCCATCCACAGACATGACTTCAAGTGCTCAAACAGAATCCACCCCTGTCTCTAGGCAAGAGTTCAAAGGACTGAGAAATCAGATAGCTGAATTAGTCGATTTTCTAATAGAACAAAGCAAGGCCCTTAAAGGGAAGCAAGCCCAAACTCACACAGAACCAGGAACACCTGGTAGTAGTGGTGGTAGTCAAGAGATCGAAAAGGCCGAGACTCAGATTCCTGGGCCACAGAACTAGGACACAACCAACAAAACCCCTGAAATCACCACCCTCGTCAAAGAACAGGAAGCTGGTGACATCATTAAGAAAGTACAATAAATGGAAGAAACTCTCCGGTCTATCAAAGGGACTGGGGCATTCGACAGTGTTAATTACTCTGACCTCTGTATTTTCCCCGGAGCTCGTTATCTTGAGAAATTCAGAACTCCCAATTTTGAGAAATATGATGGATTGGGAGATCCTTATACACATCTGAAAGTATTCATAGGAGAACTCGGATCCTATGCAGAGGACGAGAAACTTCGAATGCAGTTATTTCAAAAGAGTCTAACTGGAGAGGCTAGAGCCTGGTATATCCGCCTAGACAATTCTAAGATTCACAGCTGGGAAGAGTTGGCCCATGCCTTCCTCAGTTAGTACAGTTTCCAATCTCAGCTGGCTCCAAACAGATACTAGATAACAAAAATCAAGAAAAAGAACATTAAATCATTTAGAGAATATGCCCAACGATGGAGGCGGGTGGCAGCACAAGTCTCCCCAGCCATGAATGAGTCTGAGATAGTCATGACCTTCATCGACATCTAAGAAGCACCATATTATGAGAGGGTCCTAGAAGGCATATAAAAACCATTCTCTGAAATGATCAAACACAGTGAAATGGCAGAAATGGGGCTCAAGTTCGGGAAGATAAAAGATCTGACCTCCCTCGAAGCTGTCGCTGAACATATCCAGTCCGAAAATTATGGGAGTAATCCCCGGAGAGTATACAAAAAGAAAGATGAAGAATTGTCCTTAATATTGCAAGGGCAGAATACAAGGGGCGAGTCAAACGGTATGCCCATTCAAAAGAGGAACTATACCCCTTTTCAAGCTCCAGCACAGCCTTCAAACCCTCCATTCTAGAAAAATATGGAGGTCAGGCGTAGAAGAACTTTCACCCCTCTAGGGGATTCACTCTAGAACGTGTTTAAGCTTCTGACAGCTCAGAAGAAGATTGTCCAACTCCTTCCACCCACCAACATCGGTGGACGAAATTTTGACTCAAGCAAGAAGTGTGCTTACCACTCTGGATCTCCAGGCCATGAAATTCAAGACTATTGGTCTCTCAAGCACAAAATACAAGACTTGATCGACAACGGAGAGATTGTGGTAACAAAGCCTGAACAACCGCATGTGCAGGACAATCCTCTTCCACAGCATAAAGAGGAAAATGTCAATATGATCAGCACCACAAGTGGAGAAGGATCCAAGTACCTTCATTATGTGGGAGAATCAACTCCATCCAGTAACAGCACCCCAGATAGTTGGGAAGTTTCAGAAAGAAGGTTCCTGATAGAGCAGGAAATAAAGTCTATCAAGGAACAAATCGAGTAATTAACAGAACTGGTCGTCTACCAGCATCAGATCACCAGGAAAATAATCAAACAGGCCAACCGGTCTCATATCGATCAACCTCCCACACCAGAGATCAATCCCATGAGGGATCATAACCGATTTCATGAGCATGAATCCTGGACTGACAAAGGGGTTGAAGAAGCAAGCATCCAAACTAGTGGAAAATTCCTATTTCAAAGGAACTTCACCAACCTAAACCAGTCAATGGAAGAAATCCTCCAGATGCTAATCAACAAAGGAATGGTTGCAGACTTGTTACCACTATTGAACCCTCGGGCCAGAAAATTCAAACCTGATCAAATATGTCAGTACCACTCCAATTCACCCGGCCATGATACTGAGGATTGCTGGGCGCTTCGTAACCTGATTCAAGACATGATTGAAAATGGTGACCTGATAAGGGGAAATCAAGTTCTAGACCTCCTAGATGAAGAAAATCTATGGATCCCCACTGTATGGAATCAGGGTACCGTAGCTGTCATCTCCTGTAATGATGAGTCAACCCTCAAACCCTTAGTACTACCAGGGAAATAGGGTCCAAGAAATATAAAATCCTGTGAAGGAGGCCGCACTCGAGCCTTTGATATTTCCTTTCAGACCCCAGTATCCAATTATCAGTCTGAAGCAGGTCCCATGGAACTACGGAAATGATGAAGGGTCCACCTCAAACAACATTACCGTTGTACCAAAGGATAATCCCTTATACCTGATAGTAGTGTGCATACAAGCCAATCATGTATGATGATAAAGCACGTACTTTGTAAACAATCTTATTTATTTATTAATAAAATATTCATTTATTAAAGGCATTTAATTATTTACATGTTGCTGTTTTTATAATATGTAAATAACCCATAGTTTTAAGCAATGCTTTTAGAATCATGATGATGATCATGCTAATGAGATCTAAATTCTTAGAAAGTTTTAAAACTTAAATAGTTCCCAATCGTGGGATTACTAAAAAAGGGATTAGTAAATCCGGATAGATTGGTACATATGTTGCTTGCTCATTGGATGAGGATGATTGATCTCATGATCATTTGTGTGGAGACACTAAAGCAAGTATGTAGGTGCTTATTGAAGAATAAGTTCACTGAACGTGATTCGCTATGGAATACCTAATGGAGTTTTACTCGCATGTCAATAGGAATTCCTAATGTGATAGTAGTACAAGTGATCCTTGGACTTGAGATCATCATAGTATCTTGTATGTAACAAATTATACTTTGACTTATTCCTTAAGACCTTTTAAGGCATATATAGGGTATGCTTGGGTATAATGAGTTACATATGGAGATAATGAATGATCAATAAAGAATCTACCACCTCTAGTAAAAGAGGAGATATGTCCTATGTGATTCGTTAAATGACAACCCAGGAATCCTTGGCCAAGGTGAAATGAAATTAGAAAGGAGTTTTTAATTTGCATTATTTGGAGTTGTGCATTTTCTAATCGAAATACATATAATTAAATAAAATAAGACTTGACAGTAAATCCATGTCTTATATTTAATTGGGACATTGTATGGTGGAAGGATTGAATTGTATGGTAACTATTAACTCACAGGTTCTTTTATGATTAATGTTGAAATCTATATTATCTGGAAAGTCGTTGATCGCTAGGGAGGCTTATCCCTATTGTAGAATAAATATTATTTATTTAAATAGATTATTAGTTTAATTTATTTATTTAAATAAGATTAAAATTGTTTTAATTGATTTATTCACAACCGGTTTAATATGGAGAACCTAAAGGGTCACACCATAAAAGGAAGAATAATTATTTAAGAAGGTAATGGCATAATCGTAATAATGCATTAAATATAATTAATTTAATCTATGGTGATAGAATAAATTAAATAGCTTAATGTTTATTATTTAATATTTTGGAAATATTAAATATAAATTAATAAGAGGAGTCTTATTAATATTATTACAATTATTATTATTTTAATTTCTAATGGAGTTTAGTAATTAATTTAATATTTAGTACTCTCATTTATTCCTAATAAGATTAGGAGATAAATTAATTAAATGAATTTAATTAATTATTCCCATGTGGTGGGAAGCCTAAATTAATTAAAGGAGTTTAATTAATTAAAAGAAATCCCATGTCTAATAGGATTAGAAGGGTTGACCAATGTCTATATAAGAGAAGTCTTATAATAGATATTAGATGATGCAATTCCAATTGTTGGAGAGTACTCCTTTTCTATAGAGGATAGAAAACTAAGGTTAAGCCAAACACCCTCCTTCTTGATAATTCATCTTCCTTGGTGGATCACCTCTAGAGGCCAAACACTTGGGTGGCTAACGTTGATCAAAGAAAGGAATCTAACCCGAAAATTCAAGAAGATCACGAAGAACAAGGAGTTGAACTAGTACCTGTGGAAGCTTCGTTCTACAAGGGTATGATTCCATAACTTCTTATTTATCGTTTTAAATTAATAATTTGCATAAAGGATGATCCGGGTAATGGTTTTGTAGAAATTTTTTAAACTCTGATATACCATGCTTCCGCTAATTTTTGCAATTTGATTGCGTCACGATTTCGTACAAACCCAACAATACCTACCTCAGCGGGTGATCAAACCAGTCATCAAAGCCAAAGTAAAGGTGACCAATGAGAAAATCGAAGAATTCGTCAACAAAATGGGACACAATAAAATCAAGGTGGTGCAAGACTTGAAAGATGCACCCAAGCAAATGTCCATCCTAGACTTGGTCTTATCCTCAGTGGATCATCACAACATTCTAGGGAAAGTACTAGAAGAAACCCATCTGCCACATACTGTGGATGCCGAGAAATTTTATCATGTGGTAGAACACATTTTTAACAGCAATGTGATATCTTTCACTGATGATGATATCCCTGCAGAAGGAATGGGCCATCATAAGTCCCTGCATATAGCTGTGATGTCTTCCGGGTATGTGATCGGAGGGGTACTCATCGACGGAGGATCATCCCTTAACATATGTCCCTACGATACCTTGGAAAGAATGAAGATCAACCCGAACAGGATCAAAACCAGCCGTATGGTCATCCGAGCTTTCGATGGATCGCGACGCCAAGATATGGGAGAAATAGAGCTACCCTTGGAGATTGGCCCACACACTTTCAACGTATCCTTTCAGGTGCTCAATATCGCCACTGGATATAACCTGTTGCTCGGCAGGCCATGGATTCATATGGTAGGGGCAGTGCCATCCACACTTTATCAACAGCTCAAATACATTATCAACGGCAACCACATCACGGTCAATGCTGAACCAGAATACCCTGTCGGCATACAAGGAAACATGCCAATGATCAGTTTGGATGCAGGGATTGAACCTGCAAGTTTTCAAGCTCTAGAGGTGAGCGATACACAGTATCTACCTATCGGAGCACCACCCCTGAAGCCTAAGGTCTCCACTGAAGTAATGACAGTGGGCCAGGAAATGGTATATTTGGGTTTCCAACCTGGAGAAGGGTTAGGAAAGAATCAGCAAGGTATAGAGAGCCCGATACAAATCCCTAGTCAAACTGGGAGTGCAGGATTGGGATATTCATCCAGGGCAAATTACAGGAACCCGCATAAGCATCCCAAGGTTCATGCTTCCACCATACTTTTGCCAAATCTTACTAATACTGGATGGGTAAAACTAATAAGGAAGATCCCTACTGCGGTATCAGCCATGCTGTTTCCTCCAATTATACCTGTCAAGGAAAGAAAAGCCCTCAAGCATGAGGCAGATAGCGAAAAGGGAAAAGGAAAGATCCTGTACGAAGGACGAGACCCATTCGCTAACATGCGGGCCATCATAAACTATGAGGGTATGAATGATGAGATCCCAGACAGCGAAGACAAGTATTAGATTCAAATTCCTCCCATCAAGAAGGAAAAAGGGGGCAGTTCAAAGAAAAACCCCTGTCCTATTATAAAGGATGTCTCAGTCGTCATCCAAGACGAGACAGATAATCACAAATCCCTGATCCTCCCGGTTTATGAGGATTTAACCTTGGATAACTGGAGCAGTGTCCCTTGCCTCGGTCAAAAAGGGTAAAGAGGCATAGAAAGTCAATCTGCCCTTTAATCATGCTTTCATTTACTACTTACTTTTGATTACACAGCTATAGCAGCAACTTTGTCATGCGTTGCAGAATGCTATATATATTTAAGCAGTTGTATATATCTAAGATGAAAGCTTTTTTGTTTTCAGGACTCAAGCGTTGGATGTATTTGTCTCTATTGATGAGATGTCAACCTGTCAAAATGACTAAGACTTTGATGTAGAATTGAACTTCGACTTGATGGATATTGATCAAGAGGAGGAAGATGACTATGAGGTGCCCGAGGAGATCAAAAAATGGGTCGAAGATAAATCCAAACCAAACCTCGACCAAACCACCACTATCAACATAAGAACCTCCGAAAACATCAAAGAAATCCAGATAGGTTTAGACCTCACACCAGACCAAAAAGCAGACCTGATCGAACTCCTAACACAGTTCTGGATGTATTTGCATGGTCACATGAAGACATGATTGGCCTGTCCACTGACATTATCATCCATCGAATGACCATCAAAGACGGGTTCAAGTAAAAGCTCAAGCGATTGAAACCTGAATGGAGTCTGAAAGTCAAAGAAGAAGTTGTTAAACAATTCAAAGCCGGGATTATCATGGTATCAACCTACCCAGAGTGGCTTTCAAATATAGTTCCCGTGCCTAAGCCCGGAGGGAAGGTACGAGTATGTGTGGATTACCAGGATTTGAACAAAGCCTGCCTTAAGGACAATTTCCGGGTACCTTTCATCCACATCCTGATAGACAATACTGCGCAGTATGGCATGTATTCCTTCGTAGATTGCTTTGCTGATTACCATCAAATCATAGTTGCTGAAAAGCACCGGGAGAAAATAACTTTTATCACTCCTTGGGGAACCTTCTACTATAGGCGACTATCCTTCAGCCTCATCAATACCGGAGTCACGTATCAGCGAGCCATGATGGCCCTATTTCATGACATGATGCACAAAGAGATAGAGGTTTATGTGGATGACATCATTAATAAATCCCGAAGGGAGGATGATCACATTGACCATCTTAGGAAGCTGTTTAACAGGTTGCGTAAGTACAACCTCAAGCTGAATCCCGCCAAATATGCTTTTGGCATTAAAGCAAGCAAGCTACTAGGATTCCTGGTGAGTAATCAAGGCTTCAAACTAGACCCTGCCAAGATCAAAGCCATCACTAAGATGCCAGTACCTCGAACAGAGAAGGAAATACGTGGGTTTCTAGGGAGAATTAATTTCATAAGCCGATTCATTTCCCAGCTCATAGCAACCTGTGAACCAATATTCAAACTACTAAGGAAGAATTCTTCTACCAAATGGAACGAGGATTGTCAACAAGCCTTCCTTGCCATCAAGAGACAGCTGATTGAAGCACCTGTTTTGGTACCTCTAAGGGATGGAGTTCCCTTATTCATGTACCTGTCCGTTAATGCCAACGCAATGGGCTGCATGCTAGGACAGAAAGATGATAGTAGCAAAGAAAGAGCCATCTACTACATTAGAAAAAGATTCAGTAGTGGTGAACAGAAATACACACTGATCTAGAAAACATGCTGTGCATTAGCATGGGCCGCCGTGAGGTTACAACATTACCTCCATGGGCACACGACTTACCTCATATCCCGCATGGATCCACTTAAATACGTATTCAACAAGCCAATGTTGAATTTTTGACTGTCCAAATGGCAGTTAATCCTACAATAATTTGACATTGTCTACGTGACTCAGAATTCAATCAAAGGTCAAGGCATTGCAGATCAATTAGCTGAAGCACCTTCAGGAGGGTTTGATCCCCTGGAGACTTATTTCCCGAATGATGGAATTATGACAATTCAACAACTCCAGCAAAAGAATACAGTCCAACCATGGAAAATGTATTTCAATGGAGCAGTAAACATGGAAGGTGCCGGAGCTAGGGCAGTCCTTATATCTGGTACAGGAGAACAATATCATGTGGCTTCCAAACTGCAATTTGGCAACACCAACAACACGGCCGAGTATGAAGGATTTATAATGGGGTTGAAACTAGCCCAATCCATGGGTATTAAACACCTACTGGTCTTTGGAGACTCTGAGTTGGACATCAGACAAACCACCGGGGCATATCACACCAAAGAACTGCATTTGCTGCCCTATCATCGGCAGGTCGTCAAAATATCTATGGAGTTTGAAGACATAACCTTCATCCATATTCCTCGAGGTAGGAATGACTTCGCTGATGCATTGGCAACGTTGGCTTCATTAATCTGCATATCCGATAGGAGTGGGATTCCCTGTATCAAATTTATAATTCAGAAAGCCCCGATATATAAAAGATATGTTGGAGACGTATCAGATGAAATACCTCATGACAATCAGCCTTGGTATCAAGACATCAAGGAATATCTACGAGATAGATTTACACCCGCTGGAGCAAGCCAATCCGAGCGAAAGTGGATTCACAAGATGGCTATGAAGTTCTATCTGAGCGGAGATGCCCTCTATAAAAGGGATATAGGGATAGGATTGTTAAGATGCCTTGATAAAGATCAAGCCTAGAGATTGATGGACGAAATCCACGGTGGAGTCTGTGGTCCACACATGAGCATTCATCTACTGGCCAGGAAGATATTGAGAACCGATCATTATTGGATCTCTCTCAAAGGTGATTGTGATGATCACTTCAAAAGATGTTATTAATGCCAAGTATATAGAAATGCCATACACGCTCCTCCGAATAAGCTACACAACATGAGTTCACCATGTCCTTTCTCCATGTGGGGAATGGATGTGATCGGTCTAGTGGAACCCAAAGCCAGCAATGGTCATTGATTCATCTTCACCATAATCGATTACTTCACCAAATGGGTTGAAGCAGCCTCTTTCCCCAAAGTTATAAAAGAGGTCATTATGGGTTTCATCAGAAATAATGTCGTCTGTCGATATGGACAACCGGAGGTGATCATATCCGACAATGCCAAAAACCTAAACAATCAAATGATGAGAGAACTGTGCAACAAGTTCCACATCAAGCATCTCAATTACTTCATTTATCGGCCCAAGATGAATGGTGTTGTCGAAGCGGCCAACAAGAACATCAAAAAGATCATGAAGAAAATGTCTGCCAATCACAAAGAATGTCTTGACCTGCTGCCTTTAACCCTGTTAGCATACAAGACATCAATGCGCACCTCTACTGGGGCTACCCCCTATTCATTGGTCTATGGCATGGAAGCAGTCCTCCCCATAGATTGAGATGGAATCTTTGCGAGTGTTGATCGATGCTCAGATAGACGAGGATCAGTGGTTACAAGACCGATATCACCAACTATCTCTGATAGATGAAAAAAGGGCTACAACCATTTTCCAAAGACAGTTATATCAGCAAAGGATTGCTCGATCCTACAACAAAAAGGTTCGAATACGGCAATTCAAAGAAAATGACCTGGTGCCCTGTACATGACAAAAATGGCTGATCTAGTCTGTGCAGGAAAAAATAAGGCTAGTCTATGGACCCAAGGATAGGTGAGCCAGCAATGCCACCACAACATCTCTCTCTGAAGATAGAGGAGCAACTGCAAGTGCAATACCGTCAGCTTCTATACGGCTTAAAACCTCCACAATCATCTGCAGTGTGGTGCTGTGGTCGTCAATATATGAGCTAATCTCGGTACCAGGCCGTGCATATAAGATCGAAGAGCAGTACTGTCAGCAATGTGGAAATCACGGGAAGCTATAACCTTGTCAATTTCTGCAAAAGCTGCTTCTCTAGCAATCAAAGTATCCTCGATCTCAGCAAAGGCTACATCTCTTGCTGAGCGGATATCATCCCTCTCCATAACAGTTGCATCTCTGGCAGATCGGAGCTCCTCTCTCTATCAAGCCAGCATTCTGAGCGACTCGAAGTGCGTCCCTCTTAGCCAAAGCTATATCTCTGCCAGATAAGGCGGTCAACATCTGCGCTCTAGCCGAATCCCGCTCAAGGGTCATCTTGAACAAGAAATCCTCCAAAGCCGAATTTGTGCCTGCAGAAATAGTCGGTGGATCACTGACTAGTGCCGTTGTCAAACCTATGAATAGCTCATCCTTAGTAGGAGAGTCAGGATCCTCCATAGGCTAGTCCTCATCTGAATCTACAATAGGAGCTGAAGGAATAAATGCAGCTTCTACCATATCTTCCTCCAGCCATGCATAAAACTGTAGAGAAGGGTCCGAATGACTACTGAAGAACTCAGCCCTCTCTCTGTGAGCCCAACACTCATATACTTGAACCAAGTCGGCTGATGACATGGACGATGCCGACATCCTCTGATCAGAAGACCCCTCGAATTGGTGCAAGCTCTGGAACTGATCAAACTGGCTCATAACAGCCAGGGGATGATAAGTAGTCATTCCCCTCAAACTTGCTAGGGGTAAGTAATCCAAGCCAGGTGCATGAGTAATAAAGCTATATGGGGAGGGTAGCCCTGGACATGGCAAGATCGAAAATAGATGCTCAATATCCGACAAAAATGTTGACCACGTCTTCGCGTCAATACACTCCGCAGGCTGAAAGGAGTAAGATGTGGCTACCTCGCGGGTAAAACAATATCCATGAGGCCTGAAAAATTCGATCGGTCGGATATGGGACATCAGTCATACATACAGCAAAACTGAGCTACCTCAGAAGAACCCCTCCGGGTGGGTAATACAGTAAGTGGTTGACCACAGCGTCTCAGCTAATATCATCGGGATAATGGTACTACCCTGTCTAAGGGCTCGAACAACTACTACCAATCCCACGTCCAGATGATCCAAGCGTAGCAGCATGTAGACGTATGCCACAAAGCACATCAGCAGAATATCTACCCTGGCCAAATGCCACGCCTTTGCTGAAATAATAAAATCCCCAACTTGTCGATCGTAGCTATCAAACTCCCCAAAACGATCGATCAAGAAGTCAATCGAGATCACACGCCCAGATACGATTTTACCCGCGACTACCCTCTGGGGAAGACCGGATATCTGCAGGAATGGTCTCCGCATATCACTAACAGCAGTCCGGGTGCACGGCATGTCCAGAGCCAGACCGGTAAGCTGCTCGTACCCCTCCAGAGTTAGCATCAGCTCATGTCGCCCAATGCAAAACACCTGCCTCTCAGGTATCCAGCAGGATAGTATGCCATCCACAAACCTATATGGCACCTAAAAATCTGCAAGGGCCAGCGAATGCCCCAACATCTGGTCAACTTTCCCTCTGGTTGAGAAAGCCACCTCAGACTGTGGCAAGTGCTCAATACGGCTAACCGCATACTACGTCATCTGTGTTACCGTACCACAAGACCATCCAGGGGTCAAATCTGAACTCATATGTCTAAATGCATATATATGACATAATACATGCATGATGACAAATATAAACATGATGCAATAGATAGGAAATATCATGAATATATACAACAAGCTATCTACTGTGGGCATCATCCCTGTCTGATAATACAAAGCGAAATGAAGAATACAGGAAAATGGGTCACCACCACCCAAATACTAACAATGGTCTATCAAAATGATGGCATAACCGCTAAATAGACAAAACAGAGGCTGACCAAAAATATAGCTGCCACATCTATCAGAAGAGATCCAGATAATCTATGTCCAGGTGATCAACCTGCTCCATCTCTGCTGTAGACACAAAGCTGTGATCATCAAGCATATCTGGGCGGTATAAGGGAGGATCTGCCCCTATAAAATTTTTGCTAAATGGACCTGAAGAGGGGTCCACTCCTGAGCTGGACCAGTCAAAAGAGGATGCCTCTGATGGATCTCTGCCAAGATGCCTGATAAATAGGTAAGCTCTCTCCAGCTGCTGGGTCAATCCTGTGATCTGGTTCAAATGAGTCGGCTCCCTGAGGCAAGCTATCTAGTCTATCATCATCACAGACCCTGACACCATGTCTGCCATGAACTGGGTAGCCCGAGTCTGAGCTCCAATAGTACGAGGACTCCACCATCTGCTAAATGCCTCCTGGCTAAACGGGCCCTCTAATAGGGTGAAGCCATCTATGCCCTCCATGGGAATGTCTGTCAAAGGCATGATCAACAGCCAATGATGCCGTGCAGGAGGAACAATGGGGATACGGATCTCACCCGTAATACTCCTGATGGCATGTTCTCCCAAATAGAGCTCCCAGCCTCCCTCTGTCAAAATTGGGACTCTATGGGTCGACAATACAAACTCTTGACCAGTGGGAAAACCTCCCTCGAATTCGACGGTCAAAAACTCGGAGGTATACGACGTCCAAGAAATCGATCCAACCGTCAAAAGCTCCAACTGTAAGCGAGCATGTGTAAATCCCTTAGCAACAGGGACCTCCGTCAAAGTCGAGTGATGTCAATGCCGTCCTCGAGGATAGGTCTCCAGACCTAAAGTAGTGGCGGGCTGTAGGCAAAGAAGCCTCTCAAATGCCCAGAATTGGCCATGTCAATATCAAAAGTCCTCAGTGATCAAGACTGACAAATATAAATGCTGAAATTAAAAAGGTACAAGAAAGATGTACTCACCAGCAAAAATGGGTAGAACCCTAACCAAGCCTCCATCGAACCCTCCGAAAGCATGCGCATGCCCCGGAGAAAATAGGCAAAGTCATAGGAACCCCAATCAAAGTCATTGAGGCGCTCTACATGCTGGGTAGCGCTAAACAAGGCGAAGGACACAGTCGATGAGTTATCCGCCACAAAATAACCCCTGATGATCACCAGAAATAATCACCTCAGAATGCGATCTCTAACCCTCCGATCATTAGGTGGAGGCTCCAGCAAAGCCCCATTCTGGGCATCTATACTCAAGGGACCAGATCGGACCGACTGACCCTTGAGCGCCATCGCAGGAACTCCCAGCAGGGACTGAACGGCAGTGGGTATAATATCAGCCACGACAGGAACTGGCTCACCCACAAACTCAATGCCGGTGATGAACCTCCAGTCCATAGGGGTTATCATCACCTCACAGTACAGCAGATAAAGGGACTGAGTCTGGTGGAACTAGCGCTCAGACAAAGCTCTCATATACCCCCAGGGGCAACAGCGGGGAATAATAAAAAAGAAAGCCTGGAACCCTCAACCATCAACAATGTCCTTGTAATCCTCGTGCAAAGTATGATACAGGGAATGTACATTGAACCAGTTCCCTCGAGGCTGCGTAAAACCAGGAACCTGCATCAAAAACTAACCCATGTCAAAAACCTATGCCCCGAGAATGGACAAAGAAAGAAAAGAATCTAAGAAGAGAAAACTTCAAGTCACCTCATTGGCATGAAGATATCTCGAGGGATGGGGACTCAAGTTGCCCAGCAACTGCTGTGTAGGCACAACGATGCCTAGAACCTCCGCCCGTGGAGCCTGAGTTGGAGCTGGAGCAGCAAAAGTAGCCTACTCATCATCATAGTCAATCGGCGGCTCGTCCTGTGCAGGATGAATCACCGACTCTACCAATTTGCGAGGTGGTCTAGCCGGACGTGGCTGAAGAACTTCAAAAGCCCTCCTACGTCTGACCCCTGAGATGACTCGTCTAGCAGTACCGGGTCTATCACGGTCCATCACCTATACAAAGTCTCCAAATCACCTCAGAAAGGGTGTGGTAAGCCTAAAACCTGTGCCTTATTCATTTAAATCAGTACTCTATGCATCTCTAAGTCCTAAAACAAGCATGGGTCAGTTAAAAATACCCAATAAAGATAAAATTGCATGTTTTAAATTTTTTTTTTCTAAGAAGTGCATGGGTCAGCCAAAAATACCCAGTAAAGACAAAATTGCATGTTTTCAAAAAACAAATCCTAAGAACATGCATGGGTCAGTCAGAAATCCCCAGTAGAGTCAAAATTGCATTTTTATTAAATGCTCGGGTTTTAAATTTTTTTGGCAGAGTCTCCTTTATAAAATGGACTGTCTGCATGCATAATAGGCATGTCTAGGTGGCCATTCAGTAGCACGCCTTCCCAAAAAATTAGAACACTTCATATTTATTAAATAAAATCAAAAATAATCTCACATGGTAGCCAAATTACGATGGACATTTTTAGTTGAAAATCTAGGCTCACTAGGCCTTAAAAAGGATGAGTAAACTGATTAAAAAGAGCAAAAATTGATAGTCTTAGAGTTTGAATTTTCTTACATCCAAACGTGCATTACAGTAAGATATGCATACATATGTAGTCAAAAAAATTTCAACAGATCATATAGGCATATATTTTTCATACATTGCATCTAAAAGCTCCCTACGTGGTTCACATACTTTTAACGGTCAAAACTTGTGAAAAAAGGTCGTAAAACGTTACCTGCGCTGCGCTGAACGCGTAGGAACTGACGGAATCAGAAAACAGCTATCCAAGCTCCGTAGATCTGAAAAAGAAGATCGAATTCTATTTTAAACTCGAAATGAAACTTCGAAATTATAAAATCCCACAGCCCAATTTAAAGCTCAGGTGGAAGCAGGCCCACCTGCGGCAACCGCACCTCCACATGTGGATCCTTTAGGGTGGGTCCCAGTCCCCCGGGCTCGGTTCAGTTCTGGTTGAAATAAAGTTTCTATGTGTTGCCAAGTCAAATCTGAAGAAAAATCGCTACGCGATTGAGCGGTTTGTCTTGAAATCCTGCGTTTAAGCAGAGTAATTTTGACAGAAAGGGGGACACTATGGAAACCCTTGGTATTCATCCTGAAGGCATATCCGGGGATCAATGATTAAAACTGAGCAAAACTGCCAAAAAATTGCCACTTTTCAAGCATCGGGTACAGACCGAATCCAATTCAGCCGTTGGTTCAGCCTTAGCGAAGTATCGGGTACAGACTGAATCCAATTCAGCCATTGGTTCAGCCCCAATGAAGTATCGAGTACAGATCGAATCCAATTTAGCCGTTGGTTCAGCCCCAGCGAAGTATCGGGTACAAACCGAATTCAATTCAGCTGTTGGTTCAGTCCCAGCGAAGTATCGGGTACAGACCAAATCCAATTCAGCCGTTGGTTCAGCCCCAACGAAGTATCAGTACAAGCTGAGTCCAATTCTGCCGTTGGTTCAGCCCCAGCGAAGTATCGGGTACAGACCGAATCCAATTTAGCCTTTTGTTCAGCCCCAACGAAGTATCGGGTATAGACCGAATCCAATTCAGCCGTTGGTTCAGCTCCAGCGAAGTATCGGGTAACGACCGAATCCAATTCAGCCGTTGGTTCAGCCCCAGCGAAGTATTGGGTACAGACCGAGTCCAATTCAGCCGTTGGTTCATCCCCAGCGAAGTATCGGGTACATACCGAATCTAATTCAGCCGTTGGTTCAGCCCCAGCGAAGTATCGGGTAAAGACCAAATCCAATTCAGTCGTTGGTTCAGCCCCAACGAAGTATCGGGTCCAGACCGAGTTCAATTTAGCCGTTGGTTCAGCCCCAGCTATGTCTTATCCGTCCGAGCAACCTCCGCGAAGCATCTGAAGTGATCTGGTGACGGAAACCATATAATAGTCCATCCCCGATGATGGAATCTGTTATACACATCCTCAAAAGGAGCACCAAAAAGAATTGGTGATTCAACTACTTGTGACAAAATGCTGATGTAAACTATCATCAGGGTAGGCATCAGAAGCATCCCTTAAGGAAACTGGGTAATCGATAAGTATCCCCAGCAGATGAGCCTTTAAAATTTGTAATAGCACCGGCCGAAGGGAAATCAACACTGCAAAGAATACCGCCAGATAGGGAAGCCATTGGTCTCAAACCAAGGTAGCATCAATGGTATCATCCCCAACTAAATCAATAAAGCTATCGCAGAGGACGTCACCCCCAGTAGAGCAAGAGCAGAGCAATATGGTTTGACGTGTCAGAGTCCCTCTAATGGCTATCATGCCCATGAGGAGACCGACACTTGTATTTATTTCTGTGGTCGAGGATGCTTCGCAGCCTGACAAATCACCATTCAAATGCAATCCTTAAGGCTATAACGATAAAAATGGAAGTATCAGCAGGCTTTAATTCCTATGTTAGCGTAAGGGTTTGATATCCAGTTTTCAAAATATTATTTCAATTCAATCAAAAGAAAAGCTTTTTGCAAATCAAATCAAAGACTTTTTGCAAATCAAATCAAACCCTTCGTATATAGGTTCAAACGAAGCAAAGCACTACTTTTAATCAATCAAATATAGGCCCAATTTTCAAACAACATTCACACACGCATTTCAGTTTTAAGGGAAATATTGAAAAGATGCGGTACCGTGTTTACACGGGAGTCGTGGGGTGCCTAACACCTTCCCCACACTTAACCAAGCCCCCGAGCTCAAAACTTTGTTTTCAAAGATTAAGTTTTGACAGTGTCCACCAAATTGGGCCTCTTTCAAACAAAATTCGGTTGAGTTGGTACAACCATTTCAAATCTACCAACTGACGACTCTGTAAAACGTTCAAATCATCGACATGATACATGTTGGCTTTTTCCTAAAAAACCCTTCAAAATCTTTTTCGCAATAAAAAAAGTGAGGGTAGAGAGAACTTAGGAAGAGAGAAAGATCCGGGTTGTGACCCGACCCGTGGATTTTTTTCGACGTCGACATATACCATATTAGATACCGGTTCTACCCATTTTTTTTCACCTACTTGTGCTTAACGTTTGAACTTGACCCTTGAGAAATTAGACTTTGACTTATCTGTTGAAACTTCGTTGGGAGAAACCTTCGTCACATCCACAGTTTATAAATCTTGTTTGATTCAAATTGGTACCCTCACATTACCTGTTGATCTTATCTCTTTAAAAATACTTGCATTTGATGTGATTTTAGAAATCGACTGGTTAACCACTCATCATGATAAAATTGATTGTTTCGTAAGGTTGTTAGCTTTCATATTCCTAACCAACCTGTTATGCAAATTCAAACAAGCAAACCACTAAAATCAATCACTATCATTTCAAGTTATAAAGCTATTCGTTTATTGAAAAACGGATGTCAAGCTTTCTTAGCCCATGTCACCGATTTAAACAAGAATACGTCAGATTTGAATGATATTTCTTTTGTTAATAAATTCCCTGATGTATTTCCCGAAGAATGTCCTGGCCTACGCCCAGAACGTGAAGTTGAATTTTTTATTGACCTTGAGCCCGATACAAAACCCATTTCCAGAACCCCATATCGAATGGCTCCTATTGAACTTCAGGAGTTAAAGGTCCAACTACAGGAATTGTTAGACATCGGCTTTATTCATCCTAGTACATCACCTTGGGGTGCCCCTATTTTATTCGTAAAGAAGAAAGACGGGAGTATGCAACTTTGTATTGACCATCGAGAGTTGAACTATGTCACCATCAAAAATAGGTATTCGTTACCTCGCATTGATGACTTTTTGACTAGTTACAAGGTGCTAAATTCTTCTCAAAGATTGATCTTTGTTTTGGATATCATCAGTTAAAGATTAAAACTGATGACATTCCAAAGACTGCCTTCAGAACTCGATACGGGCATTATGAATTCTTAGTCATGTCTTTTGGATTGACTAATGCTCCCGCTACTTTCATGGATATGATGAACCAGATATTCAAGGAATATTTGGATCATTTTGTGGTTGTCTTTATTAATGACATCCTCATTTACTCCAAAGTCGTGAAGATCATGAGCAACACTTGAGGCTGTTACTCCAAAAGCTTTGTGAAAACAAACTATATGCCAAGTTGAAGAAATGCGAGTTCTGGCTTGAGGAAGTAGCATTCCTTGGGCACGTGGTATCGAAACATGGAATATCGGTTGACCCGGTGAAGATTGAAGCAATACAAAGTTGAGAGCAACCTAAGTCAGTAACCGAAATAAGTAGCTTTCTAGGCTTAGCTGGTTATTATTGAAGATTCGTGGAATGATTTTCTTGAATCGCTACTCCATTAACTCAGCTGACTCAAAAAGATACAAAATTCGGATGGAGTGAGGAATGTGAGAAGAGTTTCTAGGAACTCAAGAGGAGACTCATTTTGGCACCTATTCTGACAATACCATCTGGTTCAGATGGATTTCTCATTTACAGCGATGCGCCAGGCAAAGGGTTAGAATGTGTTCTCATGCAACATGGGAAAGTCATAGCCTATGCCTCACGACAACTTAAAGAATATGAGAGGAATTATCCTACTCATGATCTAGAGTTGGCAGCTGTCATTTTTGCGTTGAAGATCTGGAGACACTACCTGTATGGGGAGAAAGTGGAGATCTATACGGATCATAAGAGCCTTAAATATTTTTTCACTCAAAAAGAACTCAACATGCGGTAAAGACGTTGGCTTGAGCTGTTGAAAGATTACGACCATACCATCCAATACAATCCTAGAAAAGCGAACATGGTAGTTGACGCATTGAGTAGAAGATCATATGCGGGAACGAGTGCGATGTTGTCAACGCAAAGACCTATTTTGTATTACTTATAAAGGATGGAGATAGAGTTAAAGACTCCAGAGACCCACGTGAAGATGGAAAATATACGCATAGAACCATCTTTAATTAATAAAGTTAAAGTTGCTCAAGCTACAGACCCGGAGTTGATGACTATGAAGAAGAAGGTGCAAGAAGGTGCTATTCTAGAAGCAAGAATCGACGAAGAGGGAATACTTCGAGTCAACTCCAGACTTTGTGTTCCTAACGACTCTGATTTAAAGTATAAAATCATGATTGAAGCACACAACACACCGTTTGCAATCCATCCTGGAAGTACCAAAATGTAGTGATCTTCGATATACATTTTGGTGGAGCAACATGAAGAGAGAGATCGCAGATTTTATCTCAAGGTGTCGAACTTGTCAACGTGTTAAGGCGGAACATCAAGTGCTAAAGGGTTCATTGTAACCACTTGAGATTCGAAGTGGGAACACATTAACATGGATTTCGTTACGGGTATTCCCAAGGTTTCTCAAGGCATAGATGCAATTTGGGTTATTATCGATAGATTAACCAAGTCTGCTCATCTCTTGCCTATAGGAGAAACTTATTCACTTGAACTTCTCTCTTGTATGTACATAAATGAGATTGTAAGACTGCATGGTATGCCAATATCATAGTTTCTTATCGAGACCCAAGATTCACTTCATAATTTTGGGTAAGCCTGCAGAAAGCTATGGGCACCGATTTACAATTCAGTTCTGCATATCATCCTCAGATGGACGGGGCAATCAGAAAAGACTATTCAAACTCTTGAAGATTCATTGAGACTCTGTGTTGTAGACTTCAAAGGAAGTTGGGATAAGTACTTACCATTGGTGGAATTCTCCTACAATAATAGCTATCAGGAAAGTATAGGCATGGCTCCATTTGAGGCGTTGTATGGACAAAAATATCGTTCTCCAGTATGCTGGGACGAGGTGGGTGAAGCAACATTGTTGGGACCGGAGTTAGTACGTATGACTAAGGAAAAGATTCAAATGATCCGACAACGTATACAAACAACACAAGATCGACAAAAAAGTTATGCTGATCTTCATTGAAGGGAAGTGGAATTTAATATCGGAGACCATGTATTATTACGTGTTGCTGCATGGAAATGAGTTACGAGATTTAGAAAGAGAGAAAAGCTCAACCCACGATTTATTGGTCCATTTGAAATTCTCGACCGAGTAAGAACTGTGGCCTATAGACTCGCCTTACCTCCAAGTATGTCTCGTGTTCATAACGTTTTTCACATATCCATGCTACGTAAATATGTGAAAGACCCAAACCATATTATTGAATTAGAACCAGACGAGATAGCTGAAGATTTAACGTATGAGGAGGTACATGTCAAGATCTTGGATACGAAGGAACATATTCTACGCTCAAAGGTTATACCTCAAGTCAAAGTTTTATGGAGAAATCATGATATTGAGGAAATGACATGGGAGTTAGAATCTAAAATGAAAGAAAGGTATCCTCACCTCTTCGAAATTTCAGGTATGTACGTCAATTTCGAGAACGAAATTTCATAAGGAGGAGAGGTTGTAAGACCCCAACTTTTTATTAAATAAGATTTAATTTCCTCTACATATTATTTTAAATAGTTTGGTGCTGATTTGATAAATGTGATAAGTTATGGGTGATATGCACAAATTTTACAAAGTAAACAAGTTATCATAAATATTCGTTTGGTTGGAGAATATTCGTATGACGGCGCAATCAGTGGTGGGCCCCATAATAGAATAACTGTTGGATATAGAAAGCGACAGAAGTAGCATTTTTATAAAAATAACGGCAAATTTTTTACCGTTAAACTGTTGAAATACCCGGTGATAAAAGTATAAAAATACGCATTGATGCAAAGTAGCACACGGTATTGCACAATATTTCTAATTATTGATTCTTACATAAAAAGTCACTCATTCAATAATTATCACAGTAATTACTGTTCAGTATCTTATATTATTGATTTAATAATTGCTACATTGATAATTGCATAGTATTTTATATTATTGATTCAATAATTGTCACAGTAACTCATATTGTTTAAATGATATTATTCGATAACATTATTGGCAATGTCTAGAAAGTTCTGTCGAGGAAAGGGGTTATGTTATATAATTGCGCGCCAACAAGGATAAATTCTTATCGGAAAGCCCCCTCTTTTCTAGGAACGACCCGATTGTCAATATTGTGATTCTATAATATTAATTGTGAATAATAATTAATGAATAAAATAAAAATTATTGATAAATATGATAAGTAAATATTTGTTCAATTTTGATATAAATGGAGGAATTTTTAGCATGAGACATTTGTTGAATGCTGGCATTTTATCTTCTCCGATAAAATAATTCATTCAAATATATTATAATATTACATTATAATAGTATAATGTGATAATATAATAGTATAATTTTATAATTTAAATGGTAACATTATTATAATAAATTCATGGTATAAAAATAAAATGAGGTGGAAGAGAGCAAATTGAATTTGAATTCTTTTTAATAATTATAAATATTACATATATATATATATATCACATCTACCATTTATCACATGTTTATATATATATATATATATATATATATATATATATATATAAACATGTGATAAATGGTGGATGTAGACACTTGAAATTTTCCTTGCCCCAATACCAAACCGGTAGAAGGGCAAAACCGTCAATCATTCCAAATCCGGCAACCAACGCCGGTCCTTCAACCTAAATTTGATTTCCAATATCGATAATCAAGCTCCGATAGTCAATCGGACCATCAATCAAGCTCGGACAGTCAATTGAACCATCAATCAAGCTCCGACAGTCAATTGGATCATCAAGCTCAACCCCGGTCTCAACCCGGGAGGTCAAAATCAACCCTGGTCTCAACCCGGGAAGTCAATTCAACCCCGACAGCAACCTGGGAGGAATCAATCAACCCCGGTCTCAACCCGGGAGGTATTAATCAACCTCGGTCTCAACCCAAAAAGTCAAGATCAACCCCGATCTCAACCCGGGAGGTACCAATCAACCCCGATCTCACTATCGGGATATGTCAAGCCATCTCCGGTCTTAATTCGGGAAGCACAGCTCATCCCCGACAGTAACCCGGGAAGTCAAACTCAACCCCGGTCTCAACTCGGGAAGTGCAGGTCATCCCCGGTCTCAACCCGGGATGTCAGGTTAACTTCAGACATTAACTTGAAGCATCACAACAACTCCAGAGCAAAACCTGGAATGACCCCGTCAGCCTCAAAGACAACCTTGAGGTCAAAAGACTCGACTGAAGATCCAAGTTTTGGAATTAGCTCCCGAAAGTCAACCAGCGACCTTGCTGACACTACAGGTAGCCCCGGGAGGGGTACAACGGTCATTTCATCAACTCTCAACTGACTTGGTCAAACTCAAGACAAATTGATGCCACCAAAGTCAGAATGAATCCTAACAACGATCCCGAGTGGCAACTACGCAGGACAGCTCAACGGATAAATTGCGGGGAATCAAAGACCTGGTTATGAACCCGTCTTCCTGGACCCGGAAATAGTTTTTTCCCATGTCATTGCGACACGTTTGGTGAGAGCTTTCCAAAAAGGTATCACACGCCTCAAACCGGCGCTCCGATCAAAAGTTAGAAAGATTCTGACTGGACATCGCATTGCTCGGAGTGCACGTACTTTGAGATGACCAAGTCGGGCACACGGGCCCCACCTAGGGGAGCCGCAGCTCTACCTGCGGCTACCGCAGGTAGAGTGGAGGCTCCCTGGCCTATAAATAAATTTGCCCCCCGTTCATTTGAAAAAAGCCAGAACGCAGCGAAGCTCTGGCAGTTTGATTTTCTGACTTTTATACTCTTCCAAACCCAAATATTTTCACTCCAACACGTAGATATACCCATATACTACCATATATAAAAAAACCACCGGTAGATTTGGACGTTTAAAGCGTACGATTTGGCAAAAAGCCCGTATTGCAGTCTATTATAAGTATTTTTACGATCAGAAAGTCAATACTACTACTTTGCACTGCTTTACACTTGCACACAAAGTTTTATCTTCAAAATATGCCCGGAACATAGTTTCGTGGCCGTTTTCGTTAAAACTTAATACATTTTTGAACATAAACTCTGTTTTTAACATTTTTACAACTTGGATTGACGATCCGTCAGCTCAAGTAGCTTTAATGCACTATCTTGCACATTCTGGCAACTTCGCCGGACTGGGTTATCTTCCCAGTCCGAGTTTGGCCCTCTTTTGTATATATTTAACTATAAATGTACTAACATTTCAATTCTATCAAGCCCGGATGTCAAATCCGAGGTATTTTACCGCTTTTATATATATTTACCCATATATAAGCGACTTACACTATCACTGGTACTCATATCAGTCCTGGTTGACTACATTTCTGTAAATATATATATATATATATATATATATATATATATATATATACTGTTGAGGTCCGGCTCCTTCCTCGCCGGTGGGTGCTGTTGATCTTCTTCTCAGAGAGATCACCATCCCCTATATTGCATCTGACGATGACTGGAGCAGCATCTGCTTTTGCTTTCGGCTACTTTTGACTTTGTCAGATGCACTGATTGCATCTGGAGCATCCGATGACTGTGGGACCCTGGGGGGCCAGCGTCGTCTGACTGTTGACCGTTGAGGTCCGGCTCCTTCCTCGCCGGTGGGTGCTGTTGATCTTCTTCTCAGAGAGATCACCATCCCCTATTATATATATATATATATATATTTTCAGTTGGCCTGGACTATTTCGTGGCCATTTTACTGCTTTTGCACACTTCCCCATACTGGGTGCTCTCCCCAGTCACTGGGTAACTACTTTTATGTCAATTTCAATTATAATACGGGCACCGACATAAAAACCCATTACCCTTTTTACTGCTTATATATATATATATATATATATTATTTCTATCACATCCTGGATTATTTTGTGGCTATTTACAGTTTATATATATATATATATATATATATTAATTCCAGTCCGGGCTTGCATGTGAAAACCCATCGCCCTTTTAAAGCTTATAACTATATATATATATATTGCTTTATTCAATTTATTCAACTGCTGCACTTAACATTCATTTGTATATGAATTTGCACTGATTTTTTTGCGGGCGAACTAGATTTATTCAAATCTCGCCAATTCTAGCTTTCAACGGTTCAAACAGGTCCCGACAGAACCTGAAAGCTATAATGGCTGAGATTTTATTAAATCTAGTTATTTTTATAGTTTCAGCTTCAAAAGAAACCTCGCGTCCCTTAGATCGCTAACTAGTGGGAACGAGACGCTTCGGCCGGGCGGACCGGGATTTATTGAATGAATCCCTGGTTCTGGCTATCTTGGGATATTTATCTGTTTCTGTACAAATTTAAACTGTGCAGGTTTTCTAGCCACTCATATGTGAGCCTAGGAATCGTAGGATTCATGATCAAACTGATCAGAATCTGATTCCCACGATGGACAAACTTCGATTTATAAATGTACCTTGCCGGTTTTTTTCGTAAAATGTACATGCATAGACCTTAAAACGGTTATCCGAATTTAAGGTCTCAACATAGTGAAAATATGGATTGTCGTATCAGCGTCCCTCCGATGGTTTTCATACCCATGAGGAGACCGACACTTTATATTTCTGTGGTCGAGGATGCTTCGCAGCCCGATAAATCACCACTTGTATGCAGCCTTAAGGCTATAAAAGTAAAATTAAGAGTAGTAATGTGCTTCAATTCCTATGTCAGCGTAAGAGTTTGATAAAACCAACTTTCAAAACATCACTGTCAATTCAATTCAAAAGCTTTTGCAAATCAAATTAAATGTTTTTTTGCAAATCAAATCAAATCAAAGACTGATTTTTAAATCAAATCAAACCCTTCGTATATAGGCTTAACGAAGCCTGTTAAAGCTTTCAATCAATCAATCAAAAGGCCCAATTTTCAAACAACATTCACTCACGCATTCTAGTTTTAAGGAAAATATTAAAAAGATTGTGGTACCGTGTTTACACGGGATTCGTGGGGTACCTAACACCTTCCCCACACTTAACCAAGCCCCCGAACTCAAAACTCCGATTTCAAAGATCAAGTTTCGACAGTGTCCAGCAATTAGGCCTCTTTTCAAATCAAATTTGGTTAAGTTGGTACAACCATTTTCAAAACTACCAACTGGCGACTCTGTTTAAATCAAATCGTCGACATATACACATGTTGGCCTCTTTCCTAAAAAACCCTTCAAAATCTTTTTTACAATAAAAAGAATAAGGGCAGAGATAACTTAGAAAGATCGATTTGAGAAAAATCGGGTTATGAACCGACCCGCGGTATTTCTTGAATTTTCCAACATCGACAGTGGAGGTGGAAGGTTTGGTTTTGAATTCCTTCTTTCAAAAGTAAGGTAAGCAATGATGTCATAGGAACGATGAGGTAAGCGATGATGCCATAAATTATGGTAAAAAAACTACTTTACCCTGGCTCTGCCAAGCCTATAAATAGAAGCTCATTTCTTCCCTCTTTCTCACCAATTCACTAAAACTAAGAAGAGAGAGTTATAGAGTGAGAATAAGTAAAAGAAGAGGAATATCCAAGAAGTAAGAACACAAAGTTCTGCTACTACACTATTGCAGTATCTAGTCTCCTATTAAGGTAAATGATGTTATTTTCTTTCAATATTCGTAAAGGATATTATTTTATTTTAATACTCGTAAGGGATATCATTTTTCTTTCATATTCCATATTATGTAAGTGATATTATTTTATTTCATATTCCTTAATCTAAACTTACTATAATAAGTATTGCTTCTATAATTCCTGAAATGATTAGAAATTGCTTAAGGTTTTCGCTTCATCTAATATTATTTTACTGGAATATTGGTTTGAACTTTCTTATTAAAATTTTAATCTTTTCATGTCGGAGAACTATTCATGGGGTACTATTCACGATAAAATTGGTTTCTTTTTCTGTCCAAATTATCTTTAATTTATGAATCTTACTCTTGAAATTGGATCCATATTTTGATCTCTATGTTGACAATTTGGACATTCTTGAACTTTGGATAAATTGAATTATAAATCCCTAATATTTGTCCTTGATCTCACTTAATTCGTTCTTTATATCAGTTTTCATCATCCCGAGTCTTAAATTATGGTGAAAGTTATCTTTGGCCCGCAGTACAAAGATGAACTGTTGATTTATTAATATCTTTGGCCCGTACTGCAAAGATGAACTGTTGATTGATAAATATCTTTGGTCGTAGTGCAAAGATAAATAAGTGTTTGGCATGATCATGACCACTGGTGATACAAATAAATATCTTTGGCCCGTAGTGCAAAGATAAATTATTGATTTAAAATATTTGTTGATGGGGTTTACAGGGATAAAATATTGATTATAGACTTTTAAATTATAGAAGATAGTAGACATCATTCTCTACTGACTCTTCTAATGGATTGCTATTTTCGCTGCAGTGGTTGATCTAAAACTTGTTGTCCATAATATTTTATCTAATTTATTGGAGGCTAAAGATAATTTATTCTTCATTATCTTAGTCATAATATTCTTTACTGGGCTAGTTGAGCTCACCCTTTTCTTTCATTGTTCTCTTCAGGGAATGAGAATATAGCTGGGACTAGCCGAGGAATGGAGTGATGGACTGAGATAGTGCTATAGTAGTCCTCACTATTTTGTAAAATAGTGTGATAATAATGAAGACTTATTTGAGTGTTAATATTTTCGTATTATATACGACTTAATATCTGTATTAAAGCTCATAGTTTGTGAGGTCGTATTTTACACGACAGTTTGATATAATAAGATTTGTATTTAAATTCTGTACCATGTATTTGACGACTCAGAATGGGTTGTGTGGACCTATTTTGGGGGCGTCACACTCTTAGTATAAGTTTACTAGCACATAGATTAATACTATGATTTCTCAGTAACTATAACCCTTAGGTTATTTAATTCTCATTCCTAATATATAATATTAGGTTATATAGTTTTCTTCTTATTTCTCTCTACTAAATAAATATATATACATATTTATAATATATATATATATATATATATATACTTAATCTCATATATATCCCACATAAGTCATAATGTATTTATCCTTATTGATAAATAATTATGAAATTCATTTATTAGGCTAGACATTTACTTCAATGCTTTATTAACAATTTCTTTATATAATTTGTCCCACTCAATATGCCTTTATCATATAGCTTGTCATAAATATAAATTTGACTTGCCAAAATCTTAATCCCTTATTGAACTTTTTATTAAATTTCTAACACTCGCCTACTAGGTTAGACTTATTTTAATTATCTCCACAATACCTAGCTTATCTCTTCCCAATTTAATATCATTGGGTTCTCTTACATTACCATTCAAGATCAACTTCCATAAGCTTGTTTAATTAAGCTTTCCATTAATATTGTATGATCAATTTTAATTAACCTTTTTGAATTCATGTATATATATGCTTATATATATACGCATTCTCTTTATCCTTATCTCCTCTCTTTATTATACACATCATGATTTATCACTTAAATCTTTCTTCTTATAAGTTCTTCTATATAATCCAGTAAGCCGAATGCCTAATCCAGCAACCTAGATTATTCAACAACTTGCTGTTTCCCAACACAACAAGCTAACATAACTAATACATCAACTGAATATAACTTAGCAAACTGTTCACTAATTCACCAAACCAAATACACTAATTCAGAAAATCGAATAACTAATTCAGCAAACCGAATACATTAATTCAGCAAACTGAATACACTAATTCAGCAAACTTTTCACCATTTTTAAATCTTTTCCATATATATCATTTCATAATCTCTTTCATTAATTCACGTAAGGTTAAAGGTAACATAAATCTTATTCTTAACATACTTCCAAATATAATTTTATTCTAGGTTTTGAATTTGTAACCCATATTTTCTCTACAGTCTTTTAATTAATAAACCTTATAGGATTTTCTTAAAATTTTAATAAATTCTCTATTTCCACTTTAGGTTTTAGACTTTAACCTTTAATTTAATCATTTAAGATCTTTTAAATTTTTGGGTTGTCACACGTCATGTGCTGGAAAAAGGTCTACAATATATGGAGAATAAGTAATGGTGAAGATGTTTTAGTTGCATCGGATAAATGGATTCCTCGACTAGGTAATTTTCGGTTGAAGCCAATGTACTCAATGGAGGCATGAATTATTAATTGGTAAATGTAATATCCCGAGTGTTTATAAGTTGGGTATGTGACAACGATTCTTAGAAAAAGGAAGTGAATGGGTTAAAGAATATATAATACTCGAAATATTTCATGTTCAAATAAAGATTGTGAAATAAAACTGATGAGAAATGGTTGAAGAAAACACATGGAATAGAAAATGTGAAACATGTGACGCCCCCAAAATAGGTCCACACAACCCATTCTGAGTCGTCAAATACATGGTACAGAATTCAAATACAAATCTTATTATATCAAACTGTCGTGTAAAATACGACCTCACAAACTATGAGCTTTAATACAGATATTAAGTCGTATATAATACGAAAATATTAACACTCAAATAAGTCTTCATTATTATCACACTATTTTACAAAATAGTGAGGACTACTATAACACTATCTCGGACCATCACTCCATTCCCCGGGCTAGTCCCAGCTATATTCTCATTCCATGAAGAGAATAATGAAAGAAAAGGGTGAGCTCAACTAGCCCAGTAAAGAATATTATGACTAAGATAATGAAGAATAAATTATCATTAGCCTCTAATAAATCAGATAAAATATTATAGACAATAAATTTTAGATCAACAACTGCAGTGGAAATAATAATCCATTATAAGAGTCAAGTAGAGAATAATGTCTACTATCTTCTATGATTTAAAAGTCCATCATTAATAATTTATCCCTGTAACACCCATAAACAAATATTTCAAATCAATAATTTATCTTTGCACTACGGGCCAAAGATATTGATCATTTGTATCACCAGTGGTCATGATCATGCCAAACACCTGTCCATCTTTGCACTACGGCCAAAGATATTTATCAATCTACAGTTCATCTTTGCACTGCGGGCCAAATATATTCATAAATCAACAGTTCATCGTTGCACTGCGAGCCAAAAATAACTTTCACCACAATTTAAGACTGAGGATGATGAAAAATAATATAAAGAACGAATGAAGTGAGATCAAGGACAAATATTAGAGATTTATAATTCAATTTATCCAGAGTTTAAGAATGTCCGAATTGTCAATATGGAGATCAAAACATGGATCTAATTTCAAGAGTAAGATTCATAAATTAAAGATAATTTGGACAGAAAAAGAAACCAATTTTGTCGTGAATAGTGCCCCGTGAATAGTACCCCGACATGAAAAGATTAAAATTTCAATAAGAAAGTTCAGACCAATATATCAGGAAAATAATATTAGATGAAGCGAAAACCTTAAGCAATTTCTAATCATTTCAGGAATTATAGAAGCAATACTTACCATAGTAAGTTTAGATTTAGGAATATGAAATGAAATAATATCACTTACATAATATGGAATATGAAAGAAAAATGATATCTCTTACGAGTATTGAAATAAAATAATATTCTTTACGAATATTAAAAAAAAATAACATCCTTTACCTTAATAGGAGACTAGATACTGCAATAGTATAGTAGTAGAACTTTGTGTTCTTATTTCGTGGATATTCCTCTTCTTTTTATTCTCACACTCTAACTCTCTCTTTTTAGTTTTAGTGAATTGGTGAGAAAGAGAGAAGAAATGAGCTTTTATTTATAGGTTTGGCAGAGTCAGGGTAAAGTAGTCTTTTCACCATAATTTATGGCATCATCGCTTATCTCATCGTTCCTATGACATCATCGCTTACCTCACTTTTGAAAGAAGGATTTCAAAACCAAACCTTCCACCTCCACCATTTCTCACATGTTTATATATATATTAAAAACATTTATAATTATTAAAAAGAATTCAAATTCAATTTGCTCTCTTCCACCTCATTTTATTTTTATACCATGAATTTATTATAATAATGTTACCATTTAAATTATAAAATTATACTATTATATTATCACATTATACTATTAAAATGTAATATTATAATATATTTAAATAAATTATTTTATCGGAGAAGATAAAATGCCAACTTTCAACAATTTTCTCATGCTCAAAATTCCTCCATTTATATCAAAATTGAACAAATATTTACTTATCATATTTATCAATAATTTTTAATTAATTCATTAATTATTACTCACAATTAATATTATAGAATCACAATATTGACAACAAGGCGTTCCCAGGAAAGAGGGGGCTTTCCGATAAAGATTTATCTTTATTGGGGCACAATTATATAACCTAACCCATTTCCTCGACAGAACTTTCTAGACATTGCCAATAATGCTATCTAATAATATCATTTAAATAATATGAGTTACTGTTATAATTATTGAATCAATAATATAAAATACTATGCAATTATCAATGCAGCAATTATTAAATCAATAATATAAAATACTGAACAATAATTACTATGAAAATTTTTGAATGACTGACTTCTTACGTAAGAATCAATAATTAGAAATACTGTGCAATACCGTGTGCTACTGTGCAACAATGCGTATTACTGTACTTTTATCACCAGGTATTTCAACAGTTTAACGGTAAAATTTTTATCGTTATTTTTATAAAAAAGTTACTTTTGCCGTTTTCTATATCCGACAGTTATTCTGTTATGGGGCCCACCACTGATTGCGCCATCGTACGAATATTCCCCGACAAAAAGAATTTTTCTCGACCAAACGAATATGTATGACAACTTGCTTACTTTATAAAATTTGCACATATCATTCATAACTTATCACATTTATCAAATCAACACCTTACTATTTAAAATAATATGTAGAGGAAATTAAATCTTATTCATAAAAAATTGGAGTCTTAGAAAACCTATATTAAAGTAATGCGTTGAAGTTGTTAACTATAAAATTCTTAAAGGAAATTCAACGAAAATCGAGTGAGGGATGTTTTCGATGATTTCGAGGACAAAATTCTTATAAGGGGGGAAGGATGTGACAACCCGAATTTTCAGAAATTATTAAATAACAATTTAATAAATAAAATTCTTATTATGAGATGTATATATATATTGGATTATGTGATTTGAGGTGAAGAAATTAAATATATTTGAGATTTAATAGTTAATTAAACTATTAAAGAAAGTGAAGAAAATTAGTTAATTCAATTGAGTTAAAAATTATATTATGGGGCACTATAATTTGATTATTATTGTGACAATAGAAGTTATGATGAATTAAGTTTCATAAATAATGTGAGTGATTCACTTAATTAAAATAGTGAATTAATGTGAATATATGTGAATATATTTGTTTTAATAAAATAAGAGATTAATATATATTACATATAAATGTAATATGATTGTGAATTTCATGAGTAGTTAAAATATTTATCGAATTAAATAAATATTTTAATTGGGATATTTATGAAATAAAATAAATATTCGATGAAAATTATTATGGAATAATTTGTTTAAGTATGATGATATTAAATAAATTGATGATAAATAATTTTATAATTTGTGCGTATTTTAGTACGCTAGTGTGATGGTAATATTCTAATTTAATTAAATAATTAAATTAATGGGTTAATGGTTTGTTGTATAAAGTGGAAATTTGTATTAATTAAATAATTAAATTAAATTAAGGTGTGACAAATGGGCCTTATAATAAGAGATTTATAAAAATAAATAGAAATGAGTTTTATTTGAGTAAGCCAAACAAGGCATTGTGGCTATTGATTTTATAACTGCTGAGTTTGTTACGTGGGTGTAACTCCTAATTGCAATAAGGGTTGTTTTTTACGTTATTTGTAAAGGCAGAGAGAATGAGAGAAATAAAAAGAGTTAGAGAAAATTGAGAAGGAGAGGAAATTCTCTGAGGAATTGAGAAGGTTTTGAGAATCAAGAAGGAGGAAGAAGATTAATCAAGAGAAATCAGATAATCTTCATCATCTAATCAAGGTATCATTCTAGTTCTAAAGTTTTAAAATATAGTTTTCAAGTTCTTCACATAAAAAGCTATTTTGGGTTGGATGATGTGAAAAGATGTTGTATATATGTGTTATGGGTTTGTGTAATCCATATTATATCATCTAAAAGTGGTTTTGGAGTAATTAAATTCATGAGAAAGTGTTGAAAGATGAAGATTAGATTTTTGTTGTAAATATATGTGTTTTGGCTATTTTGAGGTCAAACATAGATTAGGAATTCGAGTAATAATCTGTGAATCGATAATGGAAGTTGTTAATATGTTGAAAAACAAAAACAACGGAGGTTTAATGGGCTAATTTGGTTGAATAACGAATTCATGGTGTTCGATCTCGCTAAACATGTTATACCATGAAAATTTAGTATGAACTTTGGAATTGGGTCAATTGAATGGTTGTTGGTGTTTTTGGGTCATGTTGATTTTCTGATATGTTGTAGTTTTAAGAGTTAGAAGTCTATAGAGTAAAAAACTGACTGATTTGGACATGTATATATAACTCGAGTTATGAAGATCGGAAGGAGAAAGGGTCGAAAAATCGCGAAGAACAAAAACTGCAGAATTCCTCATTGATGCATGGCACCACAGCGCTGGCCCATAGGCTATTTTGGGCGGTGCAGCGCCGATCTTGGTTAACTGGGATCCAGACTTGGTGCCGCAGTGCCGTTAATACAAAGGGAACTGGTGTCGCAGCGCCGGTAGGCAGACAGGCGCAGATATGAGTTTCTAATTGCATGTTTTAAGGAAAACTTAATATGAATGATTCTAATGAATATTATACACTTAATGTATAATGAGGGACTTAAAATACTTAGCTTGATGTTAAGTATCAATTGAAAGATGAAATTTAAATATTTATTTGGAAGTTAATTAGATTAATTTAATCCAATTAATGTAAAGGCAAGACATAGTAACTTAATTAATATTAAGTGACTATTTAAGTGAGGTGTTTTGAAGGCATAAAGTGAACGTTATGAAAGTAATACATTTAATATAATGTAACGACAAGCTATAAAGACTTAACTAAAAGTTAAGTAGTGATTAAAAGAAAGACAAGAGGTGGAAGTTGACTTAATTAATGTTAACTAGTATTGTACATCTAATGTGATGTAAAGACAAGGTTTAAGATTTCACTAAATGTTAAGTGTCAATTAAAGTGGATCGTTGTAGACACTTAAAACTTTGTTTCCCTATTACTAACACTGTAGGAGGGTAAAAATATCTTTTGAATCAACTCTGGTCTCAATACCAGGCCGTCAACTCAACCCCGGTCTCAATACCGGGTCATCAAATCAACCCTAGTCTTAATACCGAGCCGTCAACTCAACCCTGGTCTCAATATCGGGTCATCAAATCAACCCTAGTCTTAACACCGGGCCGTCAACTCAACCCCGATCTCAATAACGGGTCGTCAACTCAACCCCGGTCTTAATACCGGGCCCTCAAATCAACTCTGATCTCAGTACCAGGCCGTCAACTCAAACCCAGTCTCAATATCGGGCCATCAAATCAATCCCAGTCTCAATATCGGGCCGTTAACTCAACCCCGATCTCAATACTAGGCCGTCAACTAAACCCCGGTCTCGATATCGGGTCATCAAATCAACCCCGGTCTCAATACCGGGCCGTCAACTTAACCCCGGTCTCAATACTGGGCTGTCAACTCAATCCCGGTCTCAATACCGGGCCGTCAACTCAACCCCGATTTCAATATCGGGTCATCAAATCAACCCCGATCGAAATATCGGGCCATCAAATTAACCCCGATCGTAATATCGGGTCATCAATCAACCTCGGATTCAATACCGGGCCAACAACTCAACCCCGATCTCAATACCAAGCCATCAACTCAACCCCGGTCTCAATACCGGGTCGTCAACTCAACCCCGGTCTCAATACCGGGTCATTAAATCAACCCCGATCTCAATACCGGGCCGTCAACTCAACCCCGATCTCAATACTGGGAAATCAAATCAACCCCGGTCTTAATATCGGGCCATTAACTCAACCCCGGTCTCAATATCGGGCCGTTAACTCAACCCCTGGTCTTAATACTGGGTCATCAGGTCAGCCCCGGTTTCAACCCAGGAGGTACAGGTCAGCCCCAGTCATAACCCAAGAGGTGTAAGTCAGCACCGGTCTCAACCCGGGAGGTACAGGTCAGCCCCGGTTTCAATCCGGGAAGTATAGGTCGGCCCCGGTCTCAATCTGGGAGGTACAGGTCAGCCCTGGTCTTAACCTGGGAGGTACAGGTCAGCTCCCAGTCTCAACCCGGGATGTACAAGCCAGCCCCGATCTCGACCTGGGAAATACAGGTAAGCCCCGGTCTCAACCCAGGAGGAACAGGTCAGCCCCGGTCTCAACCCAGGAGTTATAGGTCAGCCCCGGTATCAACCTGGGAGGTACAGGTCAGCCCCGGTTTTAACCCGGGAAGTATAGGTCAGCCCCGGTCTCAACCCGAGAGGTACAGGTCAGCCCTGGTCTCAACTTGGGAAGTCAGGTCAACTTCTGAAACAATCTTGAAGAATTATAACATATCCAGAGGAAAATTTGGAGCGTCCAAGTCAGCCTCAGAGACAACCCTGAGGACAAACAGAATCAACTGGGATCCAAACCTTGGAAACAACCCCAGGAAGTCAGCCGAAGGGCATGCCGACACTGAAGGTAATCCTGAGAGGGGCAAAATGGTCATTTTATCAACCCTAAGCTAATTTGGTCAAACTCAAGCTAAATTTATGACACCAAGGTCAGAACGAACCATAACGATGATCCCGAGTGCAAACAGCACAAGACAGCTCAACAGACAAACTGCGGGGAATCGAAGACCTGGTTATGAACCAATCTTCTTGGACCCGAAAAATGTTTTATCCCATGTCATTGTGACACTCTCGGCGAGGGCTTTCCGAAAAGGTATAGCACGCCTCAAACGGACGCTCCGATCAAAAGATAGAAAGTTTCGAATCAGGGCTCGCGTTGCTCAGAGTGGATGTACTTCGAGACGACGGGACCAGCCACGTGGAGCTGCACCTCTACCTGCGGCAGCAGCAGGTAGAGTGGAGGCTCCCTAGCCTATATATAGAGGTGCACCCCCTCTCATTTCAAGAATTCAAAAACGCTCTGAACCCCTGCCTGTTTGGTTTTCTGGCTAATTTCTTGTCTTTCGAGCCCAAATTTTTTTACTCTAACACGTAGATATACCCCACATACTACCACATATCAGAAAATAGCCGATAAATTCAGACATTTAAAGCCTACAATTTGGCAAAAAGCCCGTGTAGCAGTCCATTGTGAGTATTTTTACGATCAGAAAGTTATTATTACTTCTTCGCACTTTTATACACTTGCATATCAAGTTTCGTTTTCTAAATATGCTCGGAACTTAGTTTTGTGACCGTTTTTGTCAACTTTTGGTACATTTTTGTACATAAACTCATTTTCTGGCATTTCTACAACTTGGATTGACGATTCGTCGCTTCCAGCAGCTTTTATATACTTGCATCTTCGTTACTAGCAACTTCGCCAAACTGGGTTATCTTTCCAGTCCCGGTTTGACTTTTTTTTTTGTATATATTTAACCGTATATATACTAAATTTTCAATTCTTTCAAGCTCGGATGTCAAATCTGTAGTAGTTTACTGCTTTTATATATAAATATGCATATATAAGTAGCCTTCACTGATAGTAGTGTGCATACAAGCCAATCATGTATGATGATAAAGCACGTACTTTGTAAACAATCTTATTTATTTATTAATAAAAATATTCATTTATTAAAGGCATTTAATTATCTACATGGTGCTGTTTTTATAATATGTAAATAACCCATAGTTTTAAGCAATGCTTTTAGAATCATGATGATGATCATGCCAATGAGATCTAAATTCTTAGAAAGCTCTAAAACTAAAATAGTTCCTAATCATGGGATTACTAAAAAGGGGATTAGTAAATCCGGATAGATTAGTACATATGTTGCTTGCTCATTAGATGAGGATGATTGATCTCATAATCATTTGTGTGGAGACACTAAAGCAAGTATGTAGGTGCTTATTGGAGAATAAGTTCATTGAACGTGACTCGCTATGGAATACCTAATGGAGTTTTACTCGCCTGTCAATAGGAATTCCTAATGTGATAGTAGTACAAGTGATCCTTGGACTTGAGATCATCATAGTATCTTGTATGTAATAAATTATACTTTGACTTATTCCTTAAAGCCCTTTAGGGTATATAAAAGGGTATGCTTGGGTATAATGAGTTACATATGGAGATAATGAATGATCAATAAAGAATCTACCACCTCTAGTAAAAGAGGAGATATGTCCTATGTGATTCATTAAATGATAACCAAGGAATTCTTGGCCAAGGTAAAATGAAATTAGAAAGGAGTTTCTAATTTGCATTATTTGGAGTTGTGCATTTTTTAATCGAAATACATATAATTAAATAAAATAAGACTTGACAGTAAATTCATGTCTTATATTTAATTGGGACATTGTATGGTGGAAGGATTGAATTGTATGGTAACTATTTACTCACAGGTTCTTTTATGATTAATGTTGAAATCTATATTATCTGGAAAGTCGTTGATCGCTAGGGAGGCTTATCCCTATTGTAGAATAAATATTATTTATTTAAAAAGATTATTAGTTTAATTTATTTATTTAAATAAGATTAGAATTGTTCTAATTGATTTATTCACAACCGGTTTAATATGGAGAACCTAAAGGGTCACACCATAAAAGGAAGAATAATTATTTAAGAAGGTAATGGCATAATCGTAATAATGCATTAAGTGAAATTAATTTAATCTATGGTGATAGAACAAATTAAATAGCTTAATGTTTATTATTTAATATTTTGAAAATATTAAATATAAATTAATAAGAGGAGTCTTATTAATATTATTACAATTATTATTATTTTAATTTCTAAAGGAGTTTAGTAATTAATTTAATATTTAGTACTCTCATTTATTCCTAATAAGATTAGGAGACAAATTAATTAAATGAATTTAATTAATTATTCCCATGTGGTGGGAAGCCTAAATTAATTAAAGGAGTTTAATTAATTAAAAGAAATCCCATGTCTAATAGGATTAGAAGGGTTGACTAATATCTATATAAGAGGAGTCTTATAATAGATATTAGATGATGCAATTTCAATTGTTGGAGAGTACTCCTTTTCTATAGAGGATAGAAAACTAAGCCAACCACCCTCCTTCTTGATAATTCATCTTCCTTGGTGGATCACCTCTAGAGGCCAAACACTTGGGTGGCTAACGTTGATCAAAGGAATGAATCTAATCCAGAAATTCAAGAAGATCACGAAGAACAAGGAGTTGAACTAGTACCTGTGGAAGCTTCGTTCTACAAGGGTATGATTCCATAACTTCTTATTTATCGTTTTAAATTAATAATTTGCATAAAGGATGATCCGGGTAATGGTTTTGTAGAAATTTTTTTAAACTCTGATATACCATGCTTCCGCTAATTTTTGCAATTTGATTGCGTCACGATTTCGTACAAACTGGCCCATCCATCTATTCCTTGAGTCAAAAAGGTGGGAAAGGAAAGATACAACGCAAGGGCTGGCGGGATTACGGGTGAGCTTGTATGTGATCGGCTTAGCATTAGCCTATAGATTTCTGAGGGGTTGGTACTTGGTTGGATGAAGATTTGAATTTATTTATTTTCCTGCGCAATCACATTGTGCCTTAGATAGTCAGGTGTCGTTTTTACCTTTAGTTTTGCTCCTTTCTTTTGTTTATAGCAAGGTTTCACGGAATTGGTTTCTGTAATATGCATAGGTTGTGAACAGTGAAGGAAAGTGATTGTAAGAAGAGAGAGCATTTGTTTGTTAGTCTACATTTTTAAACAAGTGGTTCTTGTGGAAATAAAATTTGTGTAGCTTTATGCTTACAGAGGTAACAGAGAGCAGCTTGATTGGGTAAAAAGCTATTAACCCGACTAACATTAATTTACACTCGCATGAATATGTTTGTTATACATTAGATGCAGTTACTTTGTAATTTGTACATATTTCTATGGAAGTGTAAATGTTAAAAGTCAGAGTACAAAGAAAGTGTTTTTTTTAATGAATGTGGAACTCGCAACTTTACACAAACCTTGGGTGCAGATTAAGCCGATCAGTCTTAATTTTTTTGTATTAAGTTTGTATTTAAGGAATGGAATGAAAAAGTGTATTTGTTGATCGTCTTGGATGATAAATCATTTCAATGGAATGAAAATATATTATGTTCACTTGGTTTTCATTTAATGTGAGAGATGGCAGAATGAAATTTATCCCATTGGAATGGATGTATGCAATAATTTTGTCATCCACCAACTAAACAGATACTTGATATGCTTAAAAAATATTATTTTATCATGTATGAGTGAATATTTGGGGGTTGCTTATACAACACCTTGAGACAGCACTTCCCCTCTCATCATGTAATTTGGTCTCGGTTTGACTTTTTTTTGTATATATTTAACCGTATATATACAAAATTTTCAATTCTTTCAAGCTCGGATGTCAAATCTGTAGTAGTTTACTGCTTTTATATATAAATATGCATATATAAGTAGCCTTCACCACACTGGGTTATATTCCCAGTCTTGGTTGACTACTTTTCTATATATGTATATATATATATATATATTTATATTTCAGTTCGGCCTGGATCATTTTGTTGCGTTTTTACTATTTTTATATATATTTATGCATATATAAGCAGCCTTCACCACACTGGGTTATCTTTTCAGTCTTGGCTGATTACTTTTCTGTACATTTACATTCCAATTCGGCCTGAATTATTCTGTGGCCTTTTTACTATTTTTGGCACCATTCAGCATTACTGGGTTATCTCCTCAGTCCTGGTTTACTACGTTTCTGTATACATTTATATTTCAGTTCGGGCACAGGCGTGAAAACCCATCGCCCTTTTTACTGTTTTTCTATATATATTTTAATTCTGTCTAGCCTGGATCATTCTGTGGCTTTTATACAGCTCTTATATATATATATATATATATATATATATATATATATATTTCAATTCCAGTCCGGGCACCGTTGTGAAAACCCATCGCCCTTTACAGCTTTCATATATATAATTGTATATATATGGCTTTATTCGCTTTTATTAAATTGTTGCTTTAAATATTCATTTTATATGAATCGGCATTGACATATCTGTAGGCGAACTAGATTTATTTAAATCTCGTCAACTCTAGCTTTCAAACGGGTCAAAATAGGTACAGACGGAACCGAAAAGCTAGAATGGTTGAGATTTATTTAAATATAACATTTTTTCTAGTTTTCGTTGTAAAAGCTACCTCACGGCCCTTAGATCGCTATCTAGTGAGAACGAGATGCTTTGGATTAGCGCTACCCAGGATTTACTGATGGATCCTTGGCCATTATAGCGTTTGGATATATTTCTGTACAAATTTGAGCTGTGCAGGTTTATCGGCCTCCTTATATGAGCCTAGGAATCGTGGGATTCATGATCAAACAGATCAGAATCTGATTCCCACGATGGACAAAATCCACTTTACAAATGTACCCTGTCAGTTTTTCTGTAAAATATACATACAAAAGACCTTAAAACGGTTATCCAGATTTAAGGTCTCAACATAATAAAAATATAGTTTGTCGTGTCAGAGTCCCTCCAATGGCTATCATGCCCATGAGGAGACCGACATTTGTATATATGTTGAGGTCGAGGATGCTTCGCAGCCCGACAATCACCATTCAAATTGAGCCTTAAGGCTGAAAAGATAAAACTAAAGTATCGATATGCTTCAATTCCTATTTAGCGTAAGGGTTTGAAAACCTTCTTTCAAAACATCACTCAACAATCTTTTCGAAGAAAAGAAGCTTTTGCAAATCAAATCAAACACTCTTGCAAATCAAATCAAAGACTTTTTGCAAATCAAATCAAACCCTTCGTATATAGGTTCAAAGATGCATAGACATGTTTTCTATCAAACATAGGCCCAATTTTCGAACAGTATTCACACACACGTTTTAGTTTTTTTAAGGGAAATATTGACAAGATGCGGTACCGTGTTTACATAGGAGTTGTGGGGTGCCTAACACCTTTCCCACACTTAATCAAGCCCCCGAACTCAAACTTTATTTTCAAAGATCAAGTTTCAACAGTGTCCAGCAATTGGGCCTCTTTCAAACAAAACTCAGTTGAGTTGGTATAACCATTTCAAATCTACCAACTGGCAACTCTGTAAAATGTTCAATCGTCGACATGATACATGTTGGCTTTTTCCTAAAAAATCCTTCAAAACCTTTTTCACAAATAAAAAGAGTAAGGGTATAGATAACTTAGGAGAGAGAAAGCTTCGGGTTGTGACCCGACCCGCGAATTTTTTCCCGACGTTTACAGGTGGCGACTCTGCTGGGGACAGTTGAGGGCTTAGGCCGCGTTGAAATCTTTTCAAAAATTTCCCTTTCAAAACTGCGTATGTGTGAATGTTGCGTCTTTACATTGAATGAATGCGTGAATGGTGCGTCTTTACATTGAATGAATGTGAATGAATGCTTTCCTATTTTTTAGTGCTTCGCACCCATATTAGTGCTTCGCACCCATATTGGTGCTTCGTACCAATGTCATCATATGCATAACGGTGAGACGCGATGTATGTGAATGTATGTTGTGTGATTCCTCCTTCATGAGGCAAAACCTGTTGGTGATAAGTAATGACGCTGGGGAAGGCTAAGTCTCTAGGGGCTCAGGAAAATGCACCACCCAGATTCGCTCCAGTTGAAAGATCGGATTAATTTTCCCTCTAGTAGATTGCGATGATCTGGGGACCTTCATGCCAAAAAGTAGCGAGAGTAGCCTAAGATAGGTCAGCCTCCGATTAACCAAATCCGATGGGAAGCTTCTTCATGCCTTTCTCTTTTAATTCAATATCAAGTTTTTAATTTCAATGTAAAAGAACACAATGTAAATATCATAATGAAAGATTTACATTTCTTGTCATATACATCCTGTCATCAAAACAACTAACCTCTGTTTTGCAGGATAAGATTAAAAAACCACAAAAACATATTATGGTATGCATCCTATTCTTACCTATCTCAAGAAATTGACACGCCTACGTTTTGTTGTAGGTGAAAAATTGGTCCTGTCACTAGATCTATGTCTAAGAAAGCACTAAGTCCATCCACGGACGTGACTTCTAATGCTCAACGAGAATCCACCCCTGTATCTAGGGAAGAGTTTGAAGACTAAAGAATCAGATAGCTGAATTGGCCAGTTTTTTGAGAGAACAAAGGAAGGCCCTTAAAGGGAAGCAAGCCCAAGCTCACACAGAATCGGGAACACCTTGTGGTAGTGGTGGCGGCCAAGAGAATGAAAAAGCAGATACTCAGATTCCTGGACCAAAAAACCAGGACACAACCAACAAAACCCCTGAAATCACCACTCTCAACAAGGAACAAGAAGCTGGTGACACTCTAAAGAAAGTACAACAGATGGAAGAAATAATCTGGTCTATCAAAGGGACTGGGGCATTTGGTAGTGTCAATTATTCAGACCTCTGTGTATTCTTTGGGGCTCGTTATCCCAAAAAATTTAGAACTCCTGATTTTGAGAAATACGATGGATTGGGAGACCCTTATACTCACCTAAAGGTATTCATTGGAGAACTCGGATCCTATGTAGAGGATGAGAAACTCCGAATGCAGTTATTTCAGAAGAGTCTGACTGGAGAGGCTAGAGCCTAGTACGCCCGTCTGGACAACTCAAAGATTCACAGCTACGAAGAGTTGGCCCATGCCTTCCTTAGTCAATACAGCTTCCAATCTCAGCTGGTTCCAGATAGATACCAAATAACCAAAATCAAGAAACAAAGTTCTGAGTCGTTCAGAGAATATGCTCAACGATGAAGACGGATCGCAGCACAAGTCATTCCACCTATGAATGAGACTGAGATAGTCATGACCTTCATCGATATTCAAGAAGCTCCATATTACGAGAGGGTCCTAGCAGTCATAGGAAAACCATTCTCTGAGATGATCAAGCACGGTGAAATGGCCGAAATGGGGTTAAAGTCTGGAAAGATAAAGGGCCTGACTGCTTTGGAAGCCGTTGCCGAACATATCAAGTCCAAAAATTACGGGAGTAATCCCTGGAGAGCACATAAGAAGAAAGATGAAGAAGTGTCCTTTGTGTTACAAGGACAGAAACAAAGAGGCGAGTCAAATAGTATGCCTATTCAAAGGAGGAACTATACCCCTTTCCAAGCTTCAGCACATCCTTCAAACCCTCCTTTTTAGAAAAATATGGAGGTCAGGCGTCGAAGAACTTTCACCCCTCTAGGGGATTCACTTGAGAGTGTGCTAAAGCTGTTGACCGCACAGAAGAAGATTGTACAACTCCTTCCACCAACTAACACTGGTGGACAGAATTTTGATCCAAGCAAGAAGTGTGCTTACCATTCCGGATCCCCGGTCCATGACACTCAAGACTGTTGGTCTCTCAAGCACAAAGTCTAAAACTTGATTGATAATGGAGAGATTGTGGTGACCAAACTAGAACAACCACACATACAAGACAATCCCCTCCCTCAACACAAAGAGGAAAATGTCAACATGATCAGCATAGGAAATGGAGAAGGATCCAAGTACCTCTGTTATGTGAGAGAGTCAACTCCATCCAGCAACAACAAACCAGACAGTTGGGAAGTGTCGGAAAGGCAATTCTTGATAGAGCAGGAGATAAGTTCTATTAAGGAACAAATTGAACAGTTAGCCGAATTGGTCGTATACCAACATCAGATCACCAGGTAGCTGATAAACTAGACTAACCCGCCTGATGCCAATTCTCCCACACCGGAGATCAGTCTACTGGAGATCAGTCTACCGGAGATCAATCCCATCTTCACGAAGGATCACTACAGGTCTCATGAGTATGAACCCTTAGCCGACAAAATGGTAAATGAAGAGAATTGCCGAGATGGCAGGAAGTTCCTATTTTAAAGGAATTTCACTAACCTGAACCAGCCGATGGAAGAAATCCTCCAAATGTTAATCAACGAGGGAATGATTACAGACTTATTACCACCATTAAACCCGCGATCCAGGAAGTTCAAGCCTAACCAAATCTGTCAGTACCACTCCAATGCACCCGACCATGATACTGAAAATTGCTGGGCACTTCGTAACTTGATTCAGAATATGATTGAAAGCGGTGACTTGATAAAAGGGAATCGAGATTATGGCTTCCCAGATGAAGATAATCTCTTTATTCCCACTGAGTGGAATCAAGATACAGTGGCTATGGTTTCTTGTGATAAGGAGTCATCTCTCACACCTTTAGTACTGCCAAGGAAAGGGGTCAAAGGAACACAAAATCCTGTGAAGGTGGCCGCACCTGAGCCTTTAATCTTGCCCTTCAGACCTCAGTATCCAGTTATCAGTTTGAAGAGGGTCTTATGGAACTACGGGAATAATGAAGGTTTCACTTCAAACAACATTGCCATCGTACCAAAGGATAATCCATTGTACCTGCCTCAGCGGGTGATCAAACCACTCCTCAAAGCCAAAGAAAAGGTGGCTGATGAGAATATCAAAAAGTTCCTCAACAAAATGGGACACAATGACATCAAAATAGTGCAAAGTTTGAAAGACGCACCCAAGCAAATGTCCATCCTAGACTTTGTCTTATTGTCCTCAGTGGATCACCGCAACATTCTAGTGAAAGTATTGGAAGAAGCCCATTTGCCACATATTGTGGATGCCAAGAAATTCCGTCACGTGGTAGAACACATTTTCAACAGCAATGTGATATCTTTCACTAACGATGATATCCCTGCAGAAGAGACGGGCCATCATAAGTCCCTACATATGGCTGTGATGTCTTTCGATTATGTGATTGGGGGTGTGCTCATAGATGGAGGATCATCCCTTAACATCTGTCCTTACGATACATTGGAAAGAATGTAGATCAACCCGAATCGAATCGAAACCAGTCATGTGGTCATCCAAGCTTTCGATGGATCTCGTCGACAAGCTATGAGAGAAATAGAGCTTCCTCTAGAGATTGGTCCACATACTTTCTATGTGTCATTTCAGGTGCTCAACATCGCCATCGGATACAACTTGTTACTAGGCAGGCCATGGATCCACATGGCAGGGGTAGTGCCATCCACCCTCCATCAACAGCTCAAATACATTATCAACGACAACCTCATCACGGTCAACTCCGAATCAGAATACACTGTCTGCATATAGGGAGACATGTCAGTGATTAGCCTGGATGCGGGGATTGAACCTGCAAGTTTTCAAGCCTTGGAGGTTAGTGATACTCAGTATCTACCTATCGGAGCACCAGCCCTAAAACCAAAGGTCTCCATCGAGGTGATGACAGTGGGCCAAGAGATGGTATCTTTGGGTTTCCAACCTGGAGAAGAGTTAGGAAAGAACCAACAAGGTATCAAGAGTCCAGTCCAAATCCCGAGCCAGACAGGGAAAGCCAGATTGGGTTATTCATCAGGGTCAAGCCGCCGGAATCCACATAAGCACTCTAAAGCTCATGCTTCCACAATTTTTTTACCAAACCTTACGGGTGTCGGATGGGTGAAACCCATGAGGAAAATCCCAACTGTGGGATCAAACATATTATTTCCTCCCATTATACCAGCAAGTGAGGGAAAAACTCCCAGATCCGAGAGGGATAGCAAAAAGGGAAAAGAAAAGATCTTGTACAAAGGACGAGACCCATTTGCTAACATGCAGGTTATCATAAACTATGAGGGTATGAATGATGAGATCCCAGACAGTGACGATGAGGATCAGATTCAAACTCCTCGCATTTAGAAAGAAAAAGAGGGCAGTTTAAAGAAAAACCCTGGCCCTATTATAAAGGATATCTTAGTCATCATTCGAGATGAGGCAGATGATCCCAAATCCTTGATCCTCCCTATTATGAGGATCTAACCCTGGATAACTGGAACAACGTCCCTTGCCTCAGTCAAAAAGGGTAAAGGGGCAGATAGTCTGTCTGCCCTTTAAACATGCTTTCATTTACTGCTTACTTTTAATTGCACAGCTATAGCAGTAACTTTTGTCATGCTTTGCCAAATGCTCTGTATATTTAAGCAGTTGTATATATTAAAATGAAAGCATTTTTGTTTTTAGGACTCAAGCATTGGATGTGTTTGTCTCTGCTGGTGAGATGCCAACCTGTCAAAGTGACTACAACTTTGATGTAGAACTGAACTTCGACTTGATGGATATTGATCAAAAGGAGGAAGATGACTATGAGGTGCCCGAGGAGATCAAAGAATGGGTGTAAGACAAACCCAAACCAAACCTCGACCAAACCACCACTATCAACATAGGAACCTCCGAAAACATCAAAGAAATTCAGATAGGCGTAGACCTCACACCAGACCAAAAAGCCAACTTGATCGAACTCCTAACACAGTTCCAGGATGTGTTTGCATGGTCACATGAAGACATAATTGGCCTGTCTACTGACATCGTCATCCATCGAATGCCCATTAAAGATGGATTCAAGCCAGTCAAATAAAAGCTCAGGCGATTGAAATCTGAATGGAGTCTAAAAGTCAAAGAAGAAGTCATTAAACAATTTAAAGCCGGAATCATCATGGTATCAACATACCCAGATTGGCTGTCAAATATAGTCCCCGTGCCAAAGCCCGGAGGGAAAGTCCGAGTATGTGTGGATTACCGGGACTTGAACAAAGCCTGCCTCAAGGACAATGTCTCGGTGCCATTTATCCACATCCTGATTGACAATACTGTGCAGTACGACATGTATTCCTTCGTAGATTACTTTGCTGGTTACCAACAAATCATGGCTGCTGAAGAGGACAGGGAGAAAATAGATTTCATCACTCCCTGGTGAACCTTCTGCTATAAACGACTATCCTTCGGCCTCATCAGTGCCGGAGCCACATATCAGCGAGCCATGGTGGCCCTATTCTATGGCATAATGCACAGGGAGATAGATGTCTATATGGATGACATCATCATCAAATCCAGGAGGGAAGATGATCACAATAACCTGTTTAACAGGTTGCATAAGTACAACCTTAAGCTAAATCCCGCCAAATATGCTTTTGGTTTCAAATCAGGCAAGCTGTTAGGATACCTGGTGAGTAATCGAGGCATCGAGCTAGACCCTTCCAAGATCAAAGCCATCACTGAGATGCCAGTACCTTGAATAAAAAAGGAGATATGAGGGTTCCTGGGAAGGATTAACTTTATAAGTCGATTTATTTCCCAGCTCACAGCAACCTGTGAACCCATCTTCAAGTTACTAAGGAAGAATTCCTCCACCAAATGGCATGAGGATTGTCAATAAGCCTTCCTTGCCATCAAGAAGCAGCTGGTTGAAGCACCAGTCTTGGTACCTCCGAGGGATGGAGTTCCCTTATTCATGTACCTGTCCGTCAATGCCGATGCAATGGGCTGCATGCTAGGATAGAAGGATGATAGTAGCAAAGAGAGAGCCATCTACTACATCAGTAAAAGATTCAGCAGTGGTGAACGGAAGTACACCCTGATCGAGAAGACATATCGTGCGTTAGCATGGGCCGCCATGAGGTTGCAACACTATTTGTATGGGCACATGACCTACCTCATACCCCGCATGGATCCCCTAAAGTACGTATTCAACAAGCCAATGTTGAATTATCGACTGTCCAAATGGCAGTTAATCCTACAATAGTTCGACATTGTCTACGTGACTTAAAAGTCAAAGCATTGCAGATCATTTAGCTGAAGCACCTTCAGGAGGGTTCGAACCCCTGGAGACTTATTTCCTAGATAACGGGATCATGAAAATTCAACAACTTCAACAAGAGAATACAGTACAACCATGTAAAATATATTTCGACAGAGCGGTAAACATGGAGAGTGCCATAGCCGGGGCAGTCCTTATCTCTGGTACAGGAGAACAATATCATGTGGCTACCAAACTTTAATTTGGCAACACCAACAACACAGCCAAGTATGAAGGCTATATAATAAGGTTGAAGCTAGCCCAATCCATGGGTATCAAACTTTTACTGGTCTTTGGAGACTCTGAGTTGGTCATCAGACAAACCACTGGGGCATATCACACCAAAGAACTGCATTTGCTACCCTATCATCGGCAGGTCGTCAAAATATCTCTGGAATTTAAAGACATAACCTTTATCTATATTCCTCGGGGTAGGAATGACTTTGCTGATGCATTGGCGATGTTAGCTTCATTAATCAGCATATCCGATAGGAGTGAATTTCCCTGCATCAAATTCATAAATCAGAAGTCCCCGATATACGAGAATTACATTGGAGGCATATCTGATGAAATACCTCCTATCAAATAGCCTTGGTATCAAGACATCAAGAATATCTTCGAGATGGATCTACACCCTCTGGGGTAAGATAATCCGAGCGAAAACGGATTCACAAGATGGCTATGAAGTTCTACCTGAGGGGAGATGCACTTTATAAAAGGGATGCTGGAATAGGCTTGTTAAGATGCCTTGATAAAGAGCAAACCCAGAGATTGATGGATGAAATCCACGGTGGAGTCTGTGGTCCACACATGAGCGGTAACCTGCTGGCCAAGAAGATATTAAGAACAGGACATTATTGGATCTCGCTCAAAGCTGACTGTGATGATCACGTCAAGAGATGCTTTCAATGCCAAGTACATGAAAATGCCATACATGTTCCTCCAAATGAGCTACACAGCATGAGTTCACCATGGCCTTTCTCCATGTGGGGAATGGATGTGATAGGTCCAGTAGAACCCAAAGCTAGCAATGGTCATCAATTCATCTTCACTATGATCGATTACTTTAAAAAATGAGTTGAAGCTGCCTTCTTTCCCAAAGTCACCAAAGAGGTAATCATTGGGTTCATCAGAAACAATGTCGTCTATCGATATGAACAACCGTAGGTATTCATGCCAGACAACGCCAAGAGCCTGAACAATCAAATGATGAATAAATTGTGCAACAAGTTCCACACCAAGCATCTTAATTTCGTCATCTATCAGCCCAAGATGAATGGTGCTGTCGAAGCGGCCAACAAGAACATCATGCAAAAAATGTCTGCCAATCACAAAGAATGGCCTGACTTGCTGCCTCTAACCCTGTTAGCATACAGGACGTCAATGCGTACCTCTACTGGGGCTACACCCTATTCATTGGTCTATGGCATGAAAGTAGTCCTTCCCATAGAAATAGAGATGGAGTCCTTGCGAGTGTTAATAGACGCTCAGATGGACGAAGATCAGTGGTTGCAAGACCGGTATCACCAACTGTCCCTGATAGATGAAAAGAGGGCTACAGCCATTTTTCACGAACAGTTATATCAGCAAAGGATTGCTCGATTCTACAACAAGAAAGTCCGAATACGACAATTCAAAAAAATAACTTGGTGCTGAAGAAAGTTTTGGCCAATCAAGATGAAGCTAAAGGAAAGTTCGCCCCTAATTGGGAAAGCCCTTTCATTGTCAAGGAGGTATTGATGGGAGGAGCTATCAGACTACAAGAAATGGATGGGAGCGAATTTCCCCAACTCATCAACTCAGACACCATAAAAAGGTACTATATCTGAAACACATGCATACCCGCATCCGGGTCCAACAAATTAAATCAAGTTCAATTTTTAGTAGAAGCCGGAACTACGAATGACCTGAACTCCCTCCACCCGGGAGTACGTAGGCAGCCATTTCTGGTGCTGTCAAACCAAATAAAAAATTCAAAAACTCATCAAACCAAACTCAAAACCCAAGAAAAATACTTTTCAAACCTCTCTCACACAAAAAAATTGAACTACGAATGACCTGATCTCCCTACACCCTGGCGTACGTATACAGCCATTTATGGTGCGGTTTGACCTTCAAAAAAAACAAAAACCAATAAAAACCAGTTCCAAGACACCGAAACCATATAAAGGCTAAGTCCTATCAAGCCACCCTGATCAACCGGCCCTGCTAAGCTACTCTCTGACATTTTACTGTCAGTCCATCAAGGAGAAGCTCAATACATCAACAACAGCGAGTCATGAAAGAAGTGGTAATCACTCAGCAATGACAATATATATCCAAACAAGGAAGTGAATTAAAAATATATTTCTATGATATATAAAATTGTTTGATATATACATAGTGTCCTGTAAATGATAAAAATGGCTGATCTATTATGTGCAGGAAAAACAAAGCTAGTCTATGGACCCAAGGATAAGCGGGCCAGCAATGCCAACATGGCATCCCTCTCTGAAGATGGAGGAGCAGCTACAAGTGCAATACCATCAGCCTCCAAATGGCTTAAAATATCCACAGTCATCTGCAGTGTGGCACTGTGATCATCCATATAGGCACTCATCTCCATGACCAAACCATGAGTATAAGACCTAAGAGCAGTACTATCGGCAATGTGGAAATCCCGGGAAGTTATAGCCTCATCCCTCTCCACAAAAGCTGCATCCCTAGAGATCAAAGTCTCCTCGATTTCCACAAAAGTTGCGTCTCTGGCAGAGCGGATCTCCTTTTGCTTAATCAATCCTACATTTTGAGCTGCTCGAGACGCATCTCTCTCTGCCAAAGCTATATATCTGCCAGACAAAGTGGTCAACATCAGAGCTCTAGCCTGATCCCTCTCAAAGGTCATCCTAGCTAGTGAGTCTGCCAAAGCCGGATCTGTCCCTGTAGGAATGATCGACGGATCACTAACTAGTGCTGCTGTCAAACTCATGAACAACTCATCCTCGGTAGGTGACTCAGGATCCTCCATAGGCTCCTCCTTGTTTGAGTTAACTATAGGAGCTGACTGGATGAATGCAGCTGATGCTATATCTGCCTTCAACCACGCTGAGTACTCTGAAGACCAGTCCAGATGGCTACTGGAGAAATTAGCTCTCTTCTTGTGAGTCCAACACTCATAAACTCTGACCAAATCGACAGACGACATAGATGAAGCTGACACCCTTTGATCAATAGCCCCCTCAAAATGATGTAGGCTCTGAAACTGATCGAACTGGCCCATAACAACCAGAGGATGGTAAGTAGTCACTCCCCTCTATCCCGCTAGGGGCAGATAATCCATGCCAGATTTATGGGTAATAATGCTATATGGGGAGACTAGTCCTATGCAAGGCAGAATCAAAAATGGATGCACAATATCAGATAAAAATGCTGATAAGGTCTCTTTATTGGTACACTTTGCCGGCTGGAAGGAGTAAGATATAGCTATATCATGAGAAAAATAATACCCCTGATGCCTGAAAAATCCAATTGGTCGAATATGGGATATGAGCCATATATACAACAAGACTGAACTGCCTCAAAAAACCCCTCCGGGTGGGTATTGCAGTAGGTGCCTTGTGACGCCCCCCAGAATAGGTCCATTCAACCCAACCCATTCTGAGTCGCCAAATACATGGTACAGAATTCAAATACAAACTTTATATCATACGGTCGTGCAAAATACGACCACACAACTGTGTGTCTCAGTACAAATATGTAGAAAATATTAAGATTCAAACTAAATCCTCATTACAATTATTATCACACTATTTATCAGAAATAGTGAGGACTACTACTGCTCTAACTCGGACCATCACTCTGTCCCCCGACTAGTCCCCGCAACATTCTCATTTCCTGAAGAGGACAACAGATGAAAAGGGTGAGCTCAACTAGCTCAGTAAAGAATATTATGACTAAGATAATGGGAAACAAATTATCGTTAGTCTTCAACAAATCAGATAAAATATAATGGACAACCAACTTCAGATCAATATTCGCAGCGGAAATAACAGTTCATTAGAAGAATTAAGCAGAGAATAAAGTCTACTATCTTCTATGATTTAAAAGTCCATCATCAATATTTTATCCCTGTAACATCAATCAATATACATCTCGAATCAAATATTCATCTTTGCACTACAGGCCAAAGATATTCATTTGTATCATCAGTGGTCATATTCATCTCAACACCTGTCATCTTTGCACTACAGGCCAAAGATATTCATCAGGTAATCATTCATCTTTGCTCTACAGGCCAAAGATATTCATCAAGTAATCATTCATCTTTGCTCTACAGGCCAAAGATATTCAGTTATATCACCACTTAGACTGAGGATGATGAAAAACCATATAAATAACGAATCCAATGAAATAAAGGATAAGATTATGGATTCGTATTTTAGTATATCCAATTCAAAAATACCTCGTAATAATCAATTATGGAGTAAAATTCAAGAATAGAGCTCAAAACTTGGATACAATCAAAGATAGTAACCTTAACAAGCAATTTGGACAAATAGAAGAAAATTTAATTTTTCCGTGAATAGTGCCGTATACGTGAATAGTGCCGTATACGTGAATAGTAACCCTGACGGAAAAAGTAAGAAATTTCAACATAAAATCCATGACAATATTTCTGTATAATGATATTGAAAAGAATAATATCATTTACGAAAGAAAATAACACCCCTTACCTCAAAAGAACAGTACCTCTGACTGGAATATCGGATATAATACCGACGGAAGCTTGTACTGAATAGTAATACTCAAAGTATTGAAATACTCACAAAAATACGCTCGATATTATAGAGAGAGAAAACTTCGAATTCTGGTGTGATTTTCAATTCTAACCTAAGCACCCTATTTATAGGAAAAGCTTAGGATGCCAAAGGAGACTAAATGAATAAAATAATATTTTTTTTCAAAATTTTCCGCCGCCTGGCGGCTTTCAAAATTTTCCACAAAAGTGGGTCCCACCCACTAAATAATATTTATTTTCCGAAACTTCAATAATTCATAATAAATAGCCCCTTTGTCAGAAAAATACAAATTCGATGTCTTTCTATAGGAAATTTAATTCTCTACAACTTTGCAGAAGAAAGTTTTTCCAAATTCCAAACACAAATTATCCGAAATCCACAAACAGATGATTTTCCACACCCAAAATACTGATAAAAACACATCAGTGCTAATTCCTTCTTTAATATCCACAAATAAATATTTCCTTATCATATAAATCAATAATTAATTATTCATAAATAATATTATAGAACTACAATATTAACAACCAGGTCGTTCCCAGGACAGAGGGGGCCTTCCGATAAGGACTTCTCCTTACTGGCGCGCAATTAAATAACCCCACCTAGACAGAACTTCCTTAGACATTGTCAATAATGCTATCTAATAATATTATTCAAATAATATGAATTATTGAGTTGATAATGTGAAATACTGTGCAACAACAATTATTGAATCAATACTACAAAATATCAACTGTAGTCATTATTGAATCAATCATATAAAAAATAGCAACGTAGCAATTATTGAGTCAATAAAATATCAATGCAGCAATTATTGAGTCAATAATATAAAATATCAACATAGCAATTATTGAGTCAATAATATAAAATATTGAACAGTAATTACTGTAACAATAATTGAGTAATGGCTTCTCACGTAAGACTCAATAATTCAAAATACTGTGCAATACCGTGTGCTACTATGCAACACCGTGTATCACTGTATTTTAACCACTGGGTATTTCAACAGTACTAACGGTAACAACCACGCCGTTATCTTGTAAAAAGTTATTTCTGTCGCTTTCTATATCCGACAGTTATTCCGTTGTGGGGGCCCACAAATAGCTGCGCCGTCGTACGAATATTCCCCGACAACAAGAATATTCCACGACCAAACGAATATTCCCCGACAACAAGAATATTTTATAACCACTTGCTCATTTTAAAAATGTTTGCACATTTCACCCATAACTTTCATATTTATCAAAACAATACCTTACTGTTTCGAAATAATATATAAAGAAAATTAAATCTTTATTCATAAAAGTTGGGGTCTTACAACCTCCCCTCCTTATGAAATTTCGTCCTCGAAATTGACGTACGTACCTGGTATGTCTAAAAGATGAGGATACCTCGCTTTCATTTCCAATTCCAACTCCCAGGTCATTTCCTCAATTGCATGGTTTCTCCACAAAACTTTAACTTGAGGTATAATTTTCGAGCGTAGGACATGCTCCTTCCTATCCAAGATCTTGACAGGTACCTCCTCGTACGTTAAATCTTCAGCTATCTCGTCTGGTTCTAACTCAATAATGCGGTTTGGATCCTTCACATATTTACGTAACACGGATATGTGAAACACATTATGAACACGAGACATGCTTGGAGGTAAAGCGAGTCTATAAGCCACATTTCCTATTCGGTCAAGAATCTCAAATGGACCAATGAATCGTGGATTGAGCTTTCCTCTCTTCCCAAACCTCGTAACTCCTTTCCACGGAGCAATACGTAATAACACATGGTCCCCGACATTAAATTCCACGTCCTTTCTATGAAGATCCGCATAACTCTTTTGTCGATCCTGTGCTGTTTGTATACGTTGTCGGATTATTTGGATCTTTTCTGTAGTCATACGTACTAACTCTGGTCCCAACAATGTTGCTTCACCCACCTCGTTCCAGCATACTGGAGAGCGACACTTTCTCCCATACAATGCTTCGAATGGGGCTACGCCTATACTTGCCTGATAACTGTTGTTATAGGAGAATTCCACCAATGGTAAGTACTTATCCCAACTCCCTTTGAAGTCTAGAACACAGAGTCTCAATAGATCTTCAAGAGTTTGAATAGTCCTTTCCGATTGTCCGTCCGTTTGAGGATGATAAGCCGAACTAAAACGTAAGTCCGTGCCCATCGCTTTCTGTAAACTAATCCAAAATCGTGAAGTAAATCTGGGGTCACGATCCGAAACTATGGATACTGGCATGCCATGCAATCTCACAATCTCATTCACGTACATATGAGCAAGACGTTCAAGGGAATAAGTCTCTCGTATCGGCAAGAAATGAGCAGACTTGGTTAATCTATCAACAATAACCCAAATCGCATCTACGCCTTGAGAAACCTTAGGAAGACCTGTAACGAAATCCATCGTAATATGCTCCCACTTCCATTTCGGAATCTCCAGTGGTTGCAATGGACCCTTCGGTACTTGATGCTCCGCCTTTACACGTTGACAAGTTAAACATCTCGAGATAAACTCCGCGATCTCTCTCTTCATATTGCTCCACCAAAATGTATGTCGAAGATCACGATACATTTTAGTACTCCCAGGATGGATTGCAAACGGTGTGTTGTGTGCCTCCATCATGATTCTATACTTTAAGTCAGAATCGTTAGGAACACAAAGTCTGGAGTTGACTCGAAGTATTCCTTCTTCATCGATTCTTGCTTCTGGAATGGCACCTTCTTGCACCTTCTTCTTCATCTTCATCAGCTCCGCATTCGTAGCTTGAGCAGCTTTAACTTTATCAATCAAAGCTGGTTCTACGCGTATACTTGACATCATCGCATTCGTTCCCACATATGATCTTCTACTCAACGCGTCAGCTACCACGTTCGCTTTTCCAGGATGGTATTGGATAGTATGATCGTAATCTTTCAACAGCTCAAGCCAACGTCGTTGCCGCATGTTGAGTTACTTCTGAGTGAAGAAATATTTAAGGCTCTTATGATCCGTATAAATCTCCACTTTCTCTCCATACAAGTAATGTCTCCAGATCTTCAACGCGAAAACGACTGCTGCCAACTCTAGATCATGAGTAGGATAATTCCTCTCATATTCTTTGAGTTGTCGCGAGGCATAGGCTATGACTTTCCCATGTTGCATGAGAACACATCCTAACCCTTTGCCCGAAGCATCGCTGTAAATAACAAATCCATCCGAACCAGATGGTATTGTCAGAACAGGTGCCGAAATAAGTCTCCTCTTGAGCTCTTGGAAGCTCTTCTCGCATTCCTCTCTCCAAACGAATTTCGTATCTTTCCGAGTCAACTGAGTTAATGGAGTAGCGATTCGAGAAAATCCCTCTACGAACCTACGATAATAACCAGCTAAGCCTAGAAAGCTTCGTACCTCGGTCACCGACTTAGGTTGCTCCCAGCTTTGTATTGCTTCAATCTTCGACGGGTCAACAGATACTCCAAGTTTCGATACCACGTGCCCAAGGAATGCTACTTCCTCAAGCCAGAACTCGCATTTCTTTAACTTGGCGTATAGCTTGTTCTCACGAAGCTTTTGAAGTACTAACTTCAAATGGTGTTCATGATCTTCACGGCTTTTAGAATAGATGAGGATGTCATCAATAAAGACAACAACAAATTGATCTAAATACTCCTTAAATACACGGTTCATCATATCCATGAAAGCAGCAGGAGCATTAGTCAATCCAAAAGACATGACTAAGAACTCATAATGCCCGTACCGTGTTTTAAAAGCAGTCTTTGGAATATCCTCAGTTTTAATCTTCAACTGATGATATCCAGAACGAAGATCGATCTTTGAAAAGAATTGCGCTCCTTGCAACTGGTCGAACAGGTCATCAATACGAGGTAACGGATACCTATTCTTAATGGTGACATGGTTCAACTCTCGATAGTCAATACAAAGTCGCATACTCCCGTCTTTCTTCTTTACGAATAAAACAGGAGCACCCCAAGGAGACGTACTAGGACGAATAAAACCGATATCTAACAACTCTTGTAACTGGATCTTTAACTCCTGAAGTTCAATAGGAGCCATTCGATATGGGGTTTTAGAAATGGGTTTTGTACCGGGCTCAAGGTCAATAAAGAATTCAACTTCACGTTCTGGGGGTAGACCGGGAAGTTCTTCGGGAAATACATCAGGAAACTCATTAACAACGGAAATATTATTCAAATCTGATGTATTCTGATTTAGATCAGTGACATGAGCTAAGAAAGCTTGACATCCGTTTTTCAATAAACGAATAGCCTTGGGATTTGAAATGATATTGACTGATATTAGTGGTTTGGTAGTTTGAATTCGTACAACAGGTTGATTAGGAATATGAAAACTAACAACCTTACGAAAACAATCAATTTTGGCATGGTAAGTGGTTAACCAGTCAATTCCTAAAATCACGTCAAATGCAAGTATTTTCAAAGATATCAGATCAACAGGTAAGGTAAGGGTACCAATCTGAATCAAGCAAGATTTGTAAACTGTAGATGTAACGAATGTTTCTCCTAACGGAGTTTCAACAGATAAGTCAAAGTCTAACTTATCAGAAGTCAAGTTCAAACGTTGAGCACAAGCAGGTGAAATAAAGGAATGGGTAGCACCGGTATCTAACAAGGTATAAACTTCGCAAGAGTTTATGATCAGCTTACCCGTAATCACCTCGTGTGAATTCTTCGCGTTTTGGGCTGTCACGACAAACGCTCTTCCAGGAATTACCGACTTTGACTTGTCTGCAACCGCCTTTGGAATCACCACCCCCGTTGAACTTGGTTTCGCTATAGGACAATCTCGAGCTATATGTCCTTCCTTTCCACAGTTATAGCATCCTTTGAACTGTTGTGGGCAGTTTGGGCTGATATGTCCCTCTTTCCCGCATTTAAAGCATACGACTGGTGGTCGTTCTCCTCCCCTCGAAATAGTTGATGCTGGTGCTGATGTCGACGTCTTCACGTTCTCATTGTTGTACCTTCTCTTCTTGAAATCTCCACCCGATTCGCTCCTTCTACTATCATGACCACGATTACCACCGGAGTGGTTACCGCTTCTGTCATACTTTCCTCCTCGCTGGTTGTCATTGCTCCGATGACTGCTGCCACCGGTACGACCTTGGTTGTTATCACTATCTCGTTCTAACAACTGGGCCCTGTTCACTACATCCGAATATAAAGAAAATTTATGAGAAATGAGGTACTGACATATTTCGGGTTTCAAACCTCTTAGAAACATCCGCGTCATACGTTCCTCATTCTCCACCAAATGAGGTGCAAACCTGGACAGCTCCGCGAACTTAGCCTCGTACTGGGATACCGTCATGTTGTTTTGTTCGAGTCTAATAAACTCTACTTCCTTCATATGACGAATACTTTCAGGAAAGTACTTGTCATTAAATAATTTCTGGAACGCTTCCCAAGACATCTTGAGTGCGGCAGGTTGGGTACGCTTCACGGATTCCCACCAGTAATCTGCCTCTCCACGGAACATAAACGTGGTGAATGGAACCTTCTGTTCCTCCGTGCATCCCAAGACATCAAATATCTTGGTAATTTGTTTAATCCACGTCTCCGCCTTGATCGGATCTGGCTTTCCCAGAAACTCTGGTGGTCCCAATTCTTTAAACTGCTTGGCAGTGACAGCTCGCGTGTTGTTATTATCTCCACCTGTATGTTGAACACGAGTCTCCCTCGTCTGGTTTTGCATGAACTGCAAAAAACTTCTAAACATCTCATCGTTTATCGTCTGACCAGCGTTATTTTCAGGATGAACATTGCCTTCTTGTTGCACGTTCTCCTGGTTAACGGTTAAAGGTGTCTCCCCGGTCTCATTCACTTCGTTGTTAACATTCTCAGCTGCCATTTTCAAATACTGCCATAAAACGAGGGTTAATTAAACAAATAACATATCACATATTAACCCTATGCTCCGACTGACCAATTAAATACCACATAAGCTTAGGTAGGACATACTAGTGAAGGATTTACTCGTCTCTCCCCTCCTAGTTCTATTCCCCGATCTCCGCCAGAGATCATATCCCTAAGCTCTGATACCAACTGTGACGCCCCCCAGAATAGGTCCATTCAACCCAACCCATTCTGAGTCGCCAAATACATGGTACAGAATTCAAATACAAACTTTATATCATACGGTCGTGCAAAATACGACCACACAACTGTGAGTCTCAGTACAAATATGTAGAAAATATTAAGATTCAAACTAAATCCTCATTACAATTATTATCACACTATTTATCAGAAATAGTGAGGACTACTACTGCTCTAACTCGGACCATCACTCTGTCCCCCGACTAGTCCCCGCAACATTCTCATTTCCTGAAGAGGACAACAGATGAAAAGGGTGAGCTCAACTAGCTCAGTAAAGAATATTATGACTAAGATAATGGGAAACAAATTATCGTTAGTCTTCAACAAATCAGATAAAATATAATGGACAACCAACTTCAGATCAATATTCGCAGCGGAAATAACAGTTCATTAGAAGAATTAAGCAGAGAATAAAGTCTACTATCTTCTATGATTTAAAAGTCCATCATCAATATTTTATCCCTGTAACATCAATCAATATACATCTCGAATCAAATATTCATCTTTGCACTACAGGCCAAAGATATTCATTTGTATCATCAGTGGTCATATTCATCTCAACACCTGTCATCTTTGCACTACAGGCCAAAGATATTCATCAGGTAATCATTCATCTTTGCTCTACAGGCCAAAGATATTCATCAAGTAATCATTCATCTTTGCTCTACAGGCCAAAGATATTCAGTTATATCACCACTTAGACTGAGGATGATGAAAAACCATATAAATAACGAATCCAATGAAATAAAGGATAAGATTATGGATTCGTATTTTAGTATATCCAATTCAAAAATACCTCGTAATAATCAATTATGGAGCAAAATTCAAGAATAGAGCTCAAAACTTGGATACAATCAAAGATAGTAACCTTAACAAGCAATTTGGACAAATAGAAGAAAATTTAATTTTTCCGTGAATAGTGCCGTATACGTGAATAGTGCCGTATACGTGAATAGTAACCCTGACGGAAAAAGTAAGAAATTTCAACATAAAATCCATGACAATATTTCTGTATAATGATATTGAAAAGAATAATATCATTTACGAAAGAAAATAACACCCCTTACCTCAAAAGAACAGTACCTCTGACTGGAATATCGGATATAATACCGACGGAAGCTTGTACTGAATAGTAATACTCAAAGTATTGAAATACTCACAAAAATACGCTCGATATTATAGAGAGAGAAAACTTCGAATTCTGGTGTGATTTTCAATTCTAACCTAAGCACCCTATTTATAGGAAAAGCTTAGGATGCCAAAGGAGACTAAATGAATAAAATAATATTTTTTTTCAAAATTTTCCGCCGCCTGGCGGCTTTCAAAATTTTCCACAAAAGTGGGTCCCACCCACTAAATAATATTTATTTTCCGAAACTTCAATAATTCATAATAAATAGCCCCTTTGTCAGAAAAATACAAATTCGATGTCTTTCTATAGGAAATTTAATTCTCTACAACTTTGCAGAAGAAAGTTTTTCCAAATTCCAAACACAAATTATCCGAAATCCACAAACAGATGATTTTCCACACCCAAAATACTGATAAAAACACATCAGTGCTAATTCCTTCTTTAATATCCACAAATAAATATTTCCTTATCATATAAATCAATAATTAATTATTCATAAATAATATTATAGAACTACAATATTAACAACCAGGTCGTTCCCAGGACAGAGGGGGCCTTCCGATAAGGACTTCTCCTTACTGGCGCGCAATTAAATAACCCCACCTAGACAGAACTTCCTTAGACATTGTCAATAATGCTATCTAATAATATTATTCAAATAATATGAATTATTGAGTTGATAATGTGAAATACTGTGCAACAACAATTATTGAATCAATACTACAAAATATCAACTGTAGTCATTATTGAATCAATCATATAAAAAATAGCAACGTAGCAATTATTGAGTCAATAAAATATCAATGCAGCAATTATTGAGTCAATAATATAAAATATCAACATAGCAATTATTGAGTCAATAATATAAAATATTGAACAGTAATTACTGTAACAATAATTGAGTAATGGCTTTTCACGTAAGACTCAATAATTCAAAATACTGTGCAATACCGTGTGCTACTATGCAACACCGTGTATCACTGTATTTTAACCACTGGGTATTTCAACAGTACTAACGGTAACAACCACGCCGTTATCTTGTAAAAAGTTATTTCTGTCGCTTTCTATATCCGACAGTTATTCCGTTGTGGGGGCCCACAAATAGCTGCGCCGTCGTACGAATATTCCCCGACAACAAGAATATTCCACGACCAAACGAATATTCCCCGACAACAAGAATATTTTATAACCACTTGCTAATTTTAAAAATGTTTGCACATTTCACCCATAACTTTCATATTTATCAAAACAACACCTTACTGTTTCGAAATAATATATAAAGAAAATTAAATCTTTATTCATAAAAGTTGGGGTCTTACATGGCTGCTCTCAGCATCTCAGCCAATATCATCGGTATAATGGTGCTACCCTGCCTAAGGGCCCGAACCACAACTATCAATCCCACATCCAAGTGGTCCAAGCATAGCGGCATATAGACATAGGATACGATGCACATCAGCAAAATATCTATCCTGGCTAAATGCCATGCCTCTGTCGATACAATAAAATCCCCGGCATGTCGTCGTAACTGTTAAGCTCACCAAAGCGATAGATAAAAAAATTGATGGAGATCACACGTCTAGAGATAATCTCATCCATAACTACGCTCTGGCGAAGACCTGATATACGTATGAATGGTCTCCTCATATCACTGATCGTCGTACGAGCGCATGGCACCTCTAAAGCTAAGCCAGTAAACCGCTAATACTCCTCAAGGGTTGGAGTTAACTCATGATACCCGAAGCAAAAGACCTGTTTATCGGGCATCCAACAGGATAAGATGCCATCTACGAACCCGTATGGCACTTGAAAATCTATGAGGGCCAACAAATGCCCCAGCATCTGGTCCACTGTCCCTTTGGCTGAGAAGGGCAGACTCTCGTACCACGATTTCAACGACGATACCACCTCAGATGGTGGCAAATGCTCGATACGGCTAACGGTAGATGATGCAATTTGTATCACCGTATCACAAGACCATCCAGGGGTCAAATCTAAACTCATCTGTCTAAATACATACACATGACATAATTTATGCATAATGACAATGAGAAACATGATGCGATAGATAGGAAATATCATAAATATCTATAATAAACTATCTACTGCAAGCATCATCTATGTCTGATAATACAAAACAAAATAAAATAGTACAGGAATATGAGGCACCACCACCCAACTACTAACAGTGGTCTATCAAAATAGGGCACAGCCGCCCAAAAGCCAAAACAGTGGCAGACCAAAAGATATAGCTACAATAGCTATCCAAAAAGATCCAAAATATCTACGCTCAGGTGGTTAACCTGCTCCATCTCCTTCATTGACACAAAGTCGCGGTCATCAGGCATTTCTGGCGGTACAAGGGAGGATCAGCCCCTGTAAAACTGCTAGAAAATGGACCTGAAGAGAGGCCCGCTCCTGAGCTAGAAGGGTCAAAAGAAGATGCCTCTAATGGATCTCGGCCAAGATGCCTGATAAAAAAGCAAGCTCTCTCCAACTCCTGGGTCAGCTCTGCAATCTGGTCCAAATGAGTAGGCCCCCTAATGCAAGCTATCCAGTCTGTCATCATCACAGACCCAGGCAACATGTCTACCATAAATTGGGTAGCACGAGTCTGAGCACCAATCATGCGAGGACTCCACCAACGGCTAAATACCTCCTGGCTATAAGGGCACTCTAATAGGGTAAAGCCTTCTATGCCCTCTATATGGATATCTGTCAGTTGCTGGATTAATGGCCAATGATGCCAAGCAAGAGGAACAATGAAAATGCGGATCTGCCCCGTAATGCTCCTGATAGCCCACTCTCCTCAATAAAGCTCTCAGCCTCCCTCTGTCAATAACGAGACTCTGCGGGTCGACAATGCAAACTCTTTACCAGTGGGGAAGCTTCCCTCAAATACAACAGTCAAAAACTCAGAGGTATACTGCATCCAAGAGATCCATCCAGCCGTCAAAAGCTCCAACTACAGGAGGGAATGAGTAAAGCCCTCAGCAACAGGGACCTCCGTCAGAGTGGAGTGATGCCAATGCCTTCCCCGAGGATAGGTCTCCAGACCTAAAGCAGTGGCGGGCCGTAGGCAAGGAAGCCTCTCATATGCCCAGAACTGGCCATGTAAATATCAAAAGTCCTCAGTGACCAAGACTGACAAATGTAAATACAGAAATTAAAAAGGTATAAGAAATATGTACTCACCAGCAGAAACGAGTAGAACCCTAACCAAGCCTTCGTCAAACCCTCCGAAAGCATGCGCATGCCCCAGAGAAAATAGGCAAAGGCGTAGGCACCCCAATCAAAGTCACTGAGGTGTTCTACATATCGGGTAGTGCTAACCAAGGCGAAGGACACAGTCGATGAGTTGTTCGCCACGAAACAACCCCTGATGATCACCAAAAACAATTGCCTCAAGATGCGATCCCTAACCCTCTGATCATCATGCAGAGGCTTAAGTAAAGCCCCACTCAAAGCATCTATACTCAAGGGACCCGGTCGGACCATCTGACCCTTGATCGCAGTCGCAGGAACTCCCATCAAGGACCGAACGGCAGTAGGCATGATGTCAGCCACGACAGGCACCGGTTCACCCTCGAACTCAATGTCGGTGATGAACCTCCAGTCCATAGGGGTCATCATCACCTCACAGTCCAACAAATGAAGGGACTGAGTTTGGTGGAACCAGCGCTCAGACAAAGTCCTCATATACCCCAGGGGCAACGACGAGGAAGAATGGAGAAGAAGTCCTGAAACCCCCAGCCATCAATGATATCCCTGTAGTCCTGGTGCAAAGTGTGATACACAGAATACACATTAAATAAGTTTCCTCGAGGCTGCGTAAAGCCGGGAACCTGCATAAAAAACCAACCCATGTCAAAAACCTGTGCTCTGAGAATGGTAAAAATAAGAGAGAGAATCCAGAAAGAAAAAAACTTTAAGTCACCTCATTGGCATGAAGAAATCTCGATGGATGAAGACTCAAGTCTCCCAACAAATCCTGGGTCGGCATAACAATGCCAAAAACCTCCGCATGTGGGGCCTGAGTAGGGGCAGAAGCAATAAAAAGAGCCTGCTCATCATCGATATTAATCGGCTGCTCGTCTTGGACTGGACGAATCACCGACTCTGCTAGTCTGCGAGGCGGTCGAGCTAGACGTGGCTGAGGAACTTCAGAAGTTCGCCTCCGTCTAACGTCTGAAACTACCCTACTAGCACTGTCGGGTCTATCTCGGTCCATCACCTAGAAAAAAAATCTCTAAATCACCTTAGAGATGGTGTGGTATAATCTATGGCTTATTATTTTAAATCAGTACTCTATGCATTTCTAAGTCATAAAACATGCATGGGTCAGTCAAAAATACCCAGTAATTTCAAAACTGCATATTTTTCAAAAGATAAGTCCTAAAACAGGCATGGGTATATCAAAAATCCCCAGTAGAGTCAGAATTGCATGTTTATTAAATGCTCGGGCTTTTGAATTTTTTTTAATAGTCTCCTTTGTAAAATGGACTGTCCGCATGCACATAGGCATGTCTAGGTGGCCATTCAGTAGCACACCTTCCCAAAAAACAAGAACAGTTCATATTTGTGAAATAAGACCAAAAGTAAACTTCACATGGTAGCCAAATTACTATGGACAGTTTTAGTTGAAAATCCAGGCTCACTAGGCCTCAAAAAGGATGAGTAAACTGATCAAAAAGAGTAAAATATGACTGTCTCAGAATCTGAATTTTCTTACATCAAAACGTGCATTACAGTCAAATATGCATACATATGAAGTCAAAAAAATTTTAGCAGGTCATATAGGTATACATTTTTTATACATTACGTCTAAAAGCCCCCTACGTGGTTTACATACTTTTAATGGTCAAAACTTATGAAAAAAGGACGTAAAACGTTACCTGCGATGCACTGAATGCGTATAAACTGACGGAATCAGAAAAAGGCTGTCCGAACTCCGTAGATCTGAAAAAGAAGATCGGATTTCATTTGAAACACAAAATGAAACTGATTCAAAAGAACTTCCGCTGCCTAATATAAAGCCACAGGTGGAAGCAGGCCCACCCGCGGCAGCCGCACCTCTACTTGCTGATCCCAAGGGTGGGTCCCACTTCCCCAGGATCGGTTCAGTTTGAGTTAAAAAGGAGTTTATATGAGCTGCAAAGTCAAATTTGAAGAAAAATTGCTACGCGATTGAGCGGTTTGTCCTGAAATCCTGCGTTTAAGCAGCGTAATCATGACAGAAAGGGGAACATTCTGAAAACCCTTGGTATTCATCCCGAAGCAATGTTCGGGGATCAATGATGAAGAATACTGAAAAACTACCAAAAAACTATGCAAAACTACAGAAAACTGCCACTTTCAAAGCGTCCTTTACAGACCGATGACAGATCAGCCGTTGGCACAACCTCAGTGAAGCGTCGGGTATTGACTGATGATAGTTCAGCTGTTGGCACAACCCCAGCAAAGCGTCGGGTATAGACCGATGACAGTTCAGCCGTTGGCACAACCCCAACGAAGCGTCGGGTACAGAGCGATACAATTCAGCAGTTGGCACAACCCCAGCGAAGCGTCGGGTACTGACCGATGACAGTTCAGCCATTGGCACAACCCCAGCGAAGCATCGGGTACAGACTGATGATAGTTCAGCCGTTGGCACAACCCCAGTGAAGCGTCGGGTACAGACCTGTGACAGTTTAGCCATTGGCACAACCCCAGTGAAGCGTCGAGTACTGACCGAGGACAGTTTAGCCGTTGGCACAACCCCAGCGAAGCGTTGGGTACTGACCGATGACAGTTTAGCTGTTGGCACAACCCCAGTGAAGTGTCGAGTATAGACCGAGATAGTTCAGCTATTGACACAACCCCAACGAAACTTCGGGTACTGACCGGTAACAGTTCAGCTGTTGGCACAACCCTAGCGAAGCGTCGGGTACTGATCGATGACAGTTCAGCCGTTGGCACAACCCCAGCAAAGCGTCGGGTACTGACCGATGACAGTTCAGTTGTTGGCACAACCCCAGCGAAGCATTGGGTACTGACCGATGACAGTTCAACCATTGGCCCAAACCCAGTGAAGTGTTGAGTACTTACCGAGGACAGTTCTGTTGGGTTTGTACGAAATCGTGACGCAATCAAATTGCAAAAATTAGCGGAAGCATGGTATATCAGAGTTTAAAAAAAAATTTCTACAAAACCATTACCCGGATCATCCTTTATGCAAATTATTAATTTAAAACGATAAATAAGAAGTTATGGAATCATACCCTTGTAGAACGAAGCTTCCACAGGTACTAGTTCAACTCCTTGTTCTTCGTGATCTCCTTGAATTTTCGGGTTAGATTCCTTTCTTTGATCAACGTTAGCCACCCAAGTGTTTGGCCTCTAGAGGTGATCCACCAAGGAAGATGAATTATCAAGAAGGAGGGTGTTTGGCTTAACCTTAGTTTTCTATCCTCTATAGAAAAGGAGTACTCTCCAACAATTGGAATTGCATCAATCTAATATCTATTATAAGACTTCTCTTATATAGACATTGGTCAACCCTTCTAATCCTATTAGACATGGAATTTCTTTTAATTAATTAAACTCCTTTAATTAATTTAGGCTTCCCACCATATGGGAATAATTAATTAAATTCATTTAATTAATTTGTCTCCTAATCTTATTAGGAATAAATGAGAGTACTAAATATTAAATTAATTACTAAACTCCTTTAGAAATTAAAATAATAATAATTGTAATAATATTAATAAGACTCCTCTTATTAATTTATATTTAATATTTCCAAAATATTAAATAATAAACATTAAGCTATTTAATTTATTCTATCACCATAGATTAAATTAATTATACTTAATGCATTATTACGATTATGCCATTACCTTCTTAAATAATTATTTTTCCTTTTATGGTGTGACCCTTTAGGTTCTCCATATTAAACCGGTTGTGAATAAATCAATTAAATCAATTTTAATCTTATTTAAATAAATAAATTAAACTAATAATTTATTTCAATAAATAATATTTATTCTACAATAGGGATAAGCCTCCCTAGCGATCAACGACTTTCCAGATAATATAGATTTCAACATTAATCATAAAAGAACCTGTGAGTTAATAGTTACCATACAATTCAATCCTTCCACCATACAATGTCCCAATTAAATATAAGACATGGATTTACTGTCAAGTCTTATTTTATTTAATTATATGTATTTCGATTAGAAAATGCACAACTCCAAATAATGCAAATTAAAAACTCCTTTCTAATTTCATTTCACCTTGGCCAAGGATTCCTGGGTTGTCATTTAACGAATCACATGAGACATATCTCCTCTTTTACTAGAGGTGGTAGATTCTTTATTGATCATTCATTATCTCCATATGTAACTCATTATACCCAAGCATACCCTATATATGCCTTAAAAGGTCTTAAGGAATAAGTCAAAGTATAATTTGTTACATACAAGATACTATGATGATCTCAAGTCCAAGGATCACTTGTACTACTATCACATTAGGAATTCCTATTGACATGCGAGTAAAACTCCATTAGGTATTCCATAGCGAATCACGTTCAGTGAACTTATTCTCCAATAAGCACCTACATACTTGCTTTAGTGTCTCCACACAAATAATCATGAGATCAATCATCCTCATCCAATGAGCAAGCAACATATGTACCAATCTATCCGGATTTACTAATCCCCTTTTTAGTAATCCCACGATTGGGAACTATTTAAGTTTTAAAACTTTCTAAGAATTTAGATCTCATTAGCATGATCATCATCATGATTCTAAAAGCATTGCTTAAAACTATGGGTTATTTACATATTATAAAAACAGCAACATGTAAATAATTAAATGCCTTTAATAAATGAATATTTTATTAATAAATAAATAAGATTGTTTACAAAGTACGTGCTTTATCATCATACATGATTGGCTTGTATGCACACTACTATCAATCTCCCACTTGCACTAAAGCCAATCGCCATGGTATCTCATACCCATCTTCTCTAAGTGACGATCAAACTGCTGTTGTGTTAAAGCTTTAGTTAATGGATCTGCAATGTTGTCTTGAGAGTCTACACTCTCCTCTTTCAATGATTTCTTTAATCAAAGTGCCGCAACACATGTTTAGATTCAAGATGAGACTTAGGAACTATTCCTAGTTCTGTAATGAACTTTTCATCTAAAACATCAACTTGCAGCTTCACTTACAGTTATATACTCTGCCTCTGTCACTGAATCAGCAACTGTTTGCTGCTTAGAACTCTTCTAACTCACTACGCCTCCGTTCAAGGTAAAAACATACCCCGAAACAGATTTACTGTCATCTTGGTCCGTTTAAAAACTTGAGTCTGTGAAGCCCTCGAGTTTTAATTCAGACCCACCGTAGACAAGAAAAATATCCTTAGTCCTTCTCAAGTATTTTAGGATATTCTTCACTGCCTTCCAGTGCTCTTCTCCTGGATTCGACTGGTATCTGCTCATTACACTAAGTGAATGAGCAACATCCGGTCTAGTACATATCATACCGTACATAATAGATCCTATTGCAGAAGCATAAGGGATCTTACTCATTCGGTCTCTCTCCTCAGGTGTCTTTGGGGCCTGTTTCTTGGAGAGATTTATTCAATGGCTCATCGGCATGAGACCTCTTTTGGAATCTTCCATGCTAAATCTCTTTAGCATTGCATCAATGTACGTTCCTTGGGATAAACCAAGCATCCTTTTAGATCTATCTCTATAGATCTTTATCCCCAAAATATAGGATGCTTCTCCCAAGTCCTTCATGGAGAAGTGTTTAGATAACCAGATTTTAATTGATTGTAGCATAGGAATGTCATTCCCTATCAGTAATATATCATCAACATATAATACAAGGAATGAAACTGCGCTCCCGCTAACCTTCTTGTACACACATGGTTCATCGTCATTTTTGATAAAATCAAACTCTTTGATTGTCTCATCAAAACGAATGTTCCATCTACGAGAAGCTTGCTTCAATCCATAAATGGATCGTTGCAGCTTACAGACTTGATTTATTCCAACCTTTGAAACAAATCCCTCTGGCTGTGTCATATACACATCCTCCTCAAGTTTCCCATTGAGGAAGGCCGTTTTCACGTCCATCTGCCAGATCTCATAGTCGTTATAAGCTGCAATCGCAAGCAAAATCCAAATGGACTTGAGCATAGCTACTGGTGAAAAGGTTTCATCATAATCAACTCCTTGTCTTTGTTTGAAACCTTTTGCAACCAGTCGGGCCTTATAGGTCTCCACCTTGCCGTCCGCTCCAGTCTTTCTTTTAAAGACCCATTTACACCCAATAGGCTTAATGCCTTCAGGTGGTGAAACCAAAGTCCATAATTTGTTTTCATACATGGAGTCCATTTCGGATTTCATGGCTTCAAGCCATTTTCTTGAGTCTTTATTACTCATGGCCTGTTCGTAATTCAATGGATCATCATCATTCATGATGCGTACCTCATCGTCATCCTCTACAACGAATCCATACCTCTCAGGTATCTTCGGTACTCTTCCAGATTTACGAACAGGGTGTGGTATAGTAGGTTCTTCTACTTGGTCAGGTACCTGACTTTGATCCATGGTAATTTGTGGTTCTTGAGCTTCTTCAAGATATATCTTACTCCCACTGACCCCTTCATGGATAAACTCCTTTTCCAAGAAGGCAGCATGTTTCGCAACAAACACCTTTTGATCAGTTGGATGATAGAAATAATACCCTACAGTTTCTTTAGGGTATCCCACAAATCTACACTTTTCGGATTTAGTTTGTAGCTTATCATGTTCAAACTTTTTGACATAAGCTGGACAACCCCAAGTTTTAACATGCTTAAGATTTGGTTTCCTCCCCTTCCACATCTCATATGGAGTCTTTGGGGCGGATTTGGTAGGTACCTTGTTAAGTAGGTATGCAGCCGTTTCTAGGGCATAACCCCAGAAGGAAATTGGAAGGTCGGTAAAACTCATCATGGATCGAACCATGTCTAATAGTGTTCGATTTCTCCTTTCAGATACTCCATTTAACTGTGGTGTACCTGGAGGAGTCCATTGTGAGATTATACCATTTTCTTTGAGACAATTGAGAAACTCACCGCTTAAGTATTCTCCGCCTCGATCTGATCGAAGTATCTTTATACTCTTGCCCGTTTGTTTCTCTACTTCACTTCTGAACTCTTTAAACTTTTCAAATGATTCTGACTTGTATTTCATTAAATACACATATCCAAATCTTGAGTGATCATCAGTGAAAGTAATAAAATAAGAATACCCACCCCGTGCACTTGTTGTTATAGGCCCACAAACGTCTGTGTGAATCAATGTCAACAACTCTGTAACTCTTTCTCCTCTTCCACTAAAAGGAGATTTAGTCATTTTACCCATGAGACAAGATTCACAAGTTGGATATGATTCATAATCGGATAGCTCGAGGAGCCCATCTTTATGCAACTTGGATAATCTTGTTTCATTGATATGACCGAGTCTACAGTGCCACATGTAGGTATAATTAATATCATCTCTTTTCCTTTTCTTAGTTTGTTCAATTTGAAATATATTTTATTGTAAGTCAAGTGTATAAAGTCCATTTCGCAAATTTCCAATACCATATAAAACATCGTCTTTATAAATAGAACAACTATTGTTCTTTATAACAACGTTAAATCCTTCCATATCCAATACAGAAATTGAAATAATGTTTTTAATAATATTCGGAACATAATAACAATTATTAAGATAAATGGACTTGCCCGAAGGCATTGCTAAATAATAAGTTCCTACAGCTAATGCAGCAACCTTTGCTCCATTCCCTACTCGTAGGATCACCTCATCATTGTTCAGCTTTCTACTTCTGACCAGTCCCTTCACATTATTACATATGTGAGAACCACAGCCGGTATCCAATACCCAAGTAGAATTTTGACTTTCTGAAAAATTAATTTCAATCATGAACAAACCTTGATTGGAAGTCGAAGCTTCTCCAAGCTTCTTGTCTGCCAGAAACTTCTTGCAGTTTTTCTTCCAATGACCCTGCTCGTTGCAATGAAAGCACATTCCTTTAGCTGGTTCAGGTTTCTTTTGTTCCTTTTCTTTCCCCTTTCCCTTAGCCTTCTTGGATTTCTTCTTTTCAGAAGATACCTTAGGTCTCTTCCTTTTATTGGAAGAATCCACCATCAAGATATGGTTCTTCTTGGATGGGAAGTGACCTTCTGCAGTTTTCAGCATGTTAAGCAGCTCAGGCAAGCTGACATCTAGCTTATTCATGTGAAAATTAACCACAAACTGCGAGAAGGTCTCAGGGAGTGACTGCAAGACCAAGTCTTGACTCAACTCCCCATCCATGACGAACCCAAGCTGTCCAAGGCGTTCAATCAAATTGATCACTTTCAGGACATGAGTCTCGATGGCAGTACCCTCGGTCATCCGAGATCGGAAGAGCTCCTTAGATATCTCATATCTAGCAGTCCTACTCTGTTCACCATACAACTCCTTGAGGTGAAGCAGCATAGCAGGAGCATCCATTTTTTCGTGCTGACGCTGAAGCTCGTTATTCATGGATGCGAGCATGATGCATTGAGCCACAGATGCATCATCTTGCCACTTATTGAAAGTGACAATCTCTTCCTCAGAGGCGGTTTCTGAAACAGATTCAGGGACAGTTGAATTTAGGACATAAGAAATCTTTTCAGCAGTGAGAACAATTCTCAGATTTCTTAGCCAGTCTTCATAATTCGGCCCGGTAAGCTTGTTTGCATCAAGTATGCTTCGTAGTGAGATTAGTGATTTAGACATTTTTAAAATTCTGCATGTGAAAAATAACATTTTAGCAAACATTCATTTTATTAATTTTGCATACCAAAATAAATTTAGGTCTTTATTTTAAATTGGTATCTCCCACTATTTTCATCAAACTATATTACCCTCACTTATATAGTTCGGCAACATCTAATTAAAGATTTGCTAGTGAGGATAAGGATCCCATTTCAAATGTATATAACCTTGTGGATAGCACAACAAGCGATATACAAATAAATAGGTAGACAACTCTTGTCAATTACAACACTATATAACTCCTTTTATTTTGCCTCTTAAATCATAATGGTCAAGTGTGTGCACATCCGAACTAAAATGATTTAAGTTAAGTCCAGCCTAGCACTTCCATAAATTCAAAAAAGAAAAATGTTCGTCCTTGTGGATAGCACAACAAGACTAGATCGTTCAATTTTCTTGATAAGCATCAAATGTGATTAATTAACATCTTAAATACGCAATACTCGCCTTGTGGATAGCACAACAAGCTCATATTAAATATTTAATACTCTATTAATTTATCATGCTAGAAGGCGACGTTCGATATTCCAAATATCATTTGAACGCTTCGGACTTAATATTATTTCTTTGAGGGGTTTGTTATTATTTGTCTCATCTTGTTTAGCGCGCATGCACATATATATATAAAATACGCGTCATTTTATTAAACATGCGAAGCATGTTTGCATAAAATATAATATATATAATATTTAGCATGCAATATAGAATATTATATTCTACCCGGATTGATTATGGACTTTTATTCTAGTTTGGTTCACTAGAGCCACCAAGTGAACCAAAAGGTCAAACCTAGGAGTGCAAGAATTTAAATTTAAATATAACTATTACATTTAAACTCGGGCTCCATACAAACGGGTCTTCACGCGCTCCTTGCTTCTTGGTCTCCAATTTCTTCAAGATAATTCTAACTATTCTTATTACATTAAACTATTTAATTTAAATAGAAACCTTGATCAACAGTCAAGGGGAAGTACATAGGAAGGAGATAGAATTTTATATCAAGAAAAAAAAAATTAGTGAAGACGAGGTACGCAGACCCCATTTAATAAAACCCATTCATTCAAGCATTCAACTAAAATAAAATCCAATCACATTGGTCAAATAGTCCATAATCAATCCCCATTTATTTTCATACATATCACCATATATATCAATAAATAAATATTCATCTCATGAATTAAAACATTCCATATATATATGAGTATCATTTAATGGGCAATTTTAAATTGCATGAAATCCAATTTCAAGATTAAAATCAACTCTTTATTTTAATTATAAAATTATTTAGAATATAATATATAAATATATCATATTTATTTTTTAAAAAGAAGTCACCTTCTTTTATTAAAAGAGTCCTGCAGGTTTATTAAAAAAGTCCTTTCATGATGGGTCACCTTCTTTTTGGAGTAAGAAAGAGACAACACCTTTTCTTTGCAGAATTCAAGATTAGCACCAAAAAAAAATTGTGATTCGTCCCAAAAAAAGTCTTTTTTTTTTTTTTTAAAATATAATTTTATACAATAAAATTATGCCCAATAAATTATTTTAAATACATACCCATATGTATATGAAATCAAAAATAAATTAACAATTGCATAAAGATTTGGCTCTGATGCCACTGTTGGGTTTGTACGAAATCGTGACGCAATCAAATTGCAAAAATTAGCGGAAGCATGGTATATCAGAGTTTAAAAAAAAAATTCTACAAAACCATTACCCGGATCATCCTTTATGCAAATTATTAATTTAAAACGATAAATAAGAAGTTATGGAATCATACCCTTGTAGAACGAAGCTTCCACAGGTACTAGTTCAACTCCTTGTTCTTCGTGATCTCCTTGAATTTTCGGGTTAGATTCCTTTCTTTGATCAACGTTAGCCACCCAAGTGTTTTGCCTCTAGAGGTGATCCACCAAGGAAGATGAATTATCAAGAAGGAGGGTGTTTGGCTTAACCTTAGTTTTCTATCCTCTATAGAAAAGGAGTACTCTCCAACAATTGGAATTGCATCAATCTAATATCTATTATAAGACTTCTCTTATATAGACATTGGTCAACCCTTCTAATCCTATTAGACATGGGATTTCTTTTAATTAATTAAACTCCTTTAATTAATTTAGGCTTCCCACCATATGGGAATAATTAATTAAATTCATTTAATTAATTTGTCTCCTAATCTTATTAGGAATAAATGAGAGTACTAAATATTAAATTAATTACTAAACTCCTTTAGAAATTAAAATAATAATAATTGTAATAATATTAATAAGACTCCTCTTATTAATTTATATTTAATATTTCCAAAATATTAAATAATAAACATTAAGCTATTTAATTTATTCTATCACCATAGATTAAATTAATTATACTTAATGCATTATTACGATTATGCCATTACCTTCTTAAATAATTATTCTTCCTTTTATGGTGTGACCCTTTAGGTTCTCCATATTAAACCGGTTGTGAATAAATCAATTAAAACAATTTTAATCTTATTTAAATAAATAAATTAAACTAATAATTTATTTAAATAAATAATATTTATTCTACAATAGGGATAAGCCTCCCTAGCGATCAACGACTTTCCAGATAATATAGATTTCAACATTAATCATAAAAGAACCTGTGAGTTAATAGTTACCATACAATTCAATCCTTCCACCATACAATGTCCCAATTAAATATAAGACATGGATTTACTGTCAAGTCTTATTTTATTTAATTATATGTATTTCGATTAGAAAATGCACAACTCCAAATAATGCAAATTAAAAACTCCTTTCTAATTTCATTTCACCTTGGCCAAGGATTCCTGGGTTGTCATTTAACGAATCACATGAGACATATCTCCTCTTTTACTAGAGGTGGTAGATTCTTTATTGATCATTCATTATCTCCATATGTAACTCATTATACCCAAGCATACCCTATATATGCCTTAAAAGTTCTTAAGGAATAAGTCAAAGTATAATTTGTTACATACAAGATACTATGATGATCTCAAGTCCAAGGATCACTTGTACTACTATCACATTAGGAATTCCTATTGACATGCGAGTAAAACTCCATTAGGTATTCCATAGCGAATCACGTTCAGTGAACTTATTCTCCAATAAGCACCTACATACTTGCTTTAGTGTCTCCACACAAATAATCATGAGATCAATCATCCTCATCCAATGAGCAAGCAACATATGTACCAATCTATCCGGATTTACTAATCCCCTTTTTAGTAATCCCACGATTGGGAACTATTTAAGTTTTAAAACTTTCTAAGAATTTAGATCTCATTAGCATGATCATCATCATGATTCTAAAAGCATTGCTTAAAACTATGGGTTATTTACATATTATAAAAACAGCAACATGTAAATAATTAAATGCCTTTAATAAATGAATATTTTATTAATAAATAAATAAGATTGTTTACAAAGTACGTGCTTTATCATCATACATGATTGGCTTGTATGCACACTACTATCAAGTTCAGCCGTTGACAACCCCAACGAAGCATCGAAATGAAGTGGGGATTCAACTTACTGTGGCAAATTACCGGTGCAAATTATCGTCAAGATAGGCATTGGAAGCACTTATTGGAATAACTAGACGGTAATAATGTCATCCCCATCAGAATCTCTTAGGCTATCATAGATGACATAATCCCCAGCAGAAAGTGACAAAAATAGTTCACTGTAGCCTATTAGTGACATCCCCAGCAGAACGAGACAGCAACCTAACTTTGATATCTTGTCAGTGGATGTCCTACCAGCAACCGGCTAACAATGCCACCCCAAGGGTTATCATGAATAACATTATCCTCATCAGAAGCTAACATGATCAAATCAATGATAACTCTACCCCCTTGAAGGTATCTAACATTCATCGCATATCATGCTATGCATTGCTTCCCCTTTGCCTGTATATTTCCCGTGTCTACTAATCTTTATCATGTCCATTTCATTGCATTGCATGAACATGATAAAGAGGGGCATCTGTAGACACTCAAAATTTTTTTTCCCTGTTACTAACACTGTAGAAGGGCAAAATTGTCTTTTGAATCAACCTCGATCTCAATACCAGACTGTCAACTCAACCCCGATCTCAATACCGGGTCATCAAATCAACCCCGGTCTCAATACCGGGCCGTCAACTCAACCCCAGTCTCAATACCGGGCCTTTAAATCAATCTCGGTCTTAATACCGAGCCGTCAACTCAACCCCGATCTCAATACTGGGTCGTCAACTCAACCCCGGCCTCAGTAACGGGCCATCAAGTCAACCCCGGTCTCAATACCGGGCCGTCAACTTAACCCCGGTCTCAACACTGGGCCATTAAATCAACCCCAGTCTCAATACCAAGTCATCAAATCAACCCCAGTCTCAATACCGGGCCGTCAACTCAACCCCAATCTCAATACTGGGCCATCAAATCAACCCCGATCTCAATATCGGGCCGTCAAATCAACCCCGATCTCAATATCGGGCTGTCAACTCAACCCCAATCTCAATACCAGGTCATCAAATTAACCCTGGTCTCAATACCGGTCCGTCAACTCAACTTCGGTCTCAATATCGGACCATCAAATCATCCCCGATCTCAATACTGGGCCATCAACTCAACCCCGATCTCAATACCGAGCCGTCAACTCAACCCCGGTCTCAATACCTGGTCATCAGGTCATCCCCAATTTTAACCCGGGAGGTATAGGTCAGCCCCGGTCTCAACCTGAGAGGTACAGGTCAGCCCCAATCTCAACCCGGGAGGAACAGGTCAGCCCCGATCTCAACCCGGGAAGTACAGGTCAGCCTCGGTCTCAACCCGAGAGGTACAAGTCAGCCCTCGGTCTCAACTCGGGAGGTATAGGTTAGCCCCGATCTCTACCCAGGAAGTACAGGTCAACCCCGGTCTCAATTCGGGAGGTATAAGTCAGCCTCGGTCTCAACCCGGGAGTTACAGGTCAGCCCCGGCCTTAATTGGGGAGGTACAGGTCAGCCCCGATCTCAACTCAAAAAGTAAAGGTCAGCCACTGGTCTTAACCTAAGAGGTACAGGTCAGCCCCAGTCTTAACCCGGGAAGTACAGGTCAGCCCTGGTCTCAACCTGGGAGGTACAGGTCAGCCCCGGACTCAACTTGGGAAGTCAGGTCAACTTTCAAAACAATCCTAAAGCATCACAACATCTCTAGAGGAAAACCTGGAGCGTCCAAGTTAGCCTCATAGATAACCCTGAGGACAAATAGAATTAACTTGGATCCAAACCTGGGAAACAACCCCAGGAAGTCAGTTGAAGGCCATGTCGACACTAAAGGTAACCCTGAGAGGGGAAAAATTGTTTTTTTACCAACCTAAGCCGATTCGGTCAAAATCAAGCTGAATTGATGCCACCAAGGTCAGAACAAACCATAACGATGATCCCGAGTGCAAACAGCGCAAGACAGCTCAACGGACAAACTGCGTGGAATCAAAGACCTGGTAATGAACCCGTCTTCTTGGACCCAAAAAATATTTTATCCTATGTCATTGTGATACTCTCGGGGAGGGATTTTCAAAAAGTTATAACACGCCTCAAACGGATGCTCTGATCAAAAGATAGTTTTGAATTAAACCTCGCGTTGCTCGGAATACACGTACTTCGAGATGATAGGACCCGCCATGTGGGTCCTTCCATGTGGAGCCGCACCTCTACCTACATCAACAGCAGGTAGAGTGGAGGCTCCCTGGCCTATATAAAGAGGTGCACCCCCCTTTCATTTTAAGAATTCTGAAACGCTCTGAACCCCTACCCGTTTGGTTTTCTGTCTAATTTCTTGTATTCCAAACCCAAATATTTTCACTCTAACATGTAGATATACCCACATACTACCACATCTCAGAAAATAACCTGTAAATTCGGACGTTTAAAGCCTATGATTTGGCAAAAAGCCCATGTAGCAGTCCATTATGAGTATTTTTACGATAAGAAAGTTATTATTACTTCTTCGCACTTTTAAACACTTGCATATCAAGTTTCATTTTCTAAATTTGCCCGGAACTCAGTTCCGTGGCCTGTTTTGTTAACTTTTGGTACATTTTTGTACATAAACTCATTTTCTCGCATTTTTACAACTCGGATTGACGATCCATCGCTTCCGGCAGCTTTTAGATACTTGCATCTTCTTTACTAGCAACTTTGCCGGACTGGGTTATCTTCCCAGTCCAGGTTCTTTTTTGTATATATTTAACTATTTGTATACTAAATTTTCAATTCTGTTAAGCTCGGATGTCAAATCTGCGGTTGTTTACTACTTTTATATATAAATATGCATATATAAGCCGCCTTCACCATACTGGGTTATCTTCCCAGTCTTGGTTGACTACTTTTCTGTCTATATATATATATTTATATTTCAGTTCGGCCTGGATCATTTTGTGGCCTTTTTACTGCTTTTATATATATTTATGCATATATAAACAGCCTTCACCACACTGGGTTATCTTCCCAGTCTTGGTTGACTACTTTTCTATACATTTACATTCCAGTTCAGCCTGGATTATTCTGTGGCTATTTTTACTATTTTTGGCACCATTCACCGTTACTGGGTATATCTGATAGTAGTGTGCATACAAGCCAATCATGTATGATGATAAAGCACATACTTTGTAAACAATCTTATTTATTTATTAATAAAATATTCATTTAAGGCATATAATTATCTACATGGTGCTGTTTTTATAATATGTAAATAACTCATAGTTTTAAGCAATGCTTTTAGAATCATGATGAGATCATGATAATGAGATCTAAATTCTTAAAAAGCTTAAAAATTAAAATAGTTCCCAATTGTGGGATTACTAAAATGGGGATTAGTAAATCCGGATAGATTGGTACATATGTTGCTTGCTCATTGGATGAGGATGACTGATCTCATGGTCATTTGTGTGGAGACACTAAAGCAAGTATGTAGGTGCTTATTGGAGAATAAGTTCACTGAACGTGACTCACTATAGAATACCTAATGGAGTTTTACTCACCTGTCAATAGGAATTCCTAATGTGATAGTAGTACATGTGATCCTTGGACTTGAGATCATCATAGTATCTTGTATGTAACAAATTATACTTTGACTAATTCCTTAAGGCCTTTTAAGGCATATATAGGGTATGCTTGGGTATAATGAGTTACATATGGAGATAATGAATGATCAATAAAGAATCTACCACCTCTAGTAAAAGAGGAGATATGTCCTATGTGATTCGTTAAATGACAACCCAGGAATCCTTGGCCAAGGTAGAATGAAATTAGAAAGAGGTTTCTAATTTGCATTATTTAGAGTTGTGCATTTTCTAATCGAAATACATATGATTAAATAAATTAAGACTTGACAGTAAATCCATGTCTTATATTTAATTGGGACATTGTATGGTGGAAGGATTGAATTGTACGGTAACTATTAACTCACAGGTTCTTTTATGATTAATGTTGAAATCTATATTATTTGGAAAGTCGTTGATCGCTAGGGAGGCTTATCCCTATTGTAGAATAAATGTTATTTATTTAAATAGATTATTAGTTTAATTTGTTTATTTAAATAAGATTAGAATTGTTCTAATTGATTTATTCACAACCGGTTTAATATGGAGAACCTAAAGGGTCACACCATAAAAGGAAGAAGAATTATTTAAGAAGAAAATGGCATGATAGTAATAATGCATTAAGTATAATTAATTTAATCTATGATGATAGAATAAATTAAATAGCTTAATGTTTATTATTTAATATTTTAGAAATATTAAATATAAATTAATAAGAGGAGTCTTATTATTATTATTATTATTATTATTATTATTATTTTAATTTTAAAGGAGTTTAGGAATTAATATAATATCAGTACTCTCTCTCTATTCTAATAAAGATTAGGATATAAATTAATTAAAAGTAATTAATTAATTAATTAAATAAAACCCTATTCTAATTGGATTAGGAGGGTTAACCTAATATCTATATAAGAGAGTCTTATATCAGAAATAAGGTACGTGAATTTTTCAAGAGTTGGGAGTACACATATTCTATAGAGATAGAAACAAGGGTTAAGCCAATAACCCATCTTACTGAGTTCTTCATCTTCCTTGGTGGATCACCGTTAGAGGTCAAACATTTGGGTGGCTGACATTGATCAAGGGAAGGAGCCACTACAGAGGAATCAAAGGAATCAAAGGAGTAGAACTTGTACCTGAGGAAGCTTGTATCTTCAAAGGTATAATTCTATTTTTTTTCTCCTTCTTCATTCACTGATAATTGATGCACAAGAATGATCATGGTAATGGGTTTGTATAAATTTTGAAAACCTAGTTTTTTACGCTTTCGCCCTATTTATGTGATTTGATTGCATGATTGCGTTACGTACAAACCCAACAGTGGTATCAGAGCCAATCTTCTGCTAATTATCAGTCTATGTGATTCCATACATGTATAATATGCGATTGGATCGAGTTCTGGGCAACAAAAGTTTTTCTGATTCTGCGAAGCTGCGCAGCTGCGCCGGTTCCTGGCCTTCTTGCTGCGCAGCTGCGCCGGTGTCTTGGCCTGGTTTTTCATGCTGCGCAGCTGCGCTGGTTCTTTTTATATTCCTGGCGCAGCTGCGCCACTAACAGAATCTGAATTTTTTTATTTAATTAAATGAATGATTTATTTAATTAATAAAGGTTTAAAACAAAGATGTTTATTTTATATGAAATGAGATTTCAGAATTGCTAAAATTAAAGAGTTTGATTTGGAATTGTTTTTTGAATGAAATAAAGGAGTTTATTTTTCCAAAAAACAAAGTTTAGCAAACTTTTGCCCATTAACTGATATTAATACATATATGGAATGAATTTACTTTCATGAGATGAATAAGTTTTATCGATACGTATGATGATATGTATGGTAATAAAAGGGATTGATTATGGACTATGACCAATGTGATTGGATTTTATTTTGGATGAATGCTTAAATGTATGGGTTTTATAAAATGGGGTCTGCGTACCTCGTCTTCTCTGATTTTATTCTCGGTGTAAAATTCTATCTCCCTTCTATGTACTTCCCCTTGACTGCTGATTAAGGTTTCTATTTAAAAATAATTTATGTAATAGAGATAGTTAGAATTATCTTGAAGAAACTAGAGACCAAGGAGCAAGGAGCGCGTGAAGACCCGTTTGTATGGAGCCCGGGTTTAAATGTAACAGTTACGTTTAAATTTAAATTTTTGCACTCCTAGGTTTGACCTTTTGGTTCACTTGGTGGCTCTAGTGAACCAAACTAGAATAAAAGTCCATAATCAATCCGGGTAGAATATAGTATTCTATATTGCACGCTAAATATTATATATATTATATTTTATACAAAATGCTTCGCATGTTTAATAAAATGACGCGTATTTTATATATATATATGTGCATGCGCGCTTAAAAAGATGAGACAAATAATAACAAACCCCTCAAAGAAACATTATTAAGTCTGAAGCGTTCAAATGATATTTGGAATATCGAACGTCGCCTTCTAGCATGATTAGTTAATAGAGTATTAAATATTTAATATGAGTTTGTTGTGCTATCCACAAGGCGAGTATTGAATATTTAAGATGTTAATTAATCACATTTGATGCTTATCAAGAAAATTGAACGATCTAGTCTTGTTGTGCTATCCATAAGGACGAAAATTTTTCTTTTTTGAATTTATGTAAGTGCTAGGCTGGACTTAACTTAAATCATTTTAGTTCGGATGTGCACACACATGACCATTATGATTTAAGAGGCAAAATAAAAGGAGTTACATGGTGATGTAATTGACAAGAGTTGTCTACCTATTTATTTGTATATCGCTTGTTGTGCTATCCACAAGGTTATATACATTTGAAATAGGATCCTTAATCTCACTAGCAAATCTTTAATTAGATGTTGCCGAACTATATGAGTGAGGGTAATATAGTTTGATGAAAATAGTGGGAGATACCAATTTAAAATAAAGACCTAAATTTATTTTGGTATGCAAAGTTAATAAAATGAATGTTTGCTAAAATGTTGTCTTTTCACATGCAGAATTTTAAAAATGTCAAAATCACTAATCTCACTACGAAGCATACTTGATGCAAATAAGCTTACCGGCCCGAATTATGAGGACTGGCTAAGAAATCTGAGAATTGTTCTCACTGCTGAAAAGATTTTTTATGTCCTAAATTCCACTATCCCTGAATCTGTTTTAGAAACAGCCTCTGAGGAAGAGATTGCCACTTTCAATAAGTGGCAAGATGATGCATCTGTGGCTCAATGCATCATGCTCGCATCCATGAATAACGAGCTTCAGCGTCAGCACGAAAAAATGGATGCTCCTGCTATGCTGCTTCACCTCAAGGAGTTGTATGGTGAACAGAGTAGGACTGCTAGATATGAGATATCTAAGGAGCTCTTTCGATCTCGGATGACCGAGGGCGCTGCCGTCGAGACTCATGTTCTGAAGGTAATCAATTTGATTGAACGCCTTGGACAGCTTGGGTTCATCACGGATGGGGAGTTGAGTCAAGACTTGGTCTTGCAGTCACTCCCTGAGACCTTCTCGCAGTTTGTGGTTAATTTTCACATGAATAAGCTAGATGTCAGCTTACCTGAGCTGCTTAACATGCTGAAAACTGCAGAAGGTCACTTCTCATCCAAGAAGAACCATGTCTTGATGGTGGATTCTTCCAATAAAAGGAAGAGGCCCAAGGTGTCTTTTGAAAAGAAGAAATCTAAGAAGAAGGGAAAAGGGAAAGAAAAGGAGCAAAAGAAACCTGAACCAGCTAAAGGAATGTGCTTTCATTGCAATGAGACGGGACATTGGAAGAGGAACTGCAAGAAGTTTCTAGCAGAGAAGAAGCTTGGAGAAGCTTCGACTTCCAATCAAGGTTTGTTTATGATTGAAATTAATTTTTCTGAAAGTCATAATTCTACTTGGGTATTGGATACCGGCTGTGGTTCTCACATATGTAATACTGTGCAGGGACTGGTCAGAAGTAGAAAGCTGAACAATGATGAAGTGATCCTACGAGTGGGAAATGGAGCAAAAGTTGCTGCATTAGCTGTAGGAACTTATTGTTTAGCAATGCCTTCGGGCAAATCCATTTATCTTAATAATTGTTATTATGTTCCGAATATTATTAAAAACATTATTTTAATTTCTGTATTGGATATGGAAGGTTTTGACGTTATTATAAAGAACAATGGTTGTTCTATTTATAAAGACGATGTTTTATATGGTATTGGAAATTTGCAAAATGGACTTTATACACTTGACTTACAAGAAAATATATTTCAAATTGAACAAATTAAGAAAAGGAAAAGAGATGATATTAATTATACCTATATGTGGCACTGTAGACTCGGTCATATCAATGAAACAAGATTATCCAAGTTGCATAAAGATGGGCTCCTCGAGCTATCTGATTATGAATCATATCCAACTTGTGAATCTTGTCTCATGGGTAAAATGACTAAATCTCCTTTTAGTGGAAAAGGAGAGAGAGTTACAGAGTTGTTGGCATTGATTCACACAGACGTTTGTGGACCTATGACAACAAGTGCACGGGGTGGGTATTCTTATTTTATTACTTTCACTGATGATCACTCAAGATTTGGAAATGTGTATTTAATGAAATACAAATCAGAATCATTTGAAAAGTTCAAAGAATTTAGAAGTGAAGTAGAGAAACAAACGGGCAAGAGTATTAAGATACTTCGATCAGATCGAGGTGGAGAATACTTAAGCAGTGAGTTTCTTAATTGTCTTAGAGAAAATGGTATAATCTCATAATGGACTCCTCCAGGTACACCACAGTTAAATGGAGTATCTGAAAGGAGAAATCGAACACTGTTGGACATGGTTCGATCCATGATGAGTTTTACCGACCTTCCAATTTCCTTCTGGGGATATGCCCTAGAAACGGCTGCATACCTACTTAACAAGGTACCTACCAAATCCGCCCCAAAGACTCTATATGAGATGTGGAAAGGGAGGAAACCAAATCTTAAGCATGTTAAGACTTGGGGTTGTCCAGCTTATGTCAAAAAGTTTGAAAATGATAAGCTACAGACTAAATCCGATAAGTGTAGATTTGTGGGATACCCTAAAGAAACCGTAGGGTATTATTTCTATCATCCAACTGATCAAAATGTGTTTGTTGCGAAACATGCTACCTTCTTGGAGAAAGAGTTTATCCATGAAGGGGTCAGTGGGAGTAAGATATATCTTGAAGAAGTTCAAGAACCACAAGTTACCACGGACCAAAGTCAGGTACCTAACCAAGTAGAAGAACCTACTGTACCACACCCTGTTCGTAAATCTGGAAGAGTACCGAAGATACCTGAGAGGTATGGATTCGTTATAGAGGATGACGATGAGGTACACATCATAAATGATGATGATCCATTGAATTACGAACATGCTATAAGTAATAAAGACTCAGGGAAATGGCTTGAAGCCATGAAATCCGAAATGGACTCCATGTATGAAAACAAAGTATGGTCTTTGGTTTCACCACCTGAAGGTATTAAACCTATTGGGTGTAAATGGGTTTTTAAGAAAAAGACTGGAGCAGACGGAAAGGTAGAGACCTATAAGGCCCGACTGGTTGCAAAAGATTTTAAACAAAGACAAGGAGTTGACTATGATGAAACCTTCTCACCAGTAGCCATGCTCAAGTCCATTCGGATTTTGCTTGCGATTGCAGCTTACAACGACTATGAGATCTGGCAGATGGACGTGAAAACGGCCTTCCTCAATGGGAAACTTGAGGAGGATGTGTATATGACACAGTCAGAGGGATTTATTTCAAAAGTTGGAACAAATCAAGTCTGTAAGCTACAACGATCCATTTATGGGTTGAAGCAAGCTTCTCGTAGATGGAACATTCGTTTTGATGAGACAATCAAAGAGTTTGATTTTATCAAAAACGAGGATGAACCATGTGTATACAAGAAGGTTAGTGGGAGCGCAGTATCATTCCTTGTATTATATGTTGATGATATATTACTGATAGGGAATGACATTCCTATGTTACAATCCATTAAAATCTGGTTATCTAAAAACTTCTCCATGAAGGACTTGGGTGAAGCATCCTATATTTTGGGGATAAAGATCTATAGAGATAGATCTAAAAGGATGCTCGGCTTATCCCAAGGAACGTACATTGATACGATGCTAAAGAGGTTTAGCATGGAAGATTCCAAAAGAGGTCTCATGCCGATGAGCCATTGAATAAATCTCTCCAAGAAACAGGCCCCAAAGACACCTGAGGAGAGAGACCGTATGAGTAAGATCCCTTATGCTTCTGCAATAGGATGTATCATGTACGGTATGATATGTACTAGACCGGATGTTGCTCATGCACTTAGTGTAACAAGCAGATACCAGTCGAATCTAGGAGAAGAGCACTGGAAGGCAGTAAAAAATATCCTAAAGTACTTGAGAAGGCCTAAAGATATTTTTCTTGTCTACAGTGGGTCTGCATTAAAACTCGAGGGATTCACGGACTCAAGTTTTCAAACAGACCAAGATGACAGTAAATCTGTTTCAGGGTATGTGTTTACCTTGAGCGGAGGTGCAGTGAGTTGGAAGAGTTCCAAGTAGCAAACGGTTGCTGATTCAGTGACAGAGGCAGAGTATATAGCTGCAAGTGAAGCAGCAAAGGAAGCTGTTTGGATGAAGAAGTTCATAACTGAACTTGGTGTGGTTCCTAGCATTAGAGAAGCAGTTCCCGTATACTGTGACAACACCGGAGCGGTTGCACAGGCTAAGGAACCCAGGTCTCATCAGAAATTTAAACACGTGTTGCGGCGATTTCACTTGATCAGGGAGATCATTGAAAGAGGAGACGTCACCTTGGAGCGTGTGGACTCTCAAGACAACATTGCAGATCCATTTACTAAAGCTCTAACACAACAGCAGTTTGATCGTCACTTAGAAAAGATGTGTATGAGATACCATGGCGATTGGCTTTAGTGCAAGTGGGAGATTGATAGTAGTGTGCATACAAGCCAATCATGTATGATGATAAAGCACATACTTTGTAAACAATCTTATTTATTTATTAATAAAATATTCATTTAAGGCATAAAATTATCTACATGGTGCTGTTTTTATAATATGTAAATAACCCATAGTTTTAAGCAATGCTTTTAGAATCATGATGAGATCATGATAATGAGATCTAAATTCTTAGAAAGCTTAAAAACTAAAATAGTTCCCAATTGTGGGATTACTAAAATGGGGATTAGTAAATTCGGATAGATTGGTACATATGTTGCTTGCTCATTGGATGAGGATGACTGATCTCATGGTCATTTGTGTGGAGACACTAAAGCAAGTATGTAGGTGCTTATTGGAGAATAAGTTCACTGAACGTGACTCGCTATGGAATACCTAATGGAGTTTTACTCGCCTGTCAATAGGAATTCCTAATGTGATAGTAGTACATGTGATCCTTGGACTTGAGATCATAGTATCTTGTATGTAACAAATTATACTTTGACTAATTCCTTAAGGCCTTTTAAGGCATATATAGGGTATCCTTGGGTATAATGAGTTACATATGGAGATAATGAATGATCAATAAAGAATCTACCACCTCTAGTAAAAGAGGAGATATGTCCTATGTGATTCGTTAAATGACAACCCAGGAATCCTTGGCCAAGGTAGAATGAAATTAGAAAGAGGTTTCTAATTTGCATTATTTGGAGTTGTGCATTTTTTAATCGAAATACATATGATTAAATAAATTAAGACTTGACAGTAAATCCATGTCTTATATTTAATTGGGACATTGTATGGTGGAAGGATTGAATTGTACGGTAACTATTAACTCACAGGTTCTTTTATGATTAATGTTGAAATCTATATTATTTGGAAAGTCGTTGATCGCTAGGGAGGCTTATCCCTATTGTAGAATAAATGTTATTTATTTAAATAGATTATTAGTTTAATTTGTTTATTTAAATAAGATTAGAATTGTTCTAATTGATTTATTCACAACCGGTTTAATATGGAGAACCTAAAGGGTCACACCATAAAAGGAAGAAGAATTATTTAAGAAGAAAATGGCATGATAGTAATAATGCATTAAGTATAATTAATTTAATCTATGATGATAGAATAAATTAAATAGCTTAATGTTTATTATTTAATATTTTAAAAATATTTAATATAAATTAATAAGAGGAGTCTTATTATTATTATTATTATTATTATTATTATTATTATTATTTTAATTCTAAAGGAGTTTAGGAATTAATATAATATCAGTACTCTCTCTCTATCCTAATAAAGATTAGGATATAAATTAATTAAAAGTAATTAATTAATTAAATAAATAAAACCCTATTCTAATTGGATTAGGAGGGTTAACCTAATATCTATATAAGAGAGTCTTATATCAGAAATAAGGTACGTGAATTTTTCAAGAGTTGGGAGTACACATATTCTATAGAGATAGAAACAAGGGTTAAGCCAATAACCCATCTTACTGAGTTCTTCATCTTCCTTGGTGGATCACCGTTAGAGGCCAAACATTTGGGTGGCTGACATTGATCAAGGGAAGGAGCCACTACAGAGGAATCAAAAGAATCAAAGGAGTAGAACTTGTACCTGAGGAAGCTTGTATCTTCAAAGGTATAATTCTATTTTTTTCTCCTTCTTCATTCACTGATAATTGATGCACAAGAATGATCATGGTAATGGGTTTGTATAAATTTTGAAAACCTAGTTTTTTACGCTTTCGCCCTATTTATGTGATTTGATTGCATGATTGCGTTACGTACAAACCCAACAGTGGTATCAGAGCCAATCTTGTGCTAATTATCAGTCTATGTGATTCCATACATGTATAATATGCGATTGGATCGAGTTCTGGGCAACAAAATTTTTTCTGATTCTGCGAAGCTGCGCAGCTGCGCCGGTTCCTGGCCTTCTTGCTGCGCAGCTGCGCCGGTGTCTTGGCCTGGTTTTTCATGTTGCGCAGCTGCGCTGGTTCTTTTTATATTCCTGGCGCAGCTGCGCCACTAACAGAATCTGAATTTTTTTTATTTAATTAAATGAATGATTTATTTAATTAATAAAGGTTTAAAACAAAGATGTTTATTTTATATGAAATGAGATTTCAGAATTGCTAAAATTAAAGAGTTTAATTTGGAATTGTTTTTTGAATGAAATAAAGGAGTTTATTTTTCCAAAAAACAAAGTTTAGCAAACTTTTACCCATTAACTGATATTAATACATATATGGAATGAATTTACTTTCATGAGATGAATAAGTTTTATCGATACGTATGATGATATGTATGGTAATAAAAGGGATTGATTATGGACTATGACCAATGTGATTGAATTTTATTTTGGATGAATGCTTAAATGTATGGGTTTTATAAAATGGGGTCTGCGTACCTCGTCTTCTCTGATTTTATTCTCGGTGTAAAATTCTATCTCCCTTCTATATACTTCCCCTTGACTGCTGAGTAAGGTTTCTATTTAAAAATAATTTATGTAATAGAGATAGTTAGAATTATCTTGAAGAAACTAGAGACCAAGGAGCAAGGAGCGCGTGAAGACCCGTTTGTATGGAGCCCGGGTTTAAATGTAACAATTACGTTTAAATTTAAATTTTTACACTCCTAGGTTTGACCTTTTGGTTCACTTGGTGGCTCTAGTGAACCAAACTAGAATAAAAGTCCATAATCAATCCGGGTAGAATATAGTATTCTATATTGCATGCTAAATATTATATATATTATATTTTATACAAAATGCTTCGCATGTTTAATAAAATGACGCGTATTTTATATATATATGTGCATGCGCGCTTAAAAAAATGAGACAAATAATAACAAATCCCTCAAAGAAACACTCATCAAGGCCAATAATAGGTCTGCATCCTTCCTTCCAACAACTATTTTATACATCTAAACAAGCAAACATTCTTTTAAATACTCTTCTCCATTCCCTTAAATCATCTCTACACAACTCCATTTGCACTATAGAGTCTGGATTACTTCTCAAGAGTTCTGTTGCATAAGCCTTTAACTCAGAATATTTAGTAGTGAAGCTCCCTGAGAATTCATCTAGAACCATGCATCCTTCTGGTTCTCTTGCACTTGGAAAATCCAACATTCACTCTCTATTCTATCTCAACATCTTTTTTGAGGCCTTTGAGTATGTAGTCATGCCTCTCAAGAATTTTTTTGTTAGTAAAGCTTGACCAAGAACTTTGCTGAAACTCTAGGGTTGCTGAAAATCCTATAACAGTTGTGATATGGGACAAAAGTTTGGACTGCCAACCCAGTGTTACAACCGTCCTTTGATACATACAAGACAACATTACACCCCACCTCACACTGGACCCTTATTCAATATGTTCACTTTTCACATATTTCAATGCCACTCCCCTAGAAATAACATACTTTGCTATGGATTTCCTAACTTAAGCTCTGATGCCCCCAAAATAGGTCCACACAACCCATTTTGAGTCACCAAAATGCATGGTACAGAATCCAAATACAAATCTTCCTATTTGCAACTATTAATCTGTTGTGCAAAATACGACCACACATAAACTATGAGTTTTAATACAAATATTATGTCGTATGCAATAATAAAATATCAACGCTCAAATTAAGTCCTTATTATAATTATTGTTACACTATTTTACAACATAGTGAAAACTTCTATAGTAACTATCTTGGATCATTACTCCACTCCCCGACTAGTCCCAGCGACACTCTCATTTCCTGAGGAGAACAATGAAAGGAAAAGGGTGAGTTCAACTAGTCCAGTAAAGAATATTATGACTAAGATAATAAAGAATAAATTATAGTTAGCCTTCAACAATAATAAATCAGATAAAATATATGGACAACAAGTTTTAGATCAACAACTGCAGCGGAATTAACAATCCATTAGAAGAGTCAAATAGAGAATGATGTCTACTATCTTCTACGAGTTAGAGGTCCATTAAAAATATTTTATCCCTGTAACATCAATCAATAATTATGCAAGTCAACATTTTATCTTTGCACTACGGGCCAAAGATATTCATTTGTATCACCAATGGTTATGATCATGCCAAACACCTGTCCATTTTTGCACTACGGGCCAAAGATATTCATCAATCAATAGTTCATCTTTTCACTACGGGCCAAAGATATTCATCAATTAGTAGTTCATCTTTGCACTACAGACCAAAGATAACTTTCACCATAATTTAAGTATGAGGATTATGACAATGATATAAAGAATAAATCAAGTGAGATCAAGGATAAATATTAGAGATTTATAATTTAATTTATCCAGAGTTTAAGAATGTCCAAATTATCAACATGAAGATCAAAGCATGGATCCAATTTCAAGAATAAGATTCAAAAAGATAACTTGGATAAAGAAAAGAAAATTAAATTCCGTTGTGAACAGTACTCATGAATAGTACCGTATAAATAATATCGTATGAATAATATCCCAGATAAATAGTACCCCAACATGAAAAGATTAAAATTTAATAAGAAAGTTCAGACCAATATTCCAGTGAAATGATAGAAGTAATCCGCGTCAAGGAATTTAGATGAAGTAATCCGCGTCAAGGAATATGAAATGATAGAAGTAATCCGCGTCAAGGAATTTCTAATCATTTCAGGAATTATAGAAGTAATAATAACTTTAGATTTAGGAATATGAAATGAATAATATAAGAAACTGCAAATGGATTTTCACCCGTCATGATGTAATCCGCGTAGACAGATCATTCCCACAACTTAATAAAGAATAAGTACGAAGGGTTATTCACCATGCATGCTGTAGTCCGCGTAGACAGGTTATTCCCACATTTTAATAAGGAATGAATACAGAGGGTTATTCACCATGCATGCGGTAGTCTACGTAGACAGGTTATGTCCACAGATTAATAAAGAATGAATATGAAGGGTTATTCACCAGGCATGCGATAATCTGCATAGACAGGTTATTCCCACATCTTAATAAAGAATAGAATGACAACCCTTACGAGTATTGAAAGAAAATAATATCCTTTACATTAGTAGAAGGTTGGATACTGTAATAGTGTAGTAGCAGAATACTCTTCTTCTTTCTCTCTTATTCTCTCTCTATAGTTTCTCTCTCTATAGCTTAGTGAATTGGTGAGAAAGAAGGAAGACATGAGCTTCTATTTATAGGAGAATGGACTAAATAGAAACTGATTCATGGATGATGATAAGTAAGTTAAAGACCTACTAAATCAGTATTTCTTACTTTGATATATTGTTATTACTTAAGTGTGCATGTTACTTTATATTTTTTTTATGTGAATTTGTAGGAAAGGAGTTAAGCTGAGCTTAAAGGAAGAAAAGAGGAATATTTGGGCAGAATTGCAACCAAGCGCGGGGCGTGCTGGATTTGTATTACACAGGGCGCGAGCCGCGCCGTATCAAGGAAGAACCCCTGGCCAACTAGCGCAGGGCGCACTGCTTGTGAAGGATTCCAGGCGTGGAGCGCGCGTGACTGATGTGACACCCCCAAATTCGGGTTTCCTAACCTCAAATTCGGTGCTCACGATCCTTAACAACATACATACTTTCTACTAATACTGAAAAATAAACATACATGGTTCATTATAATAATAAAGTCTTAAACATGGTCCCAAGGTTCACTAACCTTAACTTAAACATACTCTTAATACTATAAAGAGTTTACATAACCAAATAAAAATTAAAATAAACTAGTACATAAGTTTCTTCAAGCATCTACTCTTGAGCCTTTCCTTTTCCTTTATCCCTTTTGGACGATTCTGCCTTAACTGAAATAAATGTCATGATATAGCAAGGGTAAGCAACTAATTTGCTTAGCAAGTTTATATACAAGGGAGATATATCATGATTGGAAAGAAGTTTCACTTTTAATGTTCAACAACAGTATAAAATTGTGAAGGAACATGAATTAATAGTCAACAGTTGAATATTCGAATAATTGAATAACAGGTACTGAGTGGTTTGAAATAACCATGAACATTTGCCAAGGTTCTCAGCATTTAAACTGGGCCTTTTAATAAGTTTTGGTAATCATGGGGATCAGCCTTTCATACCCTGTGATTTATGCATAAACACTTAATAATCCAACATTGATATCATTCTTTAAACAAATTCCTCCTTTTTCTCAGTCAAGAGTTCTTATTATATCAATTTAATAAGAATAGCTTTTAAAACACATTTGATTTAACAAATTTAAACATGCTTGATCTAGCTGATACAATTAGTATAGATCTATCTCATAAACGATTCATGAATGAAGAACTTTAATCTAATTTGCAGTTCAATAATAATAAAACAGAAATTCAATTGCACAAAGTACGAATCTCAATAATCCGTATAGATGTGAATAATCAACAATAATTATTCACTAACATGCTTCGAAAATAATAACTCGAGTTTGAGTTAGGAAACTTGCCTTGTCTGTAGTCTACTGCTATGAAAATAAATATATCCGGTTAGCAGCCTATCTACCTTCCTTTGAAAGACCTATAATTGACATCTCGATTAGCAAATCATATACTTGTTCATAATATCATTATTTTATATTAAATTGCCTAATATTTAGTTATACGGTTAAATATTAGTTATTACATTAATTCCTTAGTAACATTATTATCACTTGATAACATTACTATTATGTAAATATTATCATTACTCATCCTTTAATAATACTTTACTTACTTCTTAGTATTATTAATCAACTAATTATAATACTCTATTCACTTACTAATATTGTAAGAGCCCGAATTTTCAGATATTATTAAATAAGGATTTAATAAATAAAATTCTTAAACTGTGAGATGGGTTCGAATAATAATATATATATATGTGATATGAGGTATGTGGTATTATATTACATAGGATAATATGGACTATGTAAAATGTGTTTTTGTGATTTATAAATATATTATTAATATATATTTGTTACTTATCGTAGAGACGATCCAGTTGAGATAAAGGAGGTGGATAAATTCCTATCGATATTAAATAATTTATAGAATTATTTTATCATAGCAAGTTGGTGACATTAAATATCCTTAATGTATAATCACCATATTCTTGAGTATGTGTATTAATAACTAGTATGTTTATAATATAGGTTATTAATAGCACTTAAGCTATCCATGAATAGGTTTGGATAGTGAAGCATGAGTTAGTTAAGGAATTAACTAATAAGAATAAATATTAGTTAATATAAGTTGTGAGTTATATTATGGAATAATATAATGTCAGTATTGAACCTTAATTAACTATGATGATATAGTACAATGTTTAATTTACTTAAGTAAAGGAGTGAATTAATATGTGTGTTGAATATGTAATTATAGTTGATACTTTTTATATATATTACTTAGAGTGGTAATATGTGAGAAAGTCTAATGTGCGAATAAAGTTAAATATATATACGTTATTAAAGGGAGATGGAAATCATTATATCTTTAAATGTATATTGAAGAAATTATTTTGGGGAAACAATTTATAGAAAAGAAAGAGATATGATTTTTCTAATAAAGGATATTAAAATAATTTCTAATATTGAATTATTTTAATAAAAGGAGGAAATGTTATTTTTGAATAATAATATTACCTTATATGTTTTTGTATGAGGTGTGTTTGGTTAATATAGTAAATATATTAAAACGTATTTGCTATATGTAATTAAATTGATGGAAACAATTTATTATAATAGAAAATAAACTTATTATCTATTTTCTATATATAATGTATGTACATGTGTCATACATATAGTTATTCGATATTATATTAAGAATAATATCATGAGACAATAAGTAAATTATTTTCTAATAACGAATGTGCTTATTTGGAGAAAACATAATATTTATGTTATGGCAAAATACATAATTTTTAATGTATTTTCAAGGGAGTTTAATTAATGAAAGGAAACTAAGTTATTTTTAATATATTAAATAACTTAAGTTATTATTTCATCGTGAATATTATTATTGGAATAATTAATAGAGTATATATTAATTATTATAAGCGTAAAGGTTATACTTATTATAAGTATAATTAATTGAAGTAATTTAACATTTTAATAGCTTGAGTTATTATATTTCCGTAAAGGTTATATATAATATTTGAATATTCGATTTGTAAAATATTTATATGTGGACCTTGGATTTAATAGTTCTAATTTAATTGAATATGTTATAAGTAGTAATGTGGTGAGAAATGAGTAAGTGATGAGAATAATGATAAGCTTAAGATTGAGCTTGTGAGAGATGCCTTGTGTGGCACAATAATAGATTCAGTAATGAATTGACTAATTTAATGATGGAGGAATTATTAATTAAACAATTAATCTAAATTAATTGTTAATTGTTATTATGATAGTATGTTAAATTATTATGGCTAGTGATAGTATAATAATAAGGAAATCGATTATAAGTATAATCGGATTTGTGATGAGATAAATTGTCTTCTAATATTAATTATTGTTATGAACAATATACTATTATCAAGTAATTATTTGATAATATGATGATTAATGAGTAAATGATTTATAAATATAAAAAGATTTATATTTATTTAACGTGATAATAAATCATATAAAGTGTTAATCAATTAGCGTGGGAATTATAATTCCATGGATTAGTGAGAAATGGATTAATTAATATTATTATTAATTAATTGATAAGATAAGTAATTTATTAATTTCTATGTGCAACCATGCGATATTAAAGTATAACGTATGATAGTTAACTATATGTTATGCGAAGTATAAAGTGCAATGCGACTATGCTATATATGAATATAAACTATATAGTAAAGTTATTGAGTTGTAATAGGTACATGAAATGTGGGTTTGACAATGTGTATATTAAGTATACAATAAAATAATATATCATGAATATATAGTAAACAATTATTGAATTTACTAATAGATGAGACAATACACTGTGGTGGTACCCGAAAGAATTATATCCGGCGGGATGAACTGTTGTGATAATGAATAATACCCAATAGATTTACATTCGGTATTAGTAAAATGTACATGGATTATATGTTGGTGTATATGTACCTATTTGTTACATTGTATTTAGAAGTGGACTTGTGACTTAAGTATATACTATATGTATATATATGTAAAACATAAGCATTGTATTTTAAATTTGCAAGTTGATATTGCTGAAAATGAGCTTGTCCCAATATTAGAGTCCCTCCTCTTCTTCTCCTTCACGTGAACACCACATGGCTACTACTCTATATTTTTCTCAAACTCAGCAATGTATAGCTAATGAGTATGAGGGGAGTGGGATTGATGATGGATTACACCAACTCCTCACCAACTATTTGTTAACCATTAGATTCTTGCTATTTCCGTTAGTTTGATTTGGCAAGCAAGCTATGAACTGAGTATTGGTTTGCCTATAAATTTGCTCTTCTCCTTCTATATTACACTTGCTGAGAATTTTATTGCTAAGAAAATTATAGAGAGTAAGAATACTGTAAGTGTGAAGGAGATTAAGAAATTACTTTAGCAAGTTCATATTGCAGAGGTATAACTCCCTATCCTTGTTCTTCATTGTTTTGAAATACTAAGTTCTTGATTTCTAAGAATACTAGAATTCTTCAATTTCTAGTTAATTGATGAAAAGTTGATATGGCATTGTGTTATATGAGTGCTAAGTAAAGTTATAAGCATGATAGAATTTCATTATGGCTGGTACCGAATCAAATTGCTGTAGTAATTTTTGAAATGGGATTACAGTACTGCCGATGCAGTCTGCTCTGTTTCTGGCCGACCAACTGCGCAGCTGCGCCAGTTTTGTACTGGCCAGCAGCGCAGCTGCGCCGGTACCAGACGTTTTGTTGGCCAAGGCCCTGCGCAGCTGCGCCAGTTTTGAACTGGGGCTCTGCGCAGCTGCGCCGGTTCCAGATTCTGGAATTTCGTTTTCTGTTGCAGGTTCTGTTATGTACTAGCTTATGGCATGTTATTAGGCAAGTATAGGAACATGATTAAAATATATACATGAGTGCAATAACGTAGTGTGAACAAGTATAACTATGTGAGTACACTCAATTGAAGAAAGGATTTAAAGTTTACAAAATGAACTTAGAATTTTTAAAGTAAACTTGTCGTGAGCATATATGTTCCATTGTATATTCTGAGTTTTGTGAGCATGACCGTATGGTTTTTATTGACATAAAATGTATGTTCAAGGTGTTGAACACACTAGCATACGTGATTGATAAATTCAAGTGATTTCAAAGGTGAAACTTAAGGACTTTTTGAAGTGAACTTGACCAAGATTTAGGTCTTGTAATTTCTGACCATTTGAATACATTTATGTGGTTTAGCTAAGTGTTCAAGAGAAAGTGAGTTATGATTTCAAGACACTTTGGTTATACTAAATGACCTTTGTGGACTTCGTGTACTTTTCAATAAAAATTTAGAGTTTGAAGACTAATATCATCAAACAACGTGCGAGTTACGTTCTAAGCATGCAAGCATGAAGATTAAGAGTCCATTATGCCTATAGACATATTGACATGAACATCATTTGTTTATACATGGATTTTTGCATATGCACGCTTATTCATAGAAAATGAATTTCTAAAGCATAGACTATGTGATTAAAGTGTACATGAGTAGTATACGCACGAGCATGCTTACTACATATTGTTAAGCCTCTTTATGTAGTAATATGACATTAGTGGTTTACCCTTGAGGCATGAACTTAATTTACTTAAGGTATATGAAAGTCCGGCATGAATGCCATATGATTTTGACTTATAATGAGCATGCTAGGTTTTAAAACTTGAGTTAATGCCCTTATATACATGTATACATGATGAACATAGTAGCCTTGCATGCCTAGTTTAAAATATGACAAGGATTTTGAAAGGTGAAACTTAGAAAAGTTTGAATGTAATGGTTTCGATAAGATTTGAGAAACGTAAGAGCAATATGGATTATAGATTTATGAGTTTGCAATATGTGTCGAACACTTAAACACTTAAGTGGTTAATATTGATATTGAGTATGGTTAAGATATCACTATACGTACCTAACGATACTAAGCGTATGATATGAAAGTGAAACAAGGTTCTAAGAACCAAGCTAGACAACAATGTAATACTTATTATTATATTGAGAATGTATGGAAGTGTATAACTGATAAGTGTGATCTCTATGATTAATATAACTGTGTAGGATTACACGAAGTGCAGATAACTATAAGCAGTTAAGTCGTAGTTGATAAACTACGAATCAGGCAAGTCTTTCAGTTCCTATTTGATATATGAATTCAATAACTGTTAGTTGAATTATATTATGCTGTGATAATGTGAACTTATATATGAACTGTATATGAGATATAAATGAGATTGAAAGTTGATCTTTGATGATATACTTGTTATGTGAAAAGTAACATGCGTAGTAAATATAAACTGTTTATAAATGCATGAACTGAGTATGATGTTATATGCTATGTGATGCATGAGGACTGTTAGAATTGCTGAGCTGTCGAGCTCACTCTTGCAAATAACCACTTTTGCAGGTTAAGGATTCACGGTAAAGATTTCGTGCTTCTTGATTGATAAAGATAGATAGTATCGCATTGAAGAATATTACTTAGATTATTGTCTGGACCATATTTAGATTCTAGATGATGTACTCGATAGTTGCTTACACTGTTTAATACTTGTTGTATTGTAAGAATGTATTAATTAATACATAGAGGATATCGAGTTGAGTTGTTAATGTTTATACGATAACTCAGATAAGAAGGAATCATATTATATAGTTGATTCAAGATCTGTAATCGGTATCAAAGTTATGGAATCAATAAAAAGATTTTTATTCAAAGGATATTGAAAAGTTTAAAGTATTCCGTATTTTAGTAATATCGAATATGAGGTAAAGACGAGATCTTGGATATGAATAGAATTTATATTCTAAATTGTAATAAACAAAGTTGTATTCTTTTACTAATGATTAAAAGATGTAATAGTTCCGCGTTAGTAGTATCGTGACTGCACCGAATCAAAGGTTTCGAAGGAACGTGGATTTGGGGGCGTCACAAATATTATTACCCTCTTAATAATATTTTATTCATTTACTAATATTATTAATTAGTATTTTATTCCTTTACTAATGTTATTATATTTTAATAACATTTTATTTAATTAATTATTTAATAATATTTTAATCATCTAATAATACTTTAATCTAATATTATTAACATTTTAATAATATTTTAATCTAATATTAGTAATTATATTAATAATATTTTAATCTAATATTATTAGTCATCTAATAATATCATAAATTAAATTTTAATCTCAATATTTTTATTTATTTAAAAAATATCAGATTCTAATATTATTTGTAACGATTGAGATTTTATATTTAATTTTAAATATTTATTGAATTAAATAAATATTTATGTGAATTATTTATTGAGTAAATAAATAGATTAAGTAATTTATGGTAATGATTTAATTGAGTGTTACATATTAATTTAATGAATGTTATTTAATTGATATGTATATATATTAATGTTATATTATAGTTCTAATTTAATTTAGATAATTGAATTAGATGAATTATGTGATGAAGTGTTACATGAATTATAATTAGCGAGTAATTATAATTATGTGGCAAATTTTATGTGATTAATGGATGTTAGATTTTAATTGATTAAATTAGATGATTAATATTTAATTGATTAAAATATGACATTAAAGTATGTGTCAAAATAATTTATTAAAATAAAAAGAAAAGAATTTTTAAATGATTTTTACCAAACAAGGCCCTTGTATTTGTTTTAAACCTATTTCTACCAAACAGGGCCCTAACTATCAAAAAGCTGTTTTTAAATAAACTGTTTACCAAATATGGCCTTAGCATTAATAATCAATTTTTGAAAATAACCTTGTTTTGCCAAACAAGGCATTGTGGTTTTTGAATTTTGTAACTTATATAATAAATGTATTTATTATATATATTAAGTAATTAGCAGTTACATATATATCATTAGTATACGTATATTATATCAGTTATAATATATCTATACTACGTTAGATTAGAAGTTAGTTTGTAAAACTAAGAACAAAAAGAGAAAAGAAGAGCAGAGAAGTTAGAGAAGAGAAGGAAGAAGAAACTTGTGAAGGCTAGAATTAGTCATTGTATTCTTCTCCAGTCATCAAAAAGGTAATTAATATCTTATAGTTTTAAAGAATTGTGATCAGTTGTTCTTCATTGTTTTGAGTTTTTGTAAATTTAGTTTTCTGTGAATTTCATGAAATTATGTAATCATGAATTATATATATATATTGTATCCATGTGTTGATTGTGGTAATTGTATGACATAAGAGAATTTTCAAAAATCAAATTAGTGTAGAAATATATTTTTAACAGAAAATTCATGTTTATATGAGTTCATATGGAATTTCATGAGTGTGGTTAATGTTAATTGAGAAATTCATGCAATTGGTATGTGTTAATATGCTTATTAAGTAATTTCTGGATGCTATCTTCAACTTCGTATGTAATGCATGTATATAAGTTCGAATTGATGGAGAAAAATAGTTACAGTGAATTATTTTATGAAAAATATGAGTTTTCATGAAAATGGCCAAATTAGATTTTAAAATTTGTGATTATCATTGTTTAGATGGTTTTATGTTTTAGAAGCATGTTATATATATGTATTATTGCATAGGTATGATTTACAATGTTTAAGTTACTGTGAATTGCCGATTGTTGGCTTGTATGGGTTAATCAGTGAAGCAGGGTGCCGTTGCTGTCTGCCTCTGTCCGTGTTCCTGCGCAGCTGCGCCGGTAACACATCCAGAAGCAGCGCAGCTGCTCCGGCTGCCTTTCCCAGAATCCTTCCCTGTGCAGCTGCGCCGGTTATAGGGCAGCTGGCTGCGCAGCTACGCCGGGCACAGTGCTTAGGCAGTGAAGGTTAGCTAATTGTGCAGTGTTGATTTTGAACCTAGTTTAATTATGATATGACAGTGAGCATGTATCTAGTTGCTACAACATGTTGTTAACATAAATTTGACAAATTTATATTTAGAAAAGAAAAGAGGTTTGAAAACCTTAAAGTATGATTTGAATTATTATTTAAATGTGATATATGATTATAATTTAAATAATTATAATCAAAAGTAAATGTTTATTTTAAATTATAATTAAATTATAATGAATAAAGGTTGATTTATTAGATGTTAATTTAAATTATAATTTATGTAATTATAATTTAATAAATGCATGTTTAATTGTGGATTTTAAATTGATAATTACATAATTAATTATAAATTGTGTAATTATAATGCATGGTATAGTTTAAGTAATTATTAATTAAATTGATAATTACATGATTAATTATAAATTATGTAATTATAAATGTATGAATATAGTTTAATTAATTTTAAATTATAATTTAAATGGTAATTATAATTTGATTAAGTGTTTGAATTATAATTGTTTAATTATAATTTAGTTAAATACATAATTAAGTTAATTATGTGAGTATATGTGTGATGTGATTAACTATGTGATAGTTAATTATTATTGTTTATTTAATTAGAGTGAGTTAACCATGAGGGTTAACCACTTATGTGAATTAGTTATGTGTTAACTGATTTAGATTATTATAATTGAATGTGTATAGGAAGTATTAAAGTACGTGAATTGAATTAAGTAGCTTGCGCTTGAGGCAAGTCTTCTAAACCCTAAACTCGTTAATTTTATACAAGTTTTCTAAACCCTAATCTTGTATAATTTCTTGAGTTCATATATTCTTGTTAAGAATGTCCTTTTCTATTTCTGTATTGGACAATTGTTTATTTAATTGAAATGATCTTAACTTATTGTTCAAGTAAGATCCAGTTATTATTTTAAATGCTTTAAGTTGATTCTAAAGCATATGTTAATTCATAATTCTTTTATTTATGAATTATTGGAAGTCTATTCAACTAATCCTTAGTTGATGAACGTGAATTCTAAATTACCCTTGTAAGCTTATCCAAACCAAACTTTCTTTGGTGCGGACTTGAATTCAAATTACTGAGTTGAACAACCCTATTTACTAGGGGAGGTTACTACGCATAGCGTTAAGATGTTTGTGCACAATACATGGTACGAAGGGATGATCCCCCTAAGTACGAGTTAAGGTCCATAGTCTTATTGACTGTTAAAGGTTTAAATAGAAATATTTATAACCTAGGATAAGAGTTCAAAGGTCTTATGACCCTAAGATAAATTCTATATTCGAATTTTAATGTTGATAGAGAATTATTATTCAATTCTTTATTATTAAAGCAAGCTAAGTTGTTCAGATTCTTTTAAATATATCCTTTCATGTCTATGTTATTGTTAAACTCCAGTGAGCTGTGGTTTGCTCACTCTTGCATTAAATAACAATTTTAGTTAAGGTTGATAACGCTGATACTCCGTCTACGAGTAAGGGCAAGGGAAAGCAAAGCAAGTGAAGACTTGTTTTTTTATTATATTGGGAATGATTGTAATAAGACTTTAATGTTATGTTTTTGTTTCCGCACTTTATTATATTCATGTCAGGGTTAGAGTAAACCGGGATTATCTTGAAAAGGTTGTAACCCTTATTTTAAGGGAGGTTTATCTATTCTAATTTAAGTTGTAGTTTATTTTACATTATTCATTGGGTACATCGTTATATTAGAAAGTGAACACCAAATCATGTGGAAACGAAGTACCCGAATTTGGGGGTGTCACATTATTAATATCATCATAACGTTTTAATAATTTATTAGGCCAATAAACAATTTATTTTAATTGTTTGCCCTTTATTAAACCACTTATTTAATACCCATAAAAGGTCATAATAAGTACTTCTCATCAACAATTACCAAAATACCTTTTCATAGTCAGAATATACTATATTAGGTGTATTCAAGTATTAAAATCTCATTTTTCTTATTTATGACATCATTTAACCATTTATTCTTTATTAGTCATAACAATAACATTTTTATGAAAAATAGCAAACTGATTCTGAAATTCCTTATCTTATGTATCTGGACAGTATATTACCCACAATGATTCCAAAATTTTCCTAGAATTTTAGAAAGTGATTTACTATTTTTAAAGTACTCAAAACATCCGAATCTTGTTACATTTTTCATAAATCGAGTTTTGCTCAGAAAATTCTGAAATTTTAGGGTACACTCTGATAACATATATGAACATACTGTAAAATCTTTGAATTTTTCCAGTGTATACATAGTGAAGAATCCGAGTATAAATATTTAGGAGTCCTTTACGGTAAAAGCCATAACACACAAACTACACATCGAAACGTGTCCGTTTATTTTCCTACATGTAGATAACTTCTTAAGGTACCTCTGTGCTTTTTCCTAGATTTTTAACAGATGTAAAACTGTCCGAAACAGTCTTAAGAAAAATGGGTCAGTAGCTTGTTTAGGGTTTTAAAGCTTTAATGCTATATGTGGACTATTTTGGGGAGAACAGCCCCCATGGCTTCAATACTTGCTAGATTTGTGTTCTACCACTTGGGTTTACTAGATAACTCATGTATATAGCACCCCCCTTTGACGGATCACAAATCCAAGCTATAAAACTTGAGTTACACAAGATTTAGTGGAAGAAAAACTAGGGTTTCACCCACTTAAAGAACACATGTTCATTTTCTTCCTCTAACTCTCTATTCTAACACCCAAGATACTTAGTTCTATACACGAGATATGTAGAACTATGGTACCTTGAGTCTTAGAACATAATCCCATCAAAATTTGATATCAAACAAAATAGAAGAAAAAGAATAACTAGAAAAGTTCTCACCTAGTTTTCTTGGCTACCTTTCTTGTTCTTCCAAAGTATGAGATGTGTTTAGGGTGCATGAACTATGCTAAGATCTTCCTCTTTTCCTCTCACAAAATCCAACACTCTCTCTATAGCTATCTCTTGGTAAGCTTGGGAGAAAAAGAAAGGAGAAATGAATATGGAAGGAAATGAAATGAATTAGACTAGACTAAAGGGTTGCTTGCAATCCTATTATCCCCCATAATTTCTTTGCCCATTAGACAATACCCCTTATCATATCTTTAAGTATGCTTATTGAGATTCCCAACCAATAAGGAGTAGACAACAATGTCCTTTGTGTAAGAGATTCGGAAAAGTAAGGTGATTAGCTATAAAAGGAAAGTGGGTTAGCAATATTTCATATCTTAAAAGGCCCTCCCAAATACTCATTTTGCTTTTATTTTTAATGCCCAAATTTGATTAATCAAATGTCTAAAATACTCTTAATCAAGTGGGATTTGCATTTTATTCCTTTTTGGGCTTCTCATTTAATTGTTTTGGGCTATGTAATAAACATAGTTTAACAATTGTAATATATATTACCCTAATTATTTATTTAGGGTTTCTATTTCCAATCTTATGAAATTTAATTACTTACACATATCTCTTTAACTTGTAACCTAATTAGGTTTACTATAATTAGATTCAAAATTTTTAATCACTTATAATAATAAAATTATCTACTTAAGTTAGTATAAATATTAAATACTAACGATTCATTATTATCATAACCCTTAGGTTATTTAATTATCTCACCTAATGTATAATTAGGTTATGAAGCTTTCTTTTTAAATGAAATCTATAAATATATATATATCCATAACTATAGTATATATATTTATTTAGCCATACACCACTTCACATATGTTATCACATATTAAATCACTATATAACACAAAGTTTTATATATCAATAATGTACATACATATAAAGTGACTTGAAATTCCTGGTTATTACATCCTCCCCCCTTATAAGAATTCCGTCCCCGGAATTACACATAAGGTTACTCAAAAAGATGTGGATAATTTTCCCTCATTTTTTCCTCGAGTTCCCACGTAGCTTTTTCAACATTGTAGTTCCTCCAAATAACTTTTACAAAATGTATAACCTTATTTCGTAACTTCTGCTCTTTTCTATCTAAAATTTCTATCGGAATTTCCTCGTACGACAAATATTTTTCGACTTAAATTGGTTCGTATGATATCACGTGCTTGTAGTCACTCTTATATGGTCGTAACACTGACACATGAAACACATTATAAATATATTCCAGTTCAGGAGGTAGAGCTACCTTGTACGCCACTTCGCCTATCTTCCTCAAGATCTCAAATGGTCCAACAAATCTCAGACTCAACTTACCTTACTTTCCAAATATTATCTTCTCTTTCCAGGGAGATACTTTCAAAAATGCATAGCTTTTCACTTCAAAATATCTCTTCTTGCGATGTAAGTCCGCATACTTCTTCTGGCGATCTTGAGCTGCTACCAGCCGGGCTCTTATCACCTTGATGATCTCTACTGTCTACTGCACCAGTTCTGGTCCCAACAGCCTACGTTCACCAACTTCATCCTAGCATAAGGGCGTTCTGCATTTCCTCCCATATAGTGCTTCGTACGGCGGCATTCCAATGCTGGCGTGATAACTATTGTTGTATGTGAACTCTACTTATGGAAGATGATCCTCCCAGCTACCCTTGAAGTCCATCACACAAGCTCTGAGCATGTCTTCAAGTGTTTGAATCGTTCTCTCGCTTTGCCCATCGGTCTGCGGATGATACGCGATGCTCATCCGTAGCTGTGTCCCCATTCTTTCTTGAAGACTCTTCCAAAAGTTTGACGTGAATCGCGGATCTCTATTCGATACAATAGATATCGGCACTCCATGTCTCGAGATAATTTCTTTGATATATAATTTGGCTAGCTGGTCCAAACTATACCTGATCTTATTCGACAAAAAGAGAGCTGACTTCGTAAGATGATCTACAATCACCCATATGGCATCTTGCCCTTTCTGCGTTACTGGAAGTCCCACCATAAAATCCATCATGATGTGCTCCCACTTCTATTATGGAATTTCTAAAGGCTGTAATAACCTGCTCGGTTGTCGATGCTCTGCCTTTTCTCTCTAACAAGTTAGACATCTGCTGATGCATTCTGCAACCTCTCTCTTCATGTTTGGCCACCAAAAGTGTTGACGTAAATTTTGATACATCTTTGTGCTTCCTGGGTGTATCGAGTCCTTGTATTGTGCGCTTCTTACAAAATCTCTTCCCTTAGTTCTAGTACTGACGATACCCAAATTCGTCCTTTGAATCTCAGCAGTCCTGTGCCATCAATCTTGTATTTCAATTCGTTGCCTTCAGTTAACTGCTTCTTTATATTGTCACAATCTTTGTCCTTCTTTTGTGCCTCTTTAACCTTATCTAATAAGGTCGGGCTTGCTGCGACTGTGAATAATATTTTGTCGGTCTCCAACGGATACTTGATTTCCAATTCCACTCTTACGAAATCTTTCACCAATTCCTCTTGAATGGTCAACTTCAGTAACTTCTCCCTGCCTTTTCTGCTCAGGGCATCTGCCACTACATTTGCTTTTTCTAGATGGTACAAAATCTCACAATCATAATCTTTGATCAATTCTAGCCATCGGCGCTGCCTCATGTTTACCTCTTTCTGTGTGAAGATATACTTCAGACCTTTGTGATCTATATATATCTCACATTTCTCACCATATAAATAATGCCTCCAAATCTTCAAGGCAAAAACTATCGCTGCTAACTCCAGGTCATGAGTCGGATAACCCTTCTCATAGTCCTTCAGCTAACGTGAAGCCTACGCAATGACCTTGTCGTGTTGCATCAGTACACAGCCAAGACCCTTGTGTGACGTATCACTATACACTATAAATCCTCCCGTGTCGTCTGGTAAAGCCAGCACAGGTGCTTGGCTGTGCCTCTTCTTTAATTCCATGAAACTCTCCTCACATTTCTCCGTCCAAACGAGCTTCACCGTCTTTCTAGTAAGGTTGGTCAATGGCGATGCTATCTTTGAAAAATCTTGGATGAATCTACGATAGTATCATGCTAATCCCAAGAAACTCTTGATCTCTATCGGCGACTTTGGCTGCTCCCAGTTGATAACCGCTTCAACTTTTGTCGGATCCACCGAAACTCCATTCTTGTCGATAACGTGACCCAAAAACTGCACTTTCTACAACCAAAATTCACACTTGGAGAATTTTTCATACAACTTCTCCCTCCTCAACGTCTCTATCACTATTCTTAGATGTTCAGCGTGCTCTTCCTCCGTCTTTGAATACACCAGAATGTCATCAATGAACACGACAACAAACTTATCCAAATACTACTTGAACACTCTGTTCATCAAGTCCATGAATGCTGCTGGCGCATTTGTCAGCCCAAATGACATTACCAGAAACTCAAAGTGTCCATACCGAGTCCTGAATGTTGTCTTTGGAATGTCCTCCTGCCTCACCTTCAGTTGGTGATAATCGGTCCTCAAGGCAATTTTTGAAAGTATTTCGCCCCCTTTAACTGATCAAACAAATCTTCGATCCTGGGCAATGGGTACTTGTTCTTAATGGTGACCTTGTTCAACTCTCGGTAGTCGATACAAAGCCTTACTGACCCATCTTTCTTCTTTACGAATAAGACTGGCGCTCCCCAAGGAGATACGCTCGGTCGAATGTATCCCTTATCTAACAACTCTTGTAGTTGAACCATCAGTTCTTTCATTTCTACCAGAGCCATACGATACGACGCTTTGTATACCGGTGATGTCCCTAGTGCCAAATTAATAAAAAAAACTCTACCTCTCTATCAGTTGGCAATCCCGGAATCTCATCTGGGAAGACATCAACGAATTCCCTTACAATAAGTATTTAACCCTGTGACACCCCAAAAATTTATAAGATCTTAAATAATTAAAATAAAGGTTAAAAGAATAAAACCTAGATGAGAATTTGAGGATTAATTAAAAATTGTAAGAAAAACCTATATGGTTTACTATTTGAATGAGAATAAAGAAAAATATGGGTTACAAAATTTATAAACCCTAGAAATAAATCTATATGTACTTGAAGGAATATTAAGGATAAGGTACTAAGATACCTATAAAGTTTGGTGACCTAATATATAAATTAGGTATTTGAATTAAATAACTTCAAAGGTTATGTTTATTTAATTGTCCTAGTATTTTAACTATATACTAGTGATCTAATCTAAAAGATTTATGAAATATGTCTCAAGCTATTAGATTATCTTGTATGATTATTAGTCATAACTTATTAACCTAATTAGGGCTATTAAGTTAATGCACTAATAGAATATGTTTTGACTTATGTGAGTTATGTATGCGATTAAATAAATATACATTATATAATGTGTATACATTTATTTTGTATATAAAGAGAATTAAGAGTTAAGTTATGTAACCTAATACATATATTAGGTATAGTAATTAAACAACGTAAGTGATTATAATATGAGAGAATGCAAGTATTTAAAAATATATACTAACCATAAGAGATTTATTTTATACATCTTAATTAATTAATTTTATAACCTAAGGAAAGCAAGTCTAATTGGGTTATAAAATTAAAGATACCTGAGTAAGGAATTAAGTTACAAAGGAGGGCAATGAAAACCCTAACTAAATGATTAGGGTAAGATAAAAATTAAAGATATGAAATTATGTGGAATTCATGGCCCAAGTGATTAATTTGCAAGCCCAAGAAAATTAGTTAAAGCCCAAGCCTTTAGCCCAATGAGAGAGAAGACATTTTGGGCCTTTAGTAAGCTAATTAAGGCATTGGGCAATAGCCCAAACAATTACTCCCTCCGTCCCAAAATAACTGCTCAGTTTTGACTTTTTTTAGTCAAATTGACTATTTTTAAAATTAATAATTAAGCATGTGTAAATATATTTTTAACATTATAAAAATTGGTATTAGTAGTAAATTGTATATACTTTTTTTGTTATAACCTCTGCACCTATATTATGGCAAAAATAGTACAAAAAATAGTTTTAAAAAATAGTCAATTTGACTTTAAAAAGTCAAAACTAAGCAGTTATTTTGGGACGGAGGTAGTAGTTAGGAAGCCCAAAAAGAATTAAACTAGCAACCCCAAAGGGTAATTTTTTTAAGGAAAATATGTGAAATGACCAAAATACCGTTAAAATTATTTATGAAATGACCAAAATACCTTCCATCCATGTGAACTTAAATCGACCAATCAAAGAAGAGATGATGCAAGCATGACATCATCCTTAAAGAAACACAGATGATGCAAGCATGACATCAGCATTAAAGAAACACGAAAAATGATGTCATCATGATGATGTCATCATAATGTCATCGAGGGACTAAAGTGCAATTAATGAGGTAATAAAATGTAATTAACCTAGATACCAAACTATAATAAGCCGGGGGAAAACTGTAAAAAGCCGAGCCCCTAACCTGCAATTATCGAAATTATGTTTTTGTATAAATAGGAGCCATTTCTCTTCATTTTTTTCAAAACCGAAAATAGAGTTAAAGAGAGAGAGAGGAGAATTTCGGTTGAGAGATAGAGAGGAAAGTTTTTTTTTTTGGTGAGTTTCAAGATTTCAAAGGATTAGTTAAAGCTTGCAACTTCAAGAGGTATTTACTCTAAGCAGTTATAATGTTGAAATTATCTCAAATAGAATAGTCGAATATTCATTTTATAAAGTAGTTATAATGCTCAATTTATTTCAAACATAGTAAACGAATATTTATTTTACAAGCAGTTATAATGCTCAATTAATTTTAAATATAGTTGATGAATATTTATTTTGTAATGCTGAAATTATTTCATGTATAGTAAAAGGTGTTTTATTAATAATTGGTTACATGATTTACTAGTTACAAAAAAGAACTTATAAATAAAAGAATAAGTGTTAAATCTAAAGTAGTACAGTCGTACTCTTTAGTGGTTGATGTATAGTAGCTGAGCTAAACGATTCCTTCAGGAGCGGAGGTATATACGAATTAGCAACCGATCTAACTCATTGTGAAAACAGTGTAGACGAGACGGAAACTAATTTGTTGGTTATTTGTGGGAAACCACTCAGTATACTATATTGAATACTATTAAAGGCTCGATGTGTGCTAAGTTATAAAGATAAGAATCCAGAGTTACCTAACTCTAGTAATAAAGATGAAAATCTTAAATAAAATTATAATATATGATTAAAGTGAAAGATAAGAAGATCGTAAAATAAAACGATCCTAAGATAGAAAAGAATCGTAATATATCACGATTATAAAAAAAGATCACAACGTGATCTGATAAGGTTATAGGAGGATAGATGATTAATCGTTTGATTGAAAACTTTATAGCAGAATTGCTGTACGACTATTGTACTATAAAAACTCAGAAAGAGTTAAATGAAACTCGTATTGAGTAAATAGAATTTAGGATCATGTGGAATTTCAATTGAGGACTCATGTGATAGATGAGTTGTACAAACCTTTGTATGGGCGGGGGTTTTGTGCTTGGTCTAACGACTACTTAGTTTATCACATTGATAATCATTGAAATGTTGGTGTTGCGCTATTCGCTATATGTATGTTGAGAAGGTGATTCTTTTCTCATGTGTATAACGGATAGGTAGAGAATATAAGATTAGGTACGAGTTCTTAAAACCCATATTTATGGTAAGTTTGTGACTCATAATCGTATGGTATGTTTTTGAACCCCTAAACGTATGGACAGTTCCTAATTGGTTCTTGAACTACGTATTGCTAGGATAAGTTCCTAAACTCATATTATTGTGAAAAGTTCCTGAACTCATAACGTGTGGTATGTTTGATGAACTATACTGGGGTATAGGAAAGTTGTGGATAAAGAATTGAGAAATTTTTTTAGTATAGTAAGTTTTAATGTTGATAGAATAGATAGAATGATTAAGCAATGGATCATTGGAGAAATTAAAGTTGATGGTAGAAGCATAGGTATTCCAAATCTTCTAGTTATGCTAGACTTCGAATTTTTTAACATCAAGCTAAATTTGCACTGATGTGCCTATAAAAATATAAATGAATTTTTTGTTATCAGCAACACATAGTTACAATTGTGTAGAAGTGGACTTCGAACCACTAATACATCGTTACCTGTTGCGACTTTATAACACCAAAAATTATTTTTCAATGAATTTATACTTTTTAAAGAAGAGTCTACGCTAATTATTTCCGCTAGACAAAAATTATTTGAAATATCAAAATGTATTTTATTTTATCATCAATGTATCATGGAACCTGGTGCAAAGATGATAAAACGATGGAGTCATCAATGCAGTATTGCCTAGTGTCGGATGTGATCTAAGGATCGTCAGCCCACTATGGTATGATGTAATATGACAAAGTCACAAAAATGACAGAATCCTCAAACGTACTGTAAATACAGTGCGGTATCATGACGTCATAAAATAATTTTTAGAATTTTAAAGAAAAGTCAAGTGTCAATTAAATTGGTCAGACACATGTTTCGATTAATATTCGAATTATTGGTATATGTCTAAAGTTATTTGATTCAGCTAGACAAAAGTTTATGAAAATTCAAGTATCTCTTTGAGAATTAATCCCGAACTATATTATTTTGATTCGGACTCCAGGCTTAGTATGAACATCCCTAAATTGGGAAATATTTTTGCGCCAAAGGCGGTTATGATGAACGCATACTATCATTCTAAGAACTAAGGTACCAGCATCGGTAGTTTATATTCTTTGTGATTGTAAACATACCTACTACAACATATTTTAGATTTGGTTATGGTGAATACCGTTAAACCTAATAGTTCATGGTCTATATGACCCCTCAGCATGATATTAAAAGTTTTTAACTCTTTAGAGAGAAGTTTGGGTAGAATGTGATGATAGAATAGTTCGTCATTGAAGGAAGACGTATGTACTCATTAAATGAGAATGAAATAAGATAAAGGTTAAGTTGAAAACCTAGTTTTGGTGAATAAAAGGAGTAGGGAATAGTAGGCTGTAATTTCGAGGATAAAATTCTTAGAAGAAGGGGTAAATGTGACAACCCGAAAATTTATAAGATCTTAAATGATTAAAATAAAGGTTAAAAGAATAAAACCTAGATGGAAATTTGAGGATTAATTAAAAATTTTAAGAAAAACCTATATGGTTTACTATTTGAATGAGAATAAAGAAAAATATAGATTGCCAAATTTGTAAACCCTAGAAATGAATCTATATGTACTTGAAGGAATATTAAGGATAAGGTACTACGATACCTATAAAGTTTGGTGACCTAATATATAAATTAGGTATTTGAATAAAATAAATTCAAAGGTTATCTTTATTTAATTGTCCTAGTATTTTAACTATACACTAGTGACCTAATCTAAGAGATTTATGAAATATGTCTCAAGCTATTAGATTATCTGGTATGATTATTAGTCATAACTTATTAAGGCAATTAGGGTTATTAAGTTAATACACTAGTGGAATATATTTTGACTTATGTGAGTTATGTATGCGATTAAATAAATATACATTATATATTGTGTATACATTTATTTTGTATATAAAGAGAATTAAGAATTAAGTTATGTAACCTAATACATATATTAGGTATGGTAATTAAACAACCTAAGTAATTATAATATGAGAGAATGCTAGTACTTAAAAATATATACTAACCATAAAAGATTTATTTTATACATCTCAATTAATTAACTTTATAACCTAAGGAAAGCAATTCTAATTGGGTTATAAAATTAAAGATACCTAAGTACGGATTTAAGTTACAAAGGAGGGGAATGGAAACCCTACTTAAATGATTAGGGTAAGATAAAAATTAAAGATATGAAACTATGTAGAATTCATGGCCCAAGGGATTAATTTGCAAGCCCAAGAGAAATTAGTTAAAGCCCAAGCCTTTAGCCCAATGGGAGAGAAGACATTTTGGGCCTTTAGTAAGCTAATTAAGGCATTGGGCCATAGCCCAAACAATTAGTTAGGAAGCCCAAAAAGATTTAAAATAGCAAATCCAAAGGGAAATTTTTTTAAGGAAAATTTGTGAAATGTCCAAATTATCCTTAAAATTATTTATGAAATGACCAAAATACCCTCCAATCTATGTGAACTTAAATCGACCAATCAGAGAAGAGATGATGCAAGCATAATGCAAGCATGGCATCATCTTTAAGGAAACACAGATGATGCAAGCATGATGTAAGCATGACATCAGCATTAAAGAAACACAAAAGATGATATCATCATGATGATGTCATTGAGGGACTAAAGTGCAATTAATGAGGTACTAAAGTGTAATTAACCTAGGTACTAAACTGTAATAAGCTAGGGGAAAATTGTAAAAAGCCGAGCCCCTAACGTGCAATTATCGAAACTATGTTTTCTTATAAATAGGAGCCATTTCTCTTCATTTTTTTCAAAACCAAAAATAGAGTTAGAGAGAGAGAGAGAGGAGAATTTCAGTTGAGAGAGAGAGGAAAGTTTTTTTTTGTGAGTTTCAAGATTTCAAAGGATTAGTTAAAGCTTGCAACTTCAAGAGGTATTTACTCTAATGGTTATTATTTTCATTCTTCTTTATATATTTAGTAAAACTATACTTTTATACGCAGTTATAATGCCCAAATTATTTTAAGTATATAGTACAAAAGTCCTATTTACAAGCAGTTATAATGTCCGATTTATTTCTCTTATAAAGTAAAAAAATATACTTTTATAAGCAGTTGCTATGTCCGATTTTTTTCAAGTATTTAGTAAGAATATTCATGTTATAAGCAGTTATAATACTGAAATTATCTCAAATCGAATAGTCGAATATTTATTTTATAAAGCAGTTATAATGCTTGATTTATTTCAAACATAGTAAACGAATATTCATTTTACAAGCAGTTATAATGCTCAATTTATTTTAAATTTAGTTGTTGAATATTTATTTTGTAAACAATTATAATGCTGAAATTATTTCATGTATAGTACAAGGAGTTTTATTTATAATTGGTTATATGATTTACTAGTTATAAATAAGAACTTATAAATAAAAGAATAAGTGTTAAATCTAAAGTAGTACAGTTGTACTCTTTAATGGTTGATGTATAGTAGTTGGGCTAAACGATTCCTTCTGGGAGCGGAGGTATATACGAATTAGCAATCGATCTAACTCATTGTGAAAATAGTGTAGACGAGAAGGAAACTAATTTGTTGGTTATTTGTGAGAAACCACTCAGTATACTATATTGAATACTATTAAAGACTCGATGTGTGCTAGGTTTAGACTTGTGAATACGTATGGTGTTAAGGTATTCTCTAATATTTGACTATGTGGTTAAATGTTAGATAGTTTACTTATAAAGTAATAGTATTGTGAGATAAAGTATGTTATACTAATTGAAAGATCAATCGTATAATTGATAGGTCTTTTCAATAAAGCAATTAAATTAGATTGCATAGCAGTAATCAACGATATAGGCAAGTTTTTCCCTAACTAAAACTCGAGTTATTATTTTTCAAGCATGGTAGTGGATAATTATTGTTGATTATTCCATCTTTAAGATTATTATTGAATATTCACATTTAGTGCAAGTTTTCTCTAACTCAAACTTGAGTTATATTTTCAAAGCATTTTCGTGAATAATTATTGTTAATTATTCACATCCTTATTGATTATTGATTCGCACTTAGTGCATGTTGCATATGTTCATCAGTTATGAAAGGCCGTTCTCCTTCATTACCCTAAGGTTTTGTTAAAGTTGTTCATGGTCCTTGTTGACATTAAACATTATTGGTTCAGTCATTCATTTATTGAAATTATAATTTATGCTCTTTCACAATTTTTTATATTGTTGAAAATTCGAAAGTTTATTCTTTCTTTCAATCATGATATATCTTCATTGTATTTAAACTTGCTGAGCAAAGTCGTTGCTCACCCTTGCTATATCATGATAATAAATTTTAGATTAAGACGAAAGCTCGAAGAAAGACAGTGGCAAAGGCAAACTCCAAGAGTATATTATATACATTTATAACTATTAGTTATCTGATGCAAGTAATGTTGTAAACATTTTTAATTACTTAAGGTATGTATTCAGTTAAGGTTAACAAACCTTGGGGAATGTTATAGAATCTTGAGAAATAAACAATATCTGTTTATATTTTTCGCATTAGTTTATAGAATATGTATGAAGATGATGTATCATGACGCACCATGTTCGAGGTTCTGGGGACCCGGATTTGGGGGCTCTACAGACCTAGTTCACCCTATACTCCGCGAGTATCCACAACGTAAGCCAAATAACCTATGCAACCTTTCCTAAGCAACCTTTTTACTTGCATCGTCGTCAGACAACAAGATTGTCTCGGCAATTTACTACCATGAAATACCACCTTTGGCTTATTCGAAGTCTTTAGGTGTACGCACTTTTTCTAACAGTCAATGACCGCTCCATGACTCGATAACCAATCCATCCCGAGGATTACATCAAACTCTCCAAGATGAATTGGTATCAAATCCACGTTAAGCTTAAACCCTCTCAAATCAGAACAACAATTCCTATGAATGTAGTCTACAGGGATAATTTCTTTGTCCGCTACTTCTACATTCATTGGGTGTTCTAATAGTTCACGAGGTAAATTTAATCTTTGAGCAAATTCATTAGATACAAAAGAACATGAAGCTCTCGAATCGAATAACACATAGGAATTTATATCGTTGATCGGAATAATACTTGACACCACCTCCCTAGAGATGCCACGACATCTTGCACTGTCATGTTAAAGGTCCTCACTGTTGGCTTGTTTGGCTGGGCTGATCCTCCACTGGTTTCCCTAGTGCTGCTGCCCCTATTGCGGCTTCCGCCATCCGTGGTTTTCTTCCTTGGACAGTCCTTGATCCGATGTCCCGCTTCTCCACAATTAAAATAACCTCCTTTCTTCGCCTTAAGACAATTGGGTGAAATATGCCCTTCTTGTCCACAGGTATAACATACCATTTTTCCTTTCATGCGCTCTCTCGGGTGACCCTTTTCATAATTCCCACATACCTGCTTCTTCTGTTGCACGCTCCCTTGCTGAATTTCAGAATTGCTACGCCCACTGCTCCATTTACGCTTCTTGTTGTTGTTGCCACCACTGCTAACATTCAAATTTCCTCCATCTACCTTCTTCTTGTTCTTTTCCCGATTATATTTCAAAACCGCTTCACTCCCACCTTCTGCAATGAGTGTTTTCTCCAACAAAGTTGAGAACGACTTCATTTGTACAACCGCTACCTCGCTATAGATCCACTGCTTTAACCCATTTTTGAATCTTCTTGCCTTCCTCACCTCAGTTTCCACCTAATGTGGAGCAAATCTGGCCAATTCATTGAATTTTGTTGCATATTCAACAACTGTCATGTTTTTTTTACTTCAATTCAAGAAATTGCACTTCCATTCTGGCTTACATGCACTCCGAGAAATAGTTCTCAAAAAACAACTCCTTAAACCTTGTCCAGGCTACTACTTCCGTTCCAGCTCTAGCTTGGTTAGACTCCCACCAGTAATTAGCCTCACCTTTCATTAAGTAGGTAGCAAAAATTATCTTCTGCTCCTCAGCGACTCTAGCAATCATGAAGGCCTTTTCAATCTCCTTTATCCACGTCTGAGCTTCTATTGGTTCTGCTGTTCCCTTAAACTCCGGCAGTCCTATTGCCTTGAAGTCTTTAAAATTGGCTAGTTGGTTTCCCGTCTGATTTCCTGCGAGTTATGCTTGATTCCGCATAGCTTATGTCATCATGTTAATAAAGTCTTGCATTGGGTTTGGTTAACCTCCCTCTGCATTATTAACTGGCTCTTCCATCTCTTGGTTCCGTAGTACTCGTCTGGGCGACATTATCTTGTTAAAGAAAATTCTAACACATTACTCGGGTTTTATTATCATATTAGTATTTAGCATGTAATGCAATACTACATTCTAACAATCACATGATCAACCTGTGAGAGTTTTAGATTACCGAACTTTGAAATTCTGCTTCCCCGATTAGTGGGTTAAGTTTACTAAAAATACAGATTCAGTTTACTGAATTTTCATAACATTAAATAGACAATTTACTATGTAAATTCTCAAACACATATCATAATACTGCATTTATATTCATATACCAACTTTGGTGTCTTACACGTTCATCACAGGTATATTGCTATAAATGCTACCATCCCATTTTAAAAAATAAAAGATGGGATTCACTTAAGCCATTCTTTCCTACCTACAGAAGTGGAAAATACAACCTACATACAAACTACCTCCCACCTGCTGAGGCTAATATAAACCCTAGTAAACCAAAAGTAGTACTAGTGCATCTATTTACATAACATATCTACCAACATCACTGCTCATCCTGAGAAGTCTCGTCATCATGCCTGTGCTCTTGAGTCTGGGAACCTCAACACACTCGATGTCGAATAGATCGACTAGACTCTCCAACCTCAAAGCGCATCCTCACTACCCCAGCTCTCTGGCCCATATAGGCAGTGTCTAGTGCCCTCCCCAAGGTGTCAATCCTAACGTCCTTGGTCGCCATCTCCTGTCGCAGCTGATCCACTATCCTAGCTGTCTTGATCCAAACCATCTCAATTCTTATCTTATCAGCTACCTCCAAATGCTTGATTCTCAATCCTCTTTTCCCCTAGCTGGGTTTTGGTCAACTCCAGACTCTTCTGAGCCTGTGCTGACACTAACTGTGCCTGATACACGGCATCCTTATACTGCTGCTCTGTAACCTGCAGAGTGTAGTTCTCTATCTCTAGCTGGACTACTCTCTCCTCAAGCTCGCGAATCCTGTCGAACAATCCTCCTATCAGATAAAGTGAAGTATTCATATCCTCTATAGGCTCTGACTGATCAACAGTGTAACTATCATGTCTCTCGTCCGTCATCCTACAAACACCACAAATAAAACCAACATCAGTACCAAAATAAAATATATTCATTGATAAAATGAAATGGTATTTTATTCAGTACAACTAAAACTCGATGGATCTCCTCAACCCATCACCTACATACTCTATATAAGTTTTCTACTAAGGTTATAACCTAGTTTTCGTATTCCTAATGTTTATAACCTACAGCTTTGATACCAACATGTGACACCCCCAAATCCGGGTTTAATAACCTCAAATTCGGTGCTCACAATCCTTAACAACATACATACTTTCTACTAATATTGAAAAATAAACATACATGGTTCATTATAATAATAAAGTCTTACACATGGTTCCAAAGTTCACTAACTTTAACTTAAACATACTCTTAATACTATAAAGAGTTTACATAACCAAATAAAAATTAAAATAAACTAGTACATAAGTTTCTTCAAGCATTTACTCTTGAGCCTTTCCTTTTCCTTTGTCCCTTTTGGACGATTCTGCCTTAATCAAAATAAATGTCATGATATAGCAAGGGTAAACAACTAATTTGCTTAGCAAGTTTATATACAAGGGAGATATATCATGATTGGAAAGAAGTTTCGCTTTCAGTGTTCAACAACAGTATAAAATTGTGAAGGAATATGAATTAATAGTCAACAGTTGAATATTTGAATAATTGAATAATAGGTACTAAGTGGTTTGAAATAACCATGAACATTTAGTAAGGTTCTCAGCATTTAAACTGGGTTTTTTTAATAAGTTTTGGTAATCAAGGAGATCAGCCTTTCATACCCCGTGATTTATGCATAAACACTTAATAATCTAGCATTGATATCATGCTTTAATCAAATTCGCCCTTTTTCCCAGTCAAGAGTTCTTATTATATCAATTTAATAAGAATAGCTTTTAAAACACATTTGATTTAACAAATTTAAACATACTTGATCTAGCTGATACAATTAGCATAAATCTATCCTATAAACGATTCATGAATGAAGAACTTTAATCTAATTCGTAGTTCAATAATAATAGAACATGAATTCAATTGCACAAAGTACGAATCTCAATAATCCGTATAGATGTGAATAACCAACAATAATTATTCACTAACATGCTTCGAAAATAATAACTCGAGTTTGAGTTAGGAAACTTGTCTTGTCTGTAGTCTACTGCTATGAAAATAAATATATCCGGTTAGCAGTCTATCTACCTTCCTTCGAAAGACCTATAATTGACCTCTCGATTATAAAATCATATACTTGTTCATAATATCATCATTCTATATTAAATTGCCTAATATTTATTCACACTATTAAATATTAGTTATTACATTAATTCTTTAGTAACATTATTATCTCTTGATAACATTACTATTACGTAAATATTATCTTTACTCATCCTTTAATAGTACTTTACTTACTCCTTAGTATTATTAATCAACTAATTATAATTCTCTTTTCACTTACTAATATTATTACCCTCTTAATAATATTTTATTCATTTTTTAATATTATTAATTAGTATTTTATTCCTTTATTAATGTTATTATATTTTAATAATATTTTATTTATTTAATTATTTAATAATATTTTAATCATCTATAATAATTTAATCTAATATTATTAACCTTTTAATAATATTTTAATCTAATATTAGTAATTATATTAATAATATTTTAATCTAATATTATTAGTCATTAATAATATTTATTAATGTTATAATCTAATATTATTAGTCATCTAATAATATCTTAAATAAATTTTAATCTCAATATTTTTATTTATTTAAAAAAATATCAAATTCTAACATTATTAATATCATCATAACATTTTAATAATTTATTAGGCCAATAAATAATTTATTTTAATTGTTTATCCTTTATTAAACTACTTATTTAATACCCATAAAAGGTCATAAATAGTACTTCTTATTAATAATTACCAAAATTCCTTTTCATAGTTAGAATATACTATATTAGGTGTATTCAAGTATTAAAATCTCATTTTTCTTATTTATGACATCATTTAACCATTTATTCTCTATTAGTCATAACAATAATATTTTTATGAAAAATAGCAAACTGATTCTGAATATCCTTATCTTCTGTATCTGGACAGTATATGACCTAACAATGATCCCCAAAATTTCCAGGAATTTTAAAAAGTGATTTACTATTTTTAAAGTACTCAAAACCTCCGAATCTTGTTACATTTTTCATAAATCGAGTTTTGCTTAGACAATTCTGAAACTTTCAGGGTACACTTTCATAACATATATGAACATACGGTAAAAGTTTTTGATTTTTGTAGTGTATACACAAAGAGGAATCCGAGTATAAATATTTAGGAGTCCTTTACGGTAAAAGCCATTACACACAAAATACACATCGAAACGTATTTGTTCTTTTTCCTACATGTAGATAACTTCTTAAGGTACCTCTGTGATTTTTCTCATATTTTTAAAAGACTTGAAACTCTCTGAAATAGTCTTAAGAAAAAAGGGTCAGTAGCTTGTTTAGGTTTTTAAAGCTTTAATGCTCTGTGTGGACTATTTTGGGGAGAACAGCCCCCATGGCTTCAATACTTGCTAGATTTGTGTTCTACCACTTGGGTTTACTAGATAACTCATGTCTCTAGCACCCCCTTTGACGGATCACAAATCCAAGCTATAAAACTTGAGTTACACAAGATTCAGTGGAAGAAAAACTAGGGGTTCCCCCCCTTAAAGAACACATGTTCATTTTCTTCCTCTAACTCTCTATTCTAACACTCAAGATACTTAGTTCCATACATGAGATATGTAGAACTATGGTACCTTGGGGCTTAGAACATAACCCCATCAAAATTTGATATCAAACAAAATAGAAGAAGAAGAATAACTAAAAACGTTCTCACCTAGTTTTCTTGGCTACCTTTCTTGTTCTTTCAAAGTATGAGATGTGTTTAGGGTGCATGAACTATGCTAAGCTCTTCCTCTTTTCCTCTCACAAAATCCAACCCTCTCTCTATAGCTCTCTCTTGCTAAGCTTGGGAGAAAAAGAAAGAAGAAATGAATATGGAAGGAAATGAAATGAATTGGAATGGGCTAAAGGGTTGCTTGCAATCCTATTATCCCCCACACTTTCTTTGCCCATTAGACAATATCCCTTATCTTATCTTTAAGTATGCTTAATGAGATTCCCAACCAATGAGGAGTAGACAACAATGTCCTTTATGTTGGGTTTGCTAGAAACATAAGCATGCAATCAAATTACATAAACGCAGCGGAAGGGATGAAAAATTAGATTTTAAAATTTCTTACAAACCCTTAACCATGATCTTTCTTGTGCATTAATTATCAGTCAATACAAAGAAGGAGAAGATGGAATTATACCTTTGAAGATCCAAGCTTCCTCAGGTACAAGTTCTACTCCTTTGATTCCTTTGATTCCTCTGTAGTGGCTCCTTCCCTTGATCAATGTCAGTCACCCAAATGTTTGGCCTCTAACGGTGATCCACCAAGGAAGATGAAGAACTCAAGAAGATGGGTTATTGGCTTAACCCTTGCTTCTATCTCTATAGAATATATGTACTCCCAACCTTTGGAAAAATTCACGTACCTTGTTTCTGATATAAGACTCTTATATAGATATTAGGTTAACCCTCCTAATCCAATTAGAATAGGGTTTTATTTAATTAATTAATTAAATACTTTTAATTAATTTATATCCTAATCTTATTAGAATTGAGAGAGAGTACTGATATTATATTAATTCCTAAACTCCTTTAGAATTAAAATAATAATAATAATAATAATATTAATAAGACTCCTCTTATTAATTTATATTTAATATTTTTAAAATATTAAACTATTTAATTTATTCTATCACCATTGATTAAATTAATTACACTTAATGCATTATTACTATCATGCCATTTTTTTCTTAAATAATTCTTCTTCCTTTTATGGTGTGCCCCTTTAGGTTCTCCATATTAAACCGGTTGTGAATAAATCAATTAGAACAATTCTAATCTTATTTAAATAAATAAATTAAACTAATAATCTATTTAAATAAATAATATTTATTCTACAGTAGGGATAAGCCTCCCTAGCGATCAACGACTTTCTAGATAATATAGATTTCAACATTAATCATAAAAGAACCTGTGAGTTAATAGTTACCGTACAATTCAATCCTTCCACCATACAATGTCCCAATTAAATATAAGACATGGATTTACTGTCAAGTCTTAATTTATTTAATCATATGTATTTCGATTAGAAAACGCACAACTCCAAATAATGCAAATTAGAAACCTCTTTCTAATTTTATTCTACATTGACCAAGAATTCCTGGGTTGTCATTTAACGAATCACATAGGACATATCTCCTCTTTTACTAGAGGTGGTAGATTCTTTATTGATCATATATTATTTCCATATGCAATTCATTATACCCATGTATACCCTATATATGCCTTAAAAGGCCTTAAAGAATAAGTCAAAGTATAATTTGTTACATACAAGATACTATGATGATCTCAAGTCCAAGGATCACTTGTACTACTATCACATTAGGAATTCCTATTGACAGGCGAGTAAAACTCCATTAGGTATTCCATAGCGAGTCACGTACAGTGAACTTATTCTCCAATAAGCACCAACATACTTGCTTTAGTGTCTCCACACAAATGACCATTAGATCAGTCATCCCCATCCAATGAGCATGCAACATATGTACCAATCTATCCGGATTTACTAATTCCAATTTTATTAATCCCACAATTGAAAACTATTTTAGTTTTTAAGCTTTCTAAGAATTTAGATCTCATTAGCATGATCTTATCATGATTCTAAAAGCATTGCTTAAAACTATGAGTTATTTACATATTATTAAAAACAGCACCATGTAGATAATTAAATTCCTTAAATAAATATTTTATTAATAAATAAATAAGATTGTTTACAAAGTATGTGCTTTATCATCATACATGATTGGCTTGTATGCGCTATCACTTTGTGTAAGGGATTAGGAAAAGTAAGGTGATTAGCTATAAAAGGAAAGTAGGTTAGCAATATTTCATGGCTTAAAAGGCCCTCCCAAATCCTCATTTTGCTTTTATTTTTAATGCCCAAATTTGATTAATCAAATGTCTAAAATACCTTTAATCAAGTGGGGTTTGCATTTTATTCCTTTTTGGGCTTCTCATTTAATTATTTTGGGCTATGTAATAAATATAGTTTAACAATTTTAATATATATTACCCTAATTGTTTATTTAGGGTTTCTATTTCCAATCTTATAGAATTTAATTACTTACACATATCTCTTTAACTTGTAACCTAATTAGATTTACTATAATTAGGTTTAAAATTATCAATCACTTACAAAAATAAAATTATCCACTTAAGTTAGTATAAATATTAAATACTAACTATTCATTATTACCATAACCCTTAGGTTATTTAATTATATCACTTAATGTATAATTAGGTTATGAAGCTTTCCTTTTTAATGAAATCTATAAATCTATATATATATATATATATATATATATATAACTATAGTATATATATTTATTTAGTCATACACCACTTCATATATATTATCACATATTAAATCACTATATAACACAAAGTTTTAAATATCAATAATGTACATGCTAATTTACTTATATTATTTATCAAGGCATGTCAGGCTAATTTACTTATTCAATTCTGAAGGGATGTTGAACCTTATTTACAATTAATGGTTTGATCAAGTTTATATTATTTATCCTTTCGTATATGAGGTTTATTCTGATTATCTACATAAACTTTCATGTATGTTATTCAATTGACTAATTTGGTTTCTGTATGATTAAATTAGTAAATTGATATCATCTACTAGATTAAGATATATATTAAGCAAACGATGTATGTCTAATCATAATTGCAATTAATGATACTTGATTGTGGACAAGCTTTTGGGTATTGTTAAGGTTTTCAGAAGGCAAGTTAAATAATTCCTGATTGTGTAATTATTGCTTGGAATAATCTAATTTTCATTTTTTATGCTTCTATCATATTAAATCTAGACTGATAGTTCTAGGTTGTATGATAGTGAGGATCTTTTGTTGGCTATCGTCGTATTAGATTTACACTTAAGGAGAATTTCAGGTAATTTGCGATCGCGGTTATCTAGGGTTATTAATCTTATTGGAAGATAAATAGTGTAAACACTTGGTTAATCTATAATTGTGAAAAGGGGATACTGAACTGAGGAATTGAAGCTTTTTACTCATTGATATTTTCTTTAAATTCACTTTCGATAATTATATTTTTCAAACTAAAATCCCCAATTCATTAGAAAATACTTGGATAACTATAAAACAAAACGCTCTCTGTGGGATTGATCCTTGCTTATTACTATACTAATTCTTGAGTTAGTGGAATAGAAGTAAAGTAAATTTTGTAGTGCTAGACGACAGCTACCAAATTTTGGCTTCGTTACAGGGGAGTGTTATTTTGTTTTTTTTTATTCAATTGTTTTCGTTTTTATTTTTTTATGCCTCGATCCTCTCACTCTCTTGAATTGATTTTTGATCCAGAAATAGAGAGAACAGCTCGAAGGCTTAGGAAGGAAGCTCAGAAATCCCAAGGTCCACTTGCAGATTCCGACGAAGTTTCATCACCAGGCCTCAACATCGCACTCACACTACTTTAAGAACATTCTTCAAGCAAGTCAGACGAGGAGATGGCGGTGCCAAATAATAGGACTTTAAAGGAGTTGTCAACTCCAAATCTCACTCAACAACCTCTTTGCATTGAATATCCTGCTTTAAATGCTGCGTTTGAATTAAAATCTGGACTGATTCACCTTTTGCCTACTTTTCGTGGTCTTACAGGTGAGGATCCTTACAAGCATTTGAAGGAGTTCCATATTGTGTGCTCAACCATAAAGCCACAAAATGTTACGGAGGAGCAGATAAAGCTGAGAGCTTTCCCATTCTCACTGGGAGATTTAGCAAAAGATTGGTTGTATTATCTCCCCTCGCGATCAATACAATCATGGAATGATATGAAAAGGTTATTTTTGGAGAAATACTTTCCTGCTTCAAGAGTAGCCAACATACGGAAAGAAATTTGCGGAGTCCAACAATTCAGCGGTGAAACATTGTATGAATACTGAGAAAGATTCAAAAATCTTTGCTCCAGCTGTCCACCCCACCAGATTGATGATCAACACCTTATCATATACTTTTATGAGGGACTTATACCGATGGATAGGAGTATGATTAACGCTGCTAGTGGAGGAGCATTAGTGGATAAAACACTGGAGGCTGCAAAGAATTTGATTGCAAATATGGTCACTAATGCACAACAATATGAAACACGGAATGATTATCCAGTACAAAGGGTAAGTGAGGTAAGCACGAGTAATATAGAACAACAGATTTTTAACTTAACTACTATGGTGAAATAATTAGCAACATATAACTTTTCGGTTGCACAAGCTTACGAAATATGTTTAATGGCGGGGCACCCTACAGATGCATGCCCGACATTACAAGAGGAAGAGAATGCATAGCAAGCTAATGCAGTGGGAAATTACCAGGCACAACTGCAGGGGAAATATGATCCTTTTTCAAATACTTACAATCCAGGATGGAGGGATCATCCCCATTTGAGTTATGGGGGTGCTAGGCCGTAGGCGCAAGTTCTACCCAATTAAACCACAATTTCAGCCAAATCAGCCACAGTACCAACCTAGACCAGCAGCACCAGCCAATTTTGGAACATCCTTGGAGGACATGTTCAAAGCATTCATGACACAGACATAACAGTTTCAACAAGAGACGAAATCTTCCATCCATAGTTTGGAGAGTCAAATAAGCCAATTAGCTACTACTGTGGGCCGGTTGGACTCTCAAGGTTCAGGGATGCTTCCATCTCAAACTGTTGTGAATCCTAAGGAGAATGCCAGTGCTATAACCTTGCAGAGTGGGAAGCAGATGGATATACCCACGGCCACAGTTGAGTTTGAGAAAGAGCAAACTAAGGAGGAACAAAAAAAAACTAAGGTACATCCTAACCCTCCTTGTCAGCTTAAAGACATTCCTCTTCCCTTTCCTCACAAAAATTCTAGAAATTCAAAGAAAGATGAACAGAAAAAAGAAATTCTAGAAACTTTTAGGAAAGTAGAAGTGAATATTCCATTACTTGATGCAATTAAACAAGTGCCACGGTATGTGAAATTTTTGAATGAATTGTGCACTAACAAACGTAAATTAGAAAATGATGAAAAAGCCACAGTTGGGGAGAATGTATTAGCTATTCTTTAAAGAAAAATGCCCCCTAAATGTAAAAATCCAGGCATGTTCACGATCCCCTATAAGATAGGAAACACTAGATTTGAGAAGGCCATGCTAGATTTAGGTTCTTCAATTAATGTAATTCCATTATCTATTTATAAATCTCTAAATCTAGGCCCTTTGAAAAATACTGGTGTGATTATTCAATTGGCAAATCGTACTAACACCTACCCTCGAGGGGTAGTTGAAGATGTCTTGGTGCAAGTGAACGAACTAATCTTTTCCGTAAATTTTTATATAGTGGATATGGAGGATGATACATCACCAAACCCATCCCACATCTTCTTAGGAAGGCCCTTCCTAAAGACAGCAAGGACTATGATTGATGTGCACAATGGGACTTTAATAATGGAGTTTGATGGCGAAAAGATCCAATTTAATATATATGATGCCATGAGGTACCCAAGTGCTATTGGTCAAGTTTTTGCAATTGATGTGTGTGACTCTTTAGTGTAGGAAACTTTTGAACAAATTTAGAGAGACACTTTGGAGGTTGCTATTTCTAGCAGTTTGGACATGGATGGGAAGTATGAACTTGAGCAAAATCAGGAATTGAAGGAAATTGTGACTGCACTACATTCATTACCTAAACTCTCAGATAAGCATGCAGTTCAGTTAATTCAGTTATCTGTGTCTCACCAAAAACGATTACCATCTGTTGAGCAAGCTCCAACACTTGAATTGAAACAATTACCTGCACACTTGAAATATGCGTATTTAGGGATTAATGAGACTTTACCTGTGATAATTGCTAGTAATCTAACCAAAGTTCAGGAAGAAAAATTATTGAGAGTCCTTAGGGACCACATCACAGTGTTTGGTTGGACCATAGAAGACATCAAAGGTATTAGTCCTACGATGTGCATGCATCGGATTTTGCTGGAAGAAGGAGCTAAACCTACGAGGGATGAACAAAGACGATTGAACCCACTGATGATAGACGTAGTAAAGAAAGAAGTAATTAAATTGCTCGATGCATGAATCGTCTACCCCATCTCCGACAGTCAATGGGTAAGTCCGGTGCTGGTAGTTCTAGAGAAATCCGAAATCACGGTTGTCAAGAATGATAATAATGAATTAGTACCCACATGAATGCAAACAGGTTGGAACGTGTGTATTGACTATAGGAGATTAAATTTTGTAACTAGAAAAGATCACTTTCCCCTTCCTTTTATTAATCAAATGTTAGAACGATTGGTTGGGCATACTTATTATTGGTTTCTAGATGGCTTTTCAGGTTATAACTAGATTGTGATTGCACCCGAAGACCAAGAAAAGACCACATTCACATGTCCCTTTGGTACCTTTGCCTATCGGCGAATGTCCTTTGGACTCTGCAATGCCCCAAGTACTTTTCAAAGATGCATGGTGAGTATTTTTTTTGATCTTTTAGAAGAATGCATTGAGGTCTTTATGGATGATTTCACAGTGTGATTCGTTAAATGTCTGCCTAGATAATTTGACACGTGTTTTGGATAGATGTTTGGAAACTAACCTTATGCTAAATTGGGAAAAATGTCACTTTATGGTAGAACAAGGAATTGTACTTGGGCATGTAGTGTCAGTTTATGGATTAGAAGTTGATAAGGCTTAAATTGATATCATATCTGCATTGCCTTACCCCGTCAGCGTGCTGGAGATACGCTCTTTTCTTGGACATACATGATTTTATCGTAGGTTTATCAAAGATTTTGCCAAGCTAGCATTGCCCTTATGCAACCTGCTCCAGAAAGATGAGGAATTTCAGTTTTAGGATGAATGCAAGGTGGCTTTTGATACCTTAAAGAAATTATTGATGTCAGCCCCTATCATTAAACCACCAAATTGGAAGTTCCCAGTCGAGATAATGTGTGATGCAAGCAACTATGATGTCGGCGCCGTCTTGGGTCAAAAGATTGACAAAGTTGTTCATGCCATCTACTATGCTTCTAGAACTTTGAATGCGGCTCAGATAAAATATTCCACAACTAAAAAAGAACTCTTATCTGTTGTATTTGCTTTAGAGAAGTTTAGATCATACTTACTCGGTACTAAATTTATAGTTTATTATGACTATGTTGCTCTTAGGTACTTGCTTACTAAGAAAGAATCCAAACCTCGAATCATAAGGTGGATCTTGCTACTGCAAGAATTTGACTTAGAAATTAAAGATAAAAAAGGTGCGGACAACTTGGTAGCGGATCACTTGAGCAGAATTCTTAAGGAAGAGGAAGCACTACCATTAGAAGGCATGTTTTCGGATGAGCATCTACTTTCCATTGGCAATACAACTCCCTGGTATGCTGATATTGTGAATTATTTTGTAAGTGCGTATTTACCGAGTGAATTTTCAAAATCCCAGAAAGAAAAGCTAAAGAATGATGCAAAACATTATGTGTGGGATGACCCATACTTGTGAAAATTTTGTACTGATTAGATAGTTAGACGTTATGTATCTGATAATGAATTCCAATCTATTATAGCTTTCTGTCATTCCTATGCTTGTGGAGGTCATTTTGGATCTAAAAGAACATCACATAAGGTGTTAGAGAGTGGGTTCTTTTGGCCCTCAATTTTTAAAGACTCTTATTTATTTTACAAATCATGTGAAAATTGTCAAAGAACTGGTAATATATCTCATAGACATCAAATGCCACAAAATCCTATTCTAATTGTTGAAATTTTTGATGTTTGGGGTATTGATTTATGGGACCTTTTCGTGTTTACTTTGGTAATATTTACATCTTATTAGCAGTTGACTATGTTTCAAAGTGGGTGAAGCTAAAGCCACCAAGACTGAAGATTCTAAAGTTGTTACAGATTTTGTTAGGACTAACATATTTGTCAGGTTTGGAGCACCACGGGCCATCATTAGTGATCGCGGAACTCACTTCTGTAATAGGGTGTTAGCAGCTTTGTTAAAGAAGTACAACGTTCTTCACAGGATATCTACATCCTATCATCCGCAAAGCAGTGGCCAAGCTGAGGTATCTAATCGAGAAATAAAATCCATTTTGGAGAAAGTAGTCAACCCGAACAGGAAATATTGGAGTCTTAGATTAGATGATGCACTATGGGCATATAGGACGGTATACAAAACTCCAATTGGTATGTCACCATATAGGCTAGTGTTCGGGAAACCATGCCACCTACCTGTAGAGTTAGAGGATGAGGCTTTCTGGGCTATCAAACAGTGCAATATAAACTTGGAACAAGTTGGCGTCCATAGGAAGTTGCAGTTAAAAGAACTCAAGGAGTTGCGTACTGAATCATATGAGAGTTCTAAACTGTATAAGGCTAAGACGAAAGCTTTCCATGATAAACAGATTTTGCAAAAGAATTTCACTATTGGACGAAAAGTTCTCCTTTTTAATTCACGATTGAAATTATTTCCCGGTAAGTTACGTTCTCGTTGGGAGGGACCATTCGTAGTCATTAATGTATTTCCTCATGGTGCAGTAGATATCCAAAATCCAAAGACAGGGAATGTGTTCAAGGTGAACGACCATAGGTTGAAGCTATTTTTGGATAGCAGTCAAGTTGAGGAAGTTGAAATATTGACGCTGATGGATCCGACTTTCGGATGATTGAGTGGTTTACAGTCGAGCTAACGACGTTAAACAAGGGCAGCTATTTGGGAAGCAACCCAATCTCTATCCCTTAGTAGTATTTTTTTAAGATATTATATATATTTCATTCTTAGATGTCTATTATATCCTTATACAGTTCACTTTCATAATTGGAAGGAATCAAGGAAAGGAAAATCAGCTAACACAAAAAGTTAAGTAGCGTGGGCCGCGCCATCATAAAGAGCAATCACGCGCGGGGCGCGCTACACGTCCAGCGATTCAAGTCCAATTTCTCAGGTTGGCGCGGGGCGCTCGTCTCTATGTGCACGGCATGCTAGAGCTCCAGAACTTTCAGTCGATTTCATCTTCACGGTGCGAGCCGCACGACAATGAGTGGAGACCGGGCGCAGGGCGCGCCGGTCGGCTGAATCCGTTTTTAAAAAGGTTTAAGTCATTTGTTTTTTCCTCTCCAAACATAAATTCCTCTCCAAATCCTCTTCTAAGTCTAATTTCTCTAAACCTAAACCTAAACCAATTAAACCCAACTTCTTCGCCTAGCCATCATCAAACTCTATCAACACTAAATTCGCCCATACTCAAATTCATCACACCCAATTCCCACCAAATTCTACTCTACCCATCTCCAAATTCGTTTCTCCACATCTCCCCTACATATACAATATCAAACACAGACCCACAATCCAAATCAAATACCCCCAATTCAAAGGAGGAAGAACATAGGGCATTCAATCAACATCCAATTGAAGCTACTATCAAAAGGTAACACAAGTAATTCATTGATATTGGGGTTCTATTGTCCAAGGTATCATAAATTTCATTGAATTGCTTAACAATTTCTTTGGGAACCCTTGGGTTACTGATGACCCAAGGTTGATTTGAATTGTTTGTATTTGGGAAATTTATGACATACAAAGGGCACTAAGTTTGGGGGAGAAAAACATTCGCCTACCACGTGTTCGATAAATTGCTTCAACAGGTTTTCACATTACAACTTCAGTTCTTTGGGCAAAATTCAACGAGAGAGCATCAATATGGCATCCAAAAGGCCACAGACTTCAACTTCTAGGGTTCCTCCACGGTTTGATGCTACTCGGTTTAATGCAGTCATTAACCATCCTTCTATTGAGAAGTACAAACCATGGGACGGAGCACGGTCACATCCTCGGGGAGAGACCACCATCCACACCACTCTCACCACCACGAGCGGATAAGCCAAGGGTTGAAGCGTCCGGAGTAGAGTTGTCAGCTAGTTTTCAGCAACGAAGTCAACAGCGCAGTCTGCGACTTGCCTAACGCCAAGCCACAATGTATACATACAATGTTGGGGCGTTTACAGCATTGGTCGATGCCTTCTCACACTTTTCACCAAATTCAGATCCAGTTCAGCTGCCCATTCCTCCAATTCTGCCTGCCTATCCCCCATCCGATGATGAAGGTTACAACGAGTCTTGACTCGTCGCTCAGGGAAGTCCTCGTTTTCAATATTTCCTATGACAAGTAATGAGGACATTACCTGATTTGAGTTTGTGGGGTGGAAAAAATTTAATTTTTATGTTTTTGCATATATATTTAGGTTGCATGTAGAGTATATTTAATTCATTTAGTTCATATGTATTTTATTAAAAAAAATATTACATTTATGTAGGAATTGTGTCGGTAGAAGCATACATTTAGTATAATACATGGAGATTGAGCAGTGAGTCATGGTAATTAAATTAATGGTTAATAACTTCGGTTTTCACTGGTCTTGCATAAAATTGAGTAAGAAAAAGAAAAAAAAAGAAAAGAAAAGTCGAAAAGAAAAAAAAGTACTTATGAAATAGAAACTGACTTAGTTTGACTTCGTGGCCTTTGTTACTCGTACAAGTAAAACCTAAAGGATGTCTTTACACCTAGCGCCCTAAAGCCTTCGGGTTTTGGAGTCGTTGGCCGAAAGTCCGTTACATGGGTAACCTTAAAAAGCCTAAGGGGGTTGAACATTGCACAAGTCAGATATCTAGAGTAATTAGTGGGATGGAGCATTAAAATGCACCCACGAAGCATGAGCCTTGATGTTTAATTTTTTTTTATTGCTTATACAGCCTAATTTTTGAAATGCTTATGTGGATGTCATGTTTGATTAGTTATCTGTGAGAAGGGTAGAATGTTTGTTTGGGAATAATCACATGAATCACTTTGAACTGCTGTTATGAAATTGGACACACACGCACAAAAAGGGATTAGAGTCTTGTAAGTGAGGTGATGATAAGAGAGTCTATGATTGTTCATGAGTCAAGATTGATTGTAAGTTAAAGTGTAATTTTGAGAGGAATGTCCACCCTGTATTTGGTTACTAAGATTTCTACTAGATCTTGTATGTTGCATTCATTATGTTAGTTTGCTTGAGGACAAGCAATTATTTAAGTTTGGGGGTATTTGATAAATAGGTTAAAGACCTACTAAATCAGTATTTCTTAGCTTGATATATTGTTATTACTTAAGTGTGCATGTTACTTTTTATGTTTTTATGTGAATTTGCAGGAAAAGAGCGAAGCTGAGCTTAAAGGAAGAAAAGAGGAAGACTTGGGCAGAATTACATCCAGGCGCGGGGCGCGCTGGATTTGTATTACACCGGGTGCGGGCCGCGCCGTATCGAGGAAGAACCCCTGGCCTACTAGCGTGGGGCGCGCTACTTATGAAGGATTCCAGGCGTGGGGAGCGCGTGACTAACGGATTGATAGATTTGGTTACTTAAAGCTGTATAGTTGATTAGGAAAAGGATTGCAGACTTACCTAATTGTACTAGGGTTTTGATAGACTATTTATATCAGTTATTTTCTTAAGTTTAATGCTATCTTTTATCTTTTATCTTACATCTTTGATCTGGGAACTAGAGGGAGGCTATTCATTCATCAAGGCATGTCAGGCTAATTTACTTATTCAATTCTGAAGGGATGTTGAACCTTATTTACAATTAATGGTTTGATAAAGTTTATATTATTTATCCTTTCGTATATGAGGTTTATTCTAATTATTTACATAAACTTTCATGTATGTTATTCAATTGACTAATTTGGTTTCTGCAAGATTAAATTAGTAAATTGATATCATCTGCTAGATTAAGATATATATTAAGCAAACGATGTATGTCTAATCATAAGTAGCAATTAATGATACTTAATTGTGGACAAGCTTTTGGGTATTGTTAAGGTTTTCAGAAGACAAGTTAAATAATTCCTGATTGTGTAATTATTACTTGGAATAGTCTAATTCTCATTCTTTATGCTTCTATTATATTAAATCTAGACTGATAGTTCTAGGTTGTATGATATTAGGATCTTTTGTTGGCGATCTTTGCATTAGATTTACACTTGAGGAGAATTTTGGATAATTTACGATCGCGGTTATCTAGGGTTATTAATTTCGTTGGAAGATAAATAGTGTAAACACGTGGTTAATCCATAATTGTGAAAAAGGGATAATGAATTTAGGAATTGAAGCTTTTTACTATTTGATATTTTCTTTAAATTCACTTTCGATAATTATATTTTTCAAACTAAAATCCCCAATTCATTAGAAAATACTTGGATAACTATAAAACAAAACTCTCTCTGTGGGATCGATCCTTGCTTATTACTATACTAATTCTTGAGTTAGTGGAATAAAAGTAAGATAAATTTTGTAGTGCTAGACGACAGCTACCAGACGGTCGAAATTAATTTACTATGAAAACTTTAATCCGGCGTCCATATTTATTTACTATTAAAGCTTCAACTTGTGACAACCCGAAAATTTATAAGATCTTAAATGATTAAAATAAAGGTTAAAAGAATAAAACCTAGATGGAAATTTGAGGATTAATTAAAATTTTTAAGTAAAACCTATATGATTTACTATTTGAATGAGAATAAAAAAAATATGGCTTACAAAATTTATAAACCCTAGAAATGAATCTATATGTACTTGAAGGAATATTAAGGATAAGGTATTACGATACGTATAAAGTTTGGTGACCTAATATATAAATTAGGTATTTGAATTAAGTAACCTTAAGGGTTATCTTTATTTAATTGTCCTATTATTTTAACTATATACTAGTGACCTAATCTAAGAGATTAATGAAATATGTCTCAAGCTATTAGATTATCTTGTATGATTATTGGTCATAACCTATTAAGCCAATTAGGGCTATTAAGTTAATACACTAGTGGAATATGTTTTGACTTTTGTGAGTTATGAATGCGATTAAATAAATATACATTATATAATGTGTATACATTTATTTTGTATATAAAGAGAATTAAGAATTAAGTTATATAACCTAATATATATATTAGGTATGGTAAGTAAATAACCTAAATGATTATATATGAGAGAATGCTAGTATTTAAAAATATATACTAACTATAAGAGATTTATTTTATACATCTCAATTAATTAATTTTATAAGCTAAAGAAAACAAGTCTAATTGGGTTATAAAATTAAATATATCTGAGTAAGGATTTAAGTTACAAAGGAGGGGAATGGAAACCCTAATTAAATGATTAGGGTAAGATAAAAATTTAAGGTATTGAACTATGTGAAATTTATGGCCCAAGGGATTAATTTGCAAACCCAAGAGAAATTAGTTAAATCCCAATCCTTTAGCCCAATGGGAGAGAAGACATTTTGGGCCTTTAGTAAGCTAATTAAGGCATTGGGCCATAGCCCAAACAATTAGTTAGGAAGCCCAAAAAGAATTAAAATAGCTAACCCAAAGGATAAATTTTTTTAAGAAAAATATGTGAAATGACCAAATTACCCTTAAAATTATTTATGAAATGACCAAAGTACCCTCCAATCCATGTGAACTCAAATCGACCAATCAGAGAAGAGATGATGCAAGCATGACATCATCCTCAAAGAAACACGGATGATGCAAGCATGATGTAAGCATGACATCAGAATTAAAGAAACACAAAGATGATGTCACCGACGGACTAAAGTGCAATTAATGAGGTACTAAAGTGTAATTAACCTAGGTACCAAACTGTAATAAGCTGGGGGAAAACTATAAAAAATCGAGCCCCTAACGTGCAATTATCGAAACTATATTTTCCTATAAATAGGAGCCATTTCTCTTCATTTTTTCAAAACAAAAAATACAGTTAGAGAGAGAGAGGAGAATTTCGGTTGAGAAAGAGAGAGAGGAAAGTTTTTTTTGGTGAGTTTCAAGATTGCAAAGGATTAGTTAAAGCTTGCAACTTCAAGAGGTATTTACTCTAGTGGTTATTATTTTCATTCTTCTTTGTATATTTAGTAAAAATATACTTTTATACGCAGTTATAATGCCCAAATTATTTTAAGTAAATAGTACAAAAGTCTTAATTACAAGCAGTTATAATGTCCAATTTATTTTCTTATAAAGTAGAAAATATACTTTTATAAGTTGCTATGTCCGATTTTCTTCAAGTATTTAGTAAGAATATTCATGTTATAAGCAGTTATAATGCTGAAATTATCTTAAATAGAATAGTCAAATATTAATTTTATAAAGCAGTTATAATGCTCAATTTATTTTAAATATAGTTGATGAACATTCATTCTATAAGCAATTATAATGCTGAAATTATTTCATGTATAGTACAAGGAGTTTTATTTATAATTGGTTATATGATTTACTAGTTATAAATAAGAACTTATAAATAAAAGAATAAGTGTTAAATCTAAAGTAGTACAATTGTATTATTTAATGGTTGATGTATAGTAGCTGGGCTAAACGATTCCTTCAGGGAGCGGAGGTATATACGAATTAGCAACCGATCTAACTCGCTGTGAAAACAGTGTAAACGAGATGGAAACTAATTTGTTTGTTGTTTGTGGAAAACCACTCAACATACTGTACTGAATATTGTTAGAGACTCGATGTGTGCTAGGTTTAGACTTGTGAATACGTATGGTATTAAGGTGTTATCTAATGTTTGATTATGTGATTACATATTAGATAATTTACTTATAAACTAGTAGTATTATAAAGTATAATGTGATATACTGATTGCAAGATTAATCTTATTAATGATATGTCTTTGTATTAGAGATTAAATTAGATTGCGTAGCAGTAATCGACGGTACAGGCAAGTTCCCTAACTCAATATCGAGTTATTATTTTTCAAGCATGATAGTGGATAATTATTGTTGATTATTCCACCTTCAAGATTATTATTGAATATTCGCATTTAGTTGAAATTTCTCTAAATCAAACTTGAGTTATATTTTCAAAGCATGTTCATGAATAATTATTATTGATTATTAACATCCTTACTAATTATTGATTTGCACTTAGTGCATGTTGCATATGTTCATAAGGTATGAAAGGCTGATCACCTTCATTACCCTAAGGTTCAGTTAAAGTTGTTCATGGTCTTTGTTGACATTAAACATTATTGGTTCAGTCATTCATTTATTGAAATTATGATTTATGCTCTTTCACAATTATTATATTGTTGAAAATTTGAAAGCTTATTCTTTCTTTCAATCATGATATATCTTCATTGTATTTAAAATTGTTGAGCAAAGTCGTTGCTCACCCTTGTTATATCATGATAATAAATTTCAGATTAAAACGAAGGCTCGAAGAAAGAAAGGGACAAAGACGAACTACAAGAGTAGATTAGTATGCATCTAGAACTATTAGTTAAACGATGTAATCATGTATGTGAACCTTTTTAATTATTAAAGGTATGTATTTAGTTAAGGTTAATAGACCTTGGGAAAATGTTATAGAATCTTGTGAAATAAACAATATATGTTTATATATTTCGCATTAGTTTATAAAATATGTATGAAGATGAAATACCGTAACGTACCAGGTTCGAGGTTCTGAGGACCCGAATTTGGGGGCGCTACATTTGATATCAGAGCTGTAGGTTATAAACCTTAGGTAGGGCTACCTTAGGCTATAACCGCATAGATGAGGATAAAGAATAAACTCAAATAGAGTTTAAGTGATAAGAGATGAATTCAAGAAACTTATTATTAAAATAAGAAGATTGTAAAACAAAATGATCCTAAGATAGGAAAGAATTGTAATATAACACGATTATAAGAAGAGATCACAACGTGATCTGATAAGGTTATAGGAGTATAGATGATCAATCGTTTGATTGAAAACTATATAGCAGAATTGTTGTACGACTATTGTACTATGAAATTATACTATGAAAACTCAGGAAAAAGTTGTAGATGATGGGATACGGATTAAATGAAATTTGTATTGAGTAAAGAGAATTTAGGATCATGAGGGATTTCAATTGAGGACACATGTGATAGCTGAGTTTTACAAACCTTTGTATGAGCGGGGGTTTTGTGCTTGGTCTAACGATTACTTAGTTTATCACGTTGATAATCATTAAAATGTTGGTATCGCTTTATTCGCTAGATGTATGTTGAGAAGGTGATTCTTTTCTCATGTGTATAACGAATAGGTAGAGAATATAAGATTAGGTGCGAGTTCTTAAAACTCATACTTATGATAAGTTTGTGACTCATAATCATATGGTATATTTTTGAACCCCTAAGCGTATGGACAGTTCCTGATTGGTTCTTGAACTACGTATTGCTATGACAAGTTCCTAAAATCATATTATTGTGAAGAGTTCTTGAACTCATAACGTGTGGTATGTTTGATGAACTATACCGGGGTATAGAAAAGTGGTGGATGAAGAATTGAGAATTTTTAGTATAGTAAGTTTTAATGGTGATAGAATAGATAGAATTATTAAGCAATTGATCATTAGAGGAATTGAAGTTGATGGTGGAAGCATAGGTATTCAAAATCTTCTAGCTATGCAAGACATCAAAATTTTTGACATTAAGCTAAATTCACACTAGTATGCCTTTAAAAAAATATAAATGAATTTTTGTTATCAGCAACACATGGTTACAATTGTGTAGAAGTGGACTTCGAACCACTAACACATCGTTACCTGTTGCGGCATGATAACACTAAAATTGATTTTTTAATGGTTTTGCCCTTTTTAAAGAAGAGTCTATGCTAATTGTTTCGGCTAGACAAAAAGGATTTGAAATATCAAAATGTATTTTATATATCATTAATGCATCATTGAACCTGGTGCAGAGATGATAAAAACGATGGAGTTATTCGCACATTCTTACCTAGTGTTAAATGTGATCTAAAGATCATTAGACCACTATGGTATATTGTAGTATGACAAAGTCACAAAATAACGGAATCCTCAAACGGACTGTAAATACAGTGCGGTATCATGACGTCATAAAATGATTTTCAGAATTTTAAAGAAAAGTCAAGTGCCCATTAAATTTGGCCAGACACATGTTTCGATTGATATTCGAATTATTGGTATACGTCTAAGCTAATTGATTCAACTAGACAAATGTTTATGAAAATTCAAGTATCTCTTTGAGAATTTATCCCGAACCATATTATTTTGATTCGGACTCCAGGTTGAGTATGAACATCCCTAAATTGGGAAATATTTTTGTGCCACAGGCAGTTATGATGAACGCATACTATCGTTCTAAGAACTAAGGTACCAGTATCGGTAGTTTACCTTCTTCGTGACTGTAAACATACCTACTACAGCATGTTTTAGATTTGGTTACGGTGAATATCAATAAACCTAGGAGTTTATGGTCTATATGACCCCTCAGCATAATATGAAAAGTTTTTAACTCCTTAAAGAGAAGTCTGGATAGAATGTGATGATAGAATAGTTCTTCATAGAAGGAAGCCATAAGTACTCATTAAATGAGAATGAAATCAGATAAAGATTAAGTTGAAAACCTAGTTTTGGTGAATAAAAGGGGTAGGGAATAGTAGGTTGTAGTTTTGAGGACGAAATTCTTAGAAGAAGTGGTGAATGTGACAACTCAAAAATTTATAAGATCTTAAATGATTAAAATAAAGGTTAAAAGAATAAAACCTAGATGAAAATTTGAGGATTAATTAATTTTTTTAAGTAAAACCTATATGGTTTACTATTTGAATGAGAATAAAGAAAAATATGGGTTACAAAATTTATAAACCCTAGAAATGAGTCTATATGTACTTGAATGAATATTAAGGATAATGTACTACGATACCTATAAAGTTTGGTGACCTAATATATAAATTAGGTATTTGAATTAAGTAACCTCAAGGGTTATCTTTATTTAATTGTCATAGTACTTTAACTATATACTAGTGACCTAATCTAAGAGATTAATGAAATATATCTCAAGCTATTAGATTATCTTGTATGATTATTGGTCATAACTTATTAAGCCAATTAGGGCTATTAAGTTAATACACTAGTGGAATATGTTTTGACTTATGTGAGTTATGTATGCGATTAAATAAATATACATTATATAATGTGTATACATTTATTTTGTATATAAAGAGAATTAAGAATTAAGTTTTGTAACCTAATACATATATTAGGTATGGTAATTAAATAACCTAAATGATTATATAAGAGAGAATTCTAGTATTTAAAACTTTATACTAACCATAAGAGATTTATTTTATACATCTCAATTAATTAATTTTATAACCTAAGAAAAGCAAGTCTAATTGGGTTATAAAATTAAAGATACCTGAGTAAAGATTTAAGTTACAAAGGAGGGGAATGGAAACCCTAACTAAATGATTAGGGTAAGATAAAAATTAAAAGTATTGAACTATGTGGAATTCATGGCCCAATGGATTAATTTGCAAGCCCAAGAGAAATTAGTTAAAGCCTAATCCTTTAGCCCAATGGGAGAGAAGATATTTTGGGCCTTTAGTAAGCTAATTAAAACATTGGGCCATAGCCCAAAGAATTAGTTAGGAAGCCCAAAAAGAATTAAAATAGCAAACCCAAAAGGTAATTTTTTTAAAGGAAAATATGTGAAATGACCAATTTACCCTTAAAATTATTTATGAAATGACCAAAATACCCTCCAATCCATGTCAACTTAAATCGACCAATCAGAGAAGAGATGATGCAAGCATGACATCGTCCTTAAATAAACACGGATGATGCAAGCATGATGTAAGCATAACATCAGAATTAAAGAAAAACAAAGATGATGTCATCATGATGATGTCACTGAGGGACTAAAGTGTAATTAATTAGGTACTAAAGTATAATTAACCTAGGTACCAAACTGTAATAAGCCGGGGACAAATCGTAAAAAGTCGAGCCCCTAACGTGCAATTGTTGAAACTATGTTTTCCTATAAATAGGAGCCATTTATCTTCATTTTTTTAAAACAAAAAAATAGAGTTAGAGAGAGAGAGAGGAGAATTTCGGTTGAGAAAGAGAGAGAGGAAAGTTTTTTTGGTGAGTTTCAAGATTGCAAAGGATTAGTTAAAGCTTGCAACTTCAAGAGTTATTTACTCTAGTGGTTATTATTTTCATTCTTCTTTGTATATTTAGTAAAAATATATATTTATACGCAGTTATAATGCCCAAATTATTTTAAGTAAATAGTACAAAAGTCCTATTTACAAGCAGTTATAATGTCCGATTTATTTCTCTTATAAAGTAGAAAATATACTTTTACAAGCAGTTGTTATGTCTGATTTTCTTCAAGTATTTAGTAAGAATATTTATGTTATAAGCAGTTATAATGCTGAAATTATCTTAAATAGAATAGTCGAATATTAATTTTATAAAGCAGTTATAATGCTCAATTTATTTTAAATATAGTTTATGGATATTCATTCTATAAGCAATTATAATGCTGAAATTATTTCATGTATAGTACAAGGAGTTTTATTTATAATTGGTTATATGATTTACTAGTTATAAATAAGAACTTATAAATAAAAGAATAAGTGTTAAATCTAAAGCAGTACAATCGTGCTCTTTAATGGTTGATGTATAGTAGCTGGGCTAAACGATTCCTTCAAGGAACGGAGGTTTATACAAATTAGCAACTGATCTAACTTGCTGTGAAAACAGTGTAGACGAGAAGGAAACTAATTTGTTGGTTGTTTGTGAAAAATCACTCAGTATACTGGACTGAATACTGTTAGAGACTCGATGTGTGCTAGGTTTAGACTTGTGAATACGTATGGTATTAAGGTGTTATCTAAGGTTTGATTATGTGATTACATATTAGATAATTTACTTATAAAGTAGTAGTATTATAAAATATAATGTGATATACTGATTGCAAGAATAATCTTATTAATGATTGGTCTTTATATTAAAGATTAGATTAGATTGCGTAGCAGTAATCGACGGTACAGGCAAGTTCCCTAACTCAAACTCGAGTTATTATTTTTCAAGCATGGTAGTGGATAATTATTGTTGATTATTCCACCTTTAAGAATATTATTGAATATTCGCATTTAGTAGAAATTTCTCTAACTCAAACTTGAGTTATATTTTCAAAGCATGTTCGTGAATAATTATTGTTGATTATTTACATCGCTATTGATTATTGATTCGCACTTAGTGCATGTTGCATATGTTCATCAGGTATGAAAGGCTGATCACCTTCATTACCCTAAGGTTCAGTTAAAGTTGTTCATGGTCCTTGTTGACATTAAACATTATTGGTTCAGTCATTTATTTATTAAAATTATGATTTATGCTCTTTCACAATTATTATATTGTTGAAAATTCAAAAGCTTATTCTTTCTTTCAATCATTATATATCTTCATTGTATTTAAACTTGCTGAGCAAAGTCGTTGGTCACCCTTGTTATATTATGATAATAAATTTCAGATTAAGACGAAGGCTCGAAGAAAGAAAGGGACAAAGACGAACTACAAGAGTAGATTAGTATGCATCTAGAACTATTAGTTAAACGATGTAATCATATGTGTGAACCTTTTTAGTTATTAAAGGTATGTATTTTGTTAAGGTTAATAGACCTTGGGAAAATGTTATAGAATCTTGTGAAATAAACAATATATGTTTATATATTCCGCATTAGTTTATAGAATATGTATGAAGATGAAGTACCGTAACGTACCAAGTTCGAGGTTCTGGGGACCCGAATTTATGGGCGCTACACAACCGATGGTCTATATTGATTTACTATTAAAATTTTAACCGATGGTCCATAAAATTAGCACGTCTTCGCATGAAATAATAAGCCAAACTTACAACAAACGCCTCACAACAAACTCCTGTATTTATATCAAAAATTGAATAAATATTTTCCACAATTCACTTATCTTTAATCCACACATTTTTACTCATTCAACAACTATTCATCATTAATATTATAATTCACAACATTGACAACCAGATCGTTCCTAAGAAAGAGGGGGCTTTTCGATAAGGATTTCTCCTTATGGGCGCGAAATTAAATAATCTAACCCCTTTCCTCGACAAAACTTTCTAGACATTGTCAATAATACAAATAATAATATGAATAATTATGTCATGTTAATTATTTATTTAATAATATAAAATATTGTACAGATGATACTGTGATAATAATTGAATCAATAATATGAAATACTATGCAACAGCTACTGTGGCAATTATTGTGTGACTTCTTATGTAAGAATCAATAATAAGAGATATTGTGCAATACCGTGTGCTATTGTGCAACAACGCGTATTATTGTACTTTTATCATCGGGTATTTCAACAGTTTAGCGGTACGAGTTTTGCCGTTTTTTTTATAAAAAGGTTATTTCTTTCGCTTTCTATATTCGACAGTTATTCTGTTTGGGGTCCACCAATGATTCCGCCATCGTACGAATATTCTCTGATAAAAATAATATTCCCCGACCAAATGAATATTCCCCAACACAATGAATATTTTATGATAACTTTCTTACTTTTTAAAATGTGCACATATCACCCATAACTATAGCATTTATTAAATTATCACCTTACTATTTAGAATAATAATTAGAGAAAATTAAATCTTTATTCATAAAAATTTGGGGTCTTATAACCTTCCCTCCTTATAAAATTTTGACCTCGAAATTGATATACATACTTGGTATTTCGAAGAGGTGATGATACCTTGCTTTCATTTTAGATTCTAACTCCTAGGTCATTTCCTCAATATTATGGTTTATCCATAAAACTTTGACTTGAGGCATAACCTTTGAGCGTAGAATATGTTCAATCTTATCCAAGATCTTGACAGGTACCTCCTCATATATTAAATCTTCAGCTATCTCATCTAGTTCTAATTCAATAATGTGATTTGGGTCTTTCACATATTTACGTAGCATGGATATGTGAAAAACGTTATGAACACGAGACTGCTAGTAGTGTGCATACAAACCAATCATGTATGATGATAAAGCATATACTTTGTAAACAATCTTATTTATTTATTAATAAAATATTCATTTAAGGCATTTAATTATCTACATGGTGCTGTTTTTAAAAATATGTAAATAACCCATAGTTTTAAGCAATGCTTTTAGAATAATGATGAGATCATGCTAATGAGATCAAAATTCTTAGAAAGCTTAAAAACTAAAATAGTTTCCAATTATGGGATTACTAAAATGGGGATTAGTAAATCCATATAGATTGGTATATATATTGCTTGCTCATTGGATGAGGATGACTGATCTCATGGTCATTTGTGTGGAGACACTATAGCAAGTATGTAGGTGCTTATTGGAGAATAAGTTCACTAAACGTGACTCGCTATGGAATACCTAATGGAGTTTTACTCGCCTGTCAATAGAAATTTCTAATGTGATAGTAGTATAAGTGATCCTTGGACTTGAGATCATCATAGTATCTTGTATGTAACAAATTATACTTTGACTTATTCCTTAAGGCCTTTTAAGGCATATATAGGATATGCTTGGGTATAATGAGTTACATATGGAGATAATGTATGATCAATAAAGAATCTATCACCTCTAGTAAAAAAGGAGATATGTCCTATGTGATTCGTTAAATGATAACCCGGGAATCCTTGGCCAAGGTGGAATGAAATTAGAAAGAGGATTCTAATTTACATTATTTGGAGTTGTGCATTTTCTAATCGAAATACATGTGATTAAATAAAATAAGACTTGACAGTAAATCCATGTCTTATATTTAATTGGGACATTGTATGGTGGAAGGATTGAATTGTACGGTAACTATTACCTCACAGGTTCTTTTATGATTAATGATGAAATCTATATTATCTGGAAAGTCGTTGATCGCTAGGGAGGCTTATCCCTATTGTAGAATAAATGTTATTTATTTAAATAGATTATTAGTTTAACTTATTTATTTAAATAAGATTAGAATTGTTCTAATTAATTTATTCACAACCGATTTAATATGGAGAACCTAAAGGATCACACCATAAAAGGAAGAAGAACAATTTAAGAAGAAAATAACATAATAGTAATAATGCATTAAGTGTAATTAATTTAATTTATGGTGATAGAATAAATTAAATAACTTAATGTTTATTATTTAATATTTTAGAAATATTAAATATAAATTAATAAGAAGAGTCTTATTATTATTATTATTATTATTATTATTATTATTTTAATACTAAAGGAGTTTAAGGATTAATTTAATGTAAGTACTCTCACTCAATCCTAATGTGATTAGGAGATAAATTAATTAAAGAGTTTAATTAATCCCAATTTGTTGGGAAGTCAAATTAATTAAAAATGTTTAATTAATTGATTAAATAAAATCCTATTCTAATTAGATTAGTAAGGTTAACCTAATATCTATATAAGAGAGTCTTATATCAGAATAAGGTACGTGAGTTTTTCCAAGAGTTGGGAGTACACATATTCTATAGAGATAAAAACAAGGGTTAAGCCAATAACCCATCTTCTTGAGTTCTTCATCTTCCTTGGTGGATCACCATTAGAGGCCAAACATTTGGGTGGCTGACATTGATCGAGGGAAGAAGCCACTATAGAGGAATCAAAGGAAACAAAGGAGTAGAACTAGTACCTGAGGAAGCTTGGATCTTCAAAGGTAAAATTCTATTTTTTCTCTTTCTATATTGACTGATAATTGATGCAAAAGAAAGATCATGGTTATGGGTTTGTATAAATTTTTGAAAACCTAGTTTTTGCTCTTCCGCCCTTATTTATGTGATTTGATTGCATTATCGCGCTACGTACAAACTCAACAGTGGTATCAGAGCCAATCTTGTGCTAATTATCAGTCTATGTGATTCCATACATGTATGATATGCGATTGGATAGAGTTCTTGGGCAACAAATTTTTTTTCTGATTCTGCGCAGCTGCGCTGGTGGCAGCCTTTCTTGCTGCGCCGGTGCCCTTTACATTCTTGGCGTAGCTGCGCTACTGGACAGGAACTGGAATTTTTTTTAATTAATTAAATGAATGGTTTATTTAATTAATAAAGATTTAAAATAAAGATGTTTATTTTATATGAAATGAGATTTCAGAATTTCTAAAATTAAAGAGTTTAATTTGGATTTGTTTTTGAATGAAATAAAAGGGTTTATTTTTCAAAAAAAAAAAACAAAGTTTAGCAAACTTTTACCCATTAACTGATATTAATACATATATGGAATGATTTTATTTTCATGAGATGAATGGATATTTTATTGATACGTATGATGATATGTATGATAATAAAAGGGATTGATTATGGACTATGACTAATGTGATTAGATTATATTTTGGATGAATGCTCGAATGAATGAGTTTTATAAAATGGGGTATGCGTACCTCGTCTTCTCTAGTTTTATTCTAGATGTAAATTCTATCTCCCTCCTATGTACTTTCCCTTGACTGTTGATCAAGATTTCTATTTAATTATAAATAGCTTATGTAATAGAGATAGTTAGAATTATCTTGAAGAAACTGGAGACCAAGGAGCAAGGAGCGTGTGAAGACCAGTTTGTATGGAGCCCGGGTTTAAATGTAATAGTTACGTTTAAATTTAAATTCTTGCACTCCTAAGTTTGACCTTTTTGGTTCACTTGGTGGCTCTAGTGAACCAAACTAGAATAAAAGGTCCATAATCAATCCGGGTAGAATATAGTATTCTATAATGCATGCTAAATATTATATATATATTATATTTTATGCTAACATGCTTCGCATGTTTAATAAAATAACGTGTATGTTATATATATATGTGCATGCGCGCTAAATAAGATGAGACAAATAATAACAAACCCCTCAAAGAAATAATATTAAGTCCGAAACGTTCAAATGATATTTGGATTATCGAACGTCGCCTTCTAGCATGATTAATTAATAGAGTATTAAATATTTAATATGAATTTGTTGTGCTATCCACAAGGCGAGTATTGAGTATTTAAGATGTTAATTAATCACATTTGATGCTAATCAAAAAAATTGAACGATCTAGTCTTGTTGTGCTATTCACAAGGACGAATATTTTTCTTTTTTGAATTTATGGAAGTGCTAGGCTGGACTTAACTTAAATCATTTTAGTTCGGATGTGCACACATGTGACCATTATGATTTAAGAGGCAAAATAAAAGGAGTTACATGGTAATGTAATTGACAAAAGTAGTCTACCTATTTATTTGTATATCGTTTGTTGTGCTATCCACAAGGTTATATACATTTGAAATGGGATCCTTAATCTCACTAGCAAGTCTTTAATTAGATGTTGCCGAACTATATAAGTGAGGGTAATATAGTTTGATGAAAATAGTGGGAGATACCAATTTAAAATAAAGACCTAAATTTATTTTGGTATGCAAAGTTAATAAAATGAATGTTTGCTAAAATGTTGTTTTTTTTCACATGCAGAATTTTAAAAATGTCTAAATCAATAATCTCACTACGAAGCATACTTGATGCAAATAAGCTTACCGGGCCGAATTATAAGGACTGGCTAAGAAATCTGAGAATTGTTCTCACTGCTGAAAAAATTTCTTATGTCCTAAATTCAATTGTCCCTGAATCTGTTTTGGAAACAGCCTCTGACGAAGAGATTTCCACTTTCAATAAGTGGCAAGATGATGCATCTGTGTCTCAATGCATCATGCTCGCATCCATAAATAACGAGCTTCAGCGTCAGCACGAAAAAATAGATGCTCCTGCTATGCTGCTTCACCTCAAGGAGTTGTATGGTGAATAGAGTAGGACTGCTAGATATGAGATATCTAAGGAGCTCTTCCGATCTCGGATGATCGAGGGTACTGCCATCGAGACTCATGTCCTGAAAGTGATCAATTTGATTGAATGCCTTGGACAGCTTGGGTTCGTCATAGATGGGGAGTTGAGTCAAGACTTGGTCTTACAGTCACTCTCTGAGATCTTCTCGCAGTTTGTGGTTAATTTTCACATGAATAAGCTAGATGTCAACTTGCCTGAGCTACTTAACATGCTGAAAATTGCAGAAGGTCACTTCTCATCCAAGAAGAACCATGTCTTGATGGTGGATTCTTCCAATACAAGGAAGAGGCCCAAGGTGTCTTCTGAAAAGAAGAAATCCAAGAAGGCTAAGGGAAAGGGGAAAGAAAAGGAACAAAAGAAACCTGAACCAGCTAAAAGAATGTGCTTTCATTGCAACGAGCCGGAATATTGGAAGAGGAACTGCAAGAAGTTTCTAGCAGATAAGAAGCTTGGAGATGCTTCGACTTCCAATCAAGGTTTGTTTATGATTGAAATTAATTTTTTTGAAAGTCATAATTCTACTTGGGTATTGGATACCGGCTGTGGGTTTCACATATATAACACTGTGCAGGGACTGGTCAGAAGTAGAAAGCTGAACAATGATGAGGTAATCCTACGAGTTGGGAATGGAGCAAAGGTTGCTGCATTAGCTGTAGGAACTTATTGTTTAGCAATGCCTTCGGGCAAGTCCATTTATCTTAATAACTGTTATTATGTTCCGAATATTATTAAAAATATTATTTCAATTTCTGTATTGGATATGGAAGGTTTTGACGTTATTATAAAGAACAGTGGTTGTTCTATTTATAAAGAAGATGTTTTATATGGTACTGAAAATTTGCGAAATGGGCTTTATATACTTGACTTGCAAGAAAATATATTTTAAATTGAACAAATTATGAAAAGAAAAAGAGATGATATTAATTATACCTACATGTCGCACTGTAGACTCGGTCATATCAATGAAACAAGATTATCCAAGTTGCATAAAGATGGGCTCCTAGAGCTATCTGATTATGAATCATATCCAACTTGTGAATCTTGTCTCATGGATAAAATGACTAAATCTCCTTTTAGTGGAAAAGGAGAAAGAGTTACAAAGTTGTTGGCATTGATTCACACAGACGTTTGTGGACCTATGACAACAAGTGCACGGGGAGGGTATTCTTATTTTATTACTTTCACTGATGATCACTCAAGATTTGGATATGTGTATTTAATGAAATACAAATCAGAATCATTTAAAAAGTTCAAAGAGTTCAAAAGTGAAGTAGAGAAACAAACCGGCAAGAGTATTAAGATACTTCGATCAGATCGAGATGGAGAATACTTAAGAAGTGAGTTTCTTAATTGTCTCAAAAAATGGTATAATCTCACAATGGACTCCTCTAGGTACACCACAGTTAAATGGAGTATCTGAAAGGAGAAATCGAATACTGTTGGACATGGTTCGATCCATGATGAGTTTTACCGACCTTCCTATTTCCTTCTAGGGTTATGCCCTAGAAACGGCTGCATACCTACTTAATAAAGTACCTGCAAAATCTGCCCCAAAGACTCCATATGAGATGTGAAAAGGGAGGAAACCAAATCTTAAGCATGTTAAGACTTGGGGTTGTCCAGCTTATGTCAAAAAGTTTGAAAATGATAAGCTACAGACTAAATCTGATAAGTGTAGATTTGTGGGATACCCTAAAGAAACCGTAGGGTATTATTTCTATCATCCAACTGATCAAAAGGGGTTTGTTGCGAAACTTGCTGCCTTCTTGGAGAAAGAGTTTATCCACAGTGGGAGTAAGATATATCTTGAAGAAGTTCAAGAACCACAAATTACCACGGATCAAAGTCAGGTACCTAACCAAGTAGAAGAACCTACTGTACCACACCCTGTTCAAAAATCTGGAAGAGTAGAGAAGATACCTGAGAGGTATGGATTAGTTATAGAGGATGACGATGAGATACACATCATGAAGGATGATGATCCATTGAATTACGAACAGGCTATAAGTAATAAAGACTCAGGGAAATGGCTTGAAGCCATGAAATCCGAAATGGACTCCATGTATGAAAACAAAGTATGGACTTTGGTTTCACCACCTGAAGGCATTAAGCCTATTGGGTGTAAATGGGTTTTTAAGAGAAAGACTAGAGCAGACGGAAAGGTAGAGACCTATAAGGCCTGACTGGTTGCAAAAGGTTTCAAACAAAGACAAGGAGTTGACTATGATGAAACCTTCTCACCAGTAGCTATGCTCAAGTCCATTCGGATTTTGCTTGCGATTACAGCTTATAACGACTATGAGATCTGGCAGATGGACGTGAAAACGGCCTTCCTCAATGGGAAACCTGAGGAGGATGTGTATATGACACAGCCAGAGGGATTTATTTCAAAAGTTGGAACAAATCAAGTCTGTAAGCTACAACGATCCATTTATGGGTTGAAGCATGCTTCTCGTTGATGGAACATTCATTTTGATGAGACAATTAAAGAGTTTGATTTTATCAGAAATGAGGATGAACAATGTGTATACAAGAAGGTTAGTGGGAGCGCAGTATCATTCTTTGTATTATATGTTGATGATATATTACTGATAGAGAATGACATTCCTATATTACAATCAATTAAAATCTGGTTATCTAAAAACTTCTCCATGAAGGACTTAGGTGAAGCATCCTATATTTTTGGGATAAAGATCTATAGAGATAGATCTAAAAGGATGCTCGGCTTATCCCAAGGAACGTACATTGATACGATGCTAAAGAGGTTTAGCATGGAAGATTCCAAAAGAGGTCTCATGTCGATGATCCATGGAATACATCTCTCCAAGAAACAGGCCCCAAAGACACCTTAGGAGAGAGACCGTATGAGTAAGATCCCTTATGCTTCTGTAATAGGATCTATCATGTACGGTATGATATGTACTAGACCGGATGTTGCTCACGCACTTAGTGTAACGAGCAAATACCAGTCGAATCCAGGAGAAGAGCACTGGAAGGCAGTAAAGAATATCCTAAAGTACTTGAGAAGGACTAAAGATATTTTTCTTGTCTACGGTGGGTCTGAATTAAAACTCGAGGGATTCACGGACTCAAGTTTTCAAACAGACAAAGATGACAGTAAATCTATTTTAGGGTATGTGTTTACCTTGAACGGAGGCGCAGTGAGTTGGAAGAGTTCCAAGAAGCAAATAGTTGCTGATTAAGTGACAAAGGCAGAGTATATAGCTGCAAGTGAAGCTGTAAAGGAAGCTGTTTGGATGAAGAAGTTCATAACTGAACTTGGTGTGGTTCCTAGCATTGGAGAAGCAGTTCCCGAATACTGTGACAACACCGGAGCTGTTGCACAGGATAAGGAACCCAGGTCTCATCAGAAATCCAAACACGTGTTGCGGCGATTTCACTTCATCAGGGAGATCATTGAAAGAGGAGACGTCACCTTGGAGCGTGTGGACTCTCAAGACAACATTGCAGATCCATTTAATAAAGCTCTAACACAACAGTAGTTTGATCGTCACTTAGAGAAGATGGGTATGAGATACCATGGCGATTGACTTTAGTGCAAGTGGGAGATTGATAGTAGTGTGCATACAAGCCAATCATGTATGATGATAAAGCATATACTTTATAAACAATCTTATTTATTTATTAATAAAATATTCATTTAAGGCATTTAATTATCTACATGGTGCTGTTTTTAATAATATGTAAATAACCCATAGTTTTAAGCAATGCTTTTAGAATCATGATGAGATCATGATAATGAGATCTAAATTCTTAGAAAGCTTAAAAACTAAAATAGTTCCCAATTGTGGGATTACTAAAATGGGGATTAGTAAATTCGGATAGATTGGTACATATGTTGCTTGCTCATTGGATGAGGATGACTGATCTCATGGTCATTTGTGTGGAGACACTAAAGCAAATATGTAGGTGCTTATTGGAGAATAAGTTCGCTGAACATGACTCGCTATGGAATACCTAATGGAGTTTTACTCACCTGTCAATAGGAATTCCTAATGTGATAGTAGTACAAGTGATCCTTGGACTTATGATCATTATAGTATCTTGTATGTAACAAATTATACTTTGACTTATTTCTTAAGGCCTTTTAAGGCATATATAGGGTATACTTGGGTATAATGAGTTACATATGGAGATAATGTATGATCAATAAACAATCTACCACCTCTAGTAAAAGAGGAGATATGTCCTATGTGATTCGTTAAATGACAACCCGGGAATCCTTGGCCAAGGTGGAATGAAATTAGAAAGAGGATTCTAATTTACATTATTTGGAGTTGTGCATTTTCTAATCGAAATACATATGATTAAATAAAATAAGACTTGACAGTAAATCCATGTCTTATATTTAATTGGGACATTGTATGGTGGAAGGATTGAATTGTACGGTAACTATTAACTCACAGGTTCTTTTATGATTAATGTTGAAATCTATATTATCTGGAAAGTCGTTGATCGCTAGGGAGGCTTATCCCTATTGTAGAATAAATGTTATTTATTTAAATAGATTATTAGTTTATCTTATTTATTTAAATAAGATTAAAATTGTTCTAATTGATTTATTCACAACCGGTTTAATACGGAGAACCTAAAGGGTCACACCATAAAAGGAAGAAGAACAATTTAAGAAGAAAATAACATAATAGTAATAATGCATTAAATGTAATTAATTTAATCTATGGTGGTAGAATAAATTAAATAACTTAATGTTTATTATTTAATATTTTAAAAATATTAAATATAAATTAATAAGAAGAGTCTTATTAATATTAGTATTATTATTTTAATCCTAAAGGAGTTTAAGGATTAATTTAATATAAGTACTCTCACTCAATCCTAATGTGATTAGGAGATAAATTAATTAAAGAGTTTAATTAATCCCAATTTGTTGGGAAGTCAAATTAATTAAAAATGTTTAATTAATTGATTAAATAAAATCCTATTCTAATTAGATTAGTAAGGTTAACATAATATTTATATAAGACAGTCTTATATCAGAATACGGTACGTGAGTTTTTTCAAGAGTTGGGAGTACACATATTCTATAGAGATAGAAACAAGGGTTAAGCCAATAACCCATCTTCCTGAGTTCTTCATCTTCCTTGGTAGATCACCATTAGAGGCCAAACATTTGGGTGGCTGACATTGATCAAGGGAACAAGCCACTACAGAGGAATCAAAGGAAATAAAGGAGTAGAACTAGTACCTAAGGAAGCTTTGATCTTCAAAGGTAAAATTCTATTTTTTCTCTTTCTATATTGACTTATAATTGATGCACAAGAAAGATCATGGTTATGGGTTTGTATAAATTTTTGAAAACCTAGTTTTTACGCTTTCGCCCTTATTTATGTGATTTGATTGCATGATCGCGCTACGTACAAACCCAAAAGAGACATGCTTGGCGCTAAGGCGAGTCTATAGGCCACAATTCCTACTCGATCGAAGATTTCAAATGGACCAATAAATTATGGGTTGAGCTTTCCTCTCTTTTCGAATCTTGTAACTCCTTTCCATGGAGCAACACGTAACAATACATGGTCTCCGACATTGAATTCCACGTCCCTTCGATGAAGATCAACATAACTCTTGTGTCGATCTTGTGCTGTTTGTATACGTTGCCAGATCATTTGAATCTTTTTCATAGTCATGCGTACCAACTCTGGTCCCAATAATGTTACTTCACCCACCTCGTCCCAGCATACTGGAGAACGATAATTGCGTCCATACAACGCCTCGAATGAAGCCATGCCTATACTTGCTTGATAACTATTTTTATAGGAGAATTCCACCAATGGTAAGTACATGTCACAACTTCCTTTGAATTCTAGTACGCAGAGTCTCAATAGATCTTTAAGAGTTTGAATAGTCCTTTCCGACTACCCGTCCGTCTGAGGATGATATGCAGAACTGAATTGTAAATCCGTGCCCATAGCTTTCTACAAGCTGACCCAAAATCGTGAAGTGAATCTAGGGTCTCTATCAGAAAAAATGGATACTAGCATACTATGAAGTCTTACAATCTCATTTATGTACATACGAGCAAAACGTTCAAGTGAATAAGTTTCTCGTATAGGCAAGAAATGAGAAGACTTCGTTAATCTATCTACAATGGCCCAAATTACATCTATACCTTGAGAATCCTTGGGAAGACCTATAACAAAATCCATGTTGATGTGTTCCCACTTCCATTCTAGAATTTCAAGTGGTTGCAATGGACCTTTTGGCACTTGATGCTCTGCCTTGACACGTTGACATGTTAAACACCTCGAGAGAAACTTGGCGATCTCTCTCTTCATATTTCTCCACCAAAATGTATGTCGAAGATAACGATACATTTTGGTACTCCCAAGATGGATTGCAAACGGTGTGTTGTGTGCTTCCAACATGATTTTATACTTGAAATCAGAGTCGTTAGGAACACAAAGTCTAGAGTTGACTCAAAGTATCCCTTACTGGTTGATTCTTGCTTCTGGAATAGCACCTTCTTCTTCATATTCATCAGCACTGGGTCTGTAGCTTGAGCAGCTTTAACTTTATCGATTAAAGTCTGTTCTATGCTTATATTTTCCATCTTCACGTGGGTCCCTGGAGTCTTTAACTCTATCTCCATCTTTTGTAAGTCATACAAAATGGGCCTTTGTGTTGACAATATAGTACTCGTACCCGCATATGATCTTCTACTTAACACGTCGCTACCACGTTCGCTTTTCTAGGATGGTATTGAATGGTAGGTTGTAATCTTTTAACAGCTCCAGCTAATGTCGTTGTCTTATGTTGAGTTCCTTTTGAGTGAAGAAATATTTAAGGCTCTTATGATCTATATAGATCTCCACTTTCTCCCCATACAGGTAGTGTCTCCAGATCTTTAGCCCAAAAATGAATGCTGCTAACTCTAGATTATGAGTAGGATAATTCCTCTCATATTCTTTGAGTTGTCGAGAGGCATAGGCTATAACTTTCCTATGATGTATGAGAACACAACCTAAGCCTCTGCCTGAAGCATCGCTGTAGATGATAAATCCCTCCGAACCTGATGGTATTGTCAGAACAGGTGCTAAAATGAGTCTTCTTTTGAGTTCTTGGAAGCGCTTCTCACATTCCTCGCACCATCCAAATTTTATATCTTTTTGAGTCAGCTGAGTTAATGGAGTGGCGATTCGAGAAAATTCTTTCACGAATCTCTGATAATAACCAGCTAAGTCCAGAAAGCTACGTATTTTGGTTACTGACTTAGGTTGTTCCCAACTTTGTATTGCTTTAATCTTCGCTGGGTCAACTGATATTCCATGTTTTGATATCACGTACCCAAGGAATGCTACTTCCTCAAGACAGAACTTGCATTTCTTCAACTTGGCATATAGTTTGTTTTCACAAAGCTTTTAGAGTATCAGCTTCAAGTGTTGCTCATGATCTTCACGGCTTTTGGAGTAAATGAGGATATCATCAATAAAGATAACAACAAAATGATCCAAATATTTCTTGAATATTCGGTTCATCATATCTATGAAGGCAGCAGGAGCATTAGTCAATCCAAAAGATATGACTAAGAATTCATAATGCCCGTATCGAGTTTTGAAGGCAGTCTTTGGAATTTTATAAGTTTTAATCTTTAACTGATGATATCCAGAATAAAGATTGATCTTTAAAAAGAATTTAGCACCTTAAAACTGGTCAAATAAGTCATCAATGCGAGGTAACGGATACCTATTTTTGATGGTGACATGGTTCAACGCTCGATAGTCAATACAAAGTCTCATACTTCCGTCTTTCTTCTTCACGAATAACACAGGAGCACCCCAAGACGATGTACTAGGACGAATAAAGCCGATGTCTAACAACTCTTGTAGTTGGACCTTTAACTCTTGAAGTTCAATAGAAGCCATTCGATATGGGATTTTGGAAATGGGTTTTGTACCAGGTTCAAGGTTAATAAAAAATTCAACTTCATGTTCTAAGGGTAGGCCAGGAAGTTCTTTGGAAAATACATCAGGGAATTTATTAACAACAGAAATATCATTCAAATCTGATGTATTTTTGTTTAAATCGGTGACATGGGCTAAGAAAGCTTGACATCTGTTTTTCAATAAACGAATGGTTTTATGACTTGAAATGGCAGTGATTGATTTTAGTGGTTTGGTTGCTTGAATTCGCATAACAGGTTGGTTAGGAATATGAAAGCTAACGACTTTATGAAAACAATTAATTTTAGCATGATGAGTGGTTAACCAGTCGATTCCTAAAATCACATCAAATGCAAGTATTTTCAAAGAGATGAGATCAACAGATAATGTGGGGGTGCCAATTTGAATCAAACAAGATTTGTAAACTGTGGATGTAACGAAGGTTTCTCCCAACGGAGTTTCAACATATAAGTCAAAGTCTATATTCTCAGGGGTCAAGTTCAAAAGTTGAGCACAACCAGGTGAAATAAAAGAGTGGGTAGAACCGGTATCTAATAAGGTATATACTTCACAAGAGTTTATGATTAGCTTACCCGTGATAACTTTGTTCGCGTTCCTCGCTTTTTGGGAAGTCACGACAAAAGCTCTCCCCTGAACTACCGACTTTGACTTGTCTGGGACAGCCTTAGGTGTCACCATCCCAGCTGGACTTGACTTCACTATAGGGCACACTCGAGCTATGTGAGCTTTCTTTTCGCAATTATAACACACTTTGGGTTGCTTTGTATAATTTGGACTGATGTGTCCCTCATGTCCGTATTTGAAACATATGACTGGTGGTCGTTCTCCTCCTCTAAAAACGGGTGCTGGTGATGGTGCCGCTGCCGATGTCTTTCGATTGTCATTATTAAATCTCCTCTTTTTAAAATTTCCACTTAACTCACTTTTTCTATTATCTTGGCCAAGATTACTACCGAAGTGGTTACCATTTCTGGCATAATAATTTCCTCCACGCTGGATATCATTTTTTCAATGACTGTTGCCACCGGTATGACTATTATCATGTTGTCGGTTATTGTCCTTTGGTTGAACAGTCTCATTATCTCGCTCCAATAATTGAGCCCTATTCACAACATTTGAATATAATTAAAGTTTATGAGAAATGAGGTATTGACAAAATTTAGGTTTCAAACCTCTCAAAAACATTCATGTCATTCGTTCTTCATTATCCCCCAAATAGGATGAAAACCAAGATAATTCCGCAAACTTGGCCTCGTATTGTGATACAGTCATATTGTTTTGTTCTAGTTTGATGAATTCCACCTCCTTTATTTGACGAATACTTTCTGGAAAATACTTGTCATTGAACAATTCCTGGAACTTCACCCAAGACATATTAAGTGCAGAAAGATGAGTACATTTCACAGATTTTCACCAGTAATCTACCTCTCCACGCGACATAAAGGTGGCGAAGGGAGCCTTTTGCTCCTCTGTGCATTCTAGGACATCAAATATTTTGGTGATATGCTTAATCCAAGCTTCTGCCTTGAGTGGCTCTGGCTTTCCCAAAAACTCTGGCGATCCCAACTCCTTGAGTTGCTTAGCAGTGACCAGCTGTGAGTTACCATTGTTTCCGCCCGTATTTTGAACAGGAGTCTCTCTCGTCTAGTTTGCATGAATTATAGAAAGCTCTTAAACACCCCATCATTTATGTTTTGGTCAGTGGTGTTGTTTACATGAGGAGGATTATTGCCTTCCTGATGCACATTATCTTGGTTATTGATTGGCAGTGTCTCAATGGTCTCATATGCTCCATTGCTTATCTCTCAATTTTCAGATGTCATTCTCAAATACTGCCACAAAACAAGGGTTAATTAAAGAAATTGACATGTCACATATTATCCCTATATTCCGACCGACCAATTAAATAACAAATAAGCTTAGGTAGGACACACTAGCGAAGGTTTTACCCGCCTATCACCTCCTAGTTCTAATCCCAGATTTCCACCAGAGATCATATTCCTAAGCTGTGATACCAACTATGACGCACCCAAAATAGGTCCACACAACCCATTCTGAGTCGCCAAAATATATGGTACATAATCCAAATACAAATATTCATATTTGCAACTATTAATCTGTCGTGCAAAATACAACCACACATAAACTATGAGTTTCAATACAAATATTATGTCGTATGCAATACGAAAATATCAACGCTCAAATTAAGTCCTCATTATAATTATTGTCACACTATTTTGCAACATAGTGAAGACTTCTATAGTAAATATCTCCAATCATTACTCCACTCCCCGACTAGTCCTATCGACACTCTCATTTCCTGAGGAGAACAATGGAAGGAAAAGGGTGATGTGATAAACGAGAATTTTGTAATTTAATTTAAATATTTATTGAATTAAATAAATATTTTTGATGATTTATTTATTGAGTTAAATAATTATTTGATGGAATTGTGGTAGAATAGTTTAATTATATGTGTTACATTGATTAAATTAATGTGGAGAATTTTTATAGGTCAAAGTATGTATTTAATTGAGTTTATTTAATTAAATTAATTATTTAATAAGCATAATATTATTCTAATTAATTTAATAATTAATTAGAGATTTAATGATTTGACATAATTAATAAATAAAAATTTTAATTATGGGATGATGTGATTTAATGTGTAATATTATATTTTATTTATTTGAATTTAAATAAGATTATTTGATTAATTAAAGTGTGACATTTAAACTACATAATAAATACTTTAATTAAAATAATGGGAAAAGAGTTAGTAGAGGAGACAACCAAACATGGCCTTAAGTTAGTGGGAGCAGTTAATTAATTATAGGGATTAACTGACAACCAATAACTATCAGTTATATCTTATATGTATATTATATATCTAACCTTACATATAATATCAGACTTCATATATCATATTCATCAGAGAACTTAGAGAGAGTTTGAGAGAGAATTCAAAGAAATTGAAGAATCAAAGGAAGTTTATATCATCTTTGAATCATCTTAACAAGTAGCAAGGGTAATTTTTTCAACCCAAACTTTTAATTTCACGTTGTTATGTTTTCTCCATGAAAACCATTTTTAAGTTCTATGTGAATGAAAAATTTGATGAATGCTTGAGATATGATTATATATGTGTTAATAGTTCTTTATAACATGTTTTCTATCAATTATTTATGCTTTAAAACAATCAAATTCATGTAATTATGCTTTAATCAAAGTTTAATACTTTACAGAGTATGAAAATTATGAATATGACCCTTATGTACATATATCATGCTTTAATCGTTTATTTAACTCAAAATTTAAGGTTGATTATAATTATGAATGTTAAAATAAACAAAACGAAATTCAAAAGGGCAGATTCGGATAACGAATCTATAGTAGTGAATTTCATGATTTCTCTCGAAACTTTGCAAAACACCAAAAACAATAAATTTATGTGTTCTAAATTGAGTGATTATGTAATCTAAAGTGTTAAAAACATGCTAGAAGAGTTGTATGATGTTTCTGTTAAGATTATAAATCATGGGTGTAGACACTCGAAATTTCGCTTTTGTCGTACTAACCCTGCAGGAGGGTAAAAGCGTCATTTTACTTTGGAGACAACCCCGAAGTAGGGCAAAAGATCCCGGTCATCTCGGAGACAACCCCGAGAATGATGAAGAGGACCAATGAAGTCCGAACATACCGCGACCCGATCGAAGATTAACGAGCTGAGACAGTGATCATCAGAAACCACCTCAGCAAATCTCGAATGACGTGCCATCAAAAGATAAGCCTACGAACTGATATTTGGACCAGGAAGATATCTCGGCTATGAGTATTGATTTCCCGAATCCTAATTCAGTCAGACTTGATCTTATCTCGCTGCGTTCATCAAAGACGGTCCGAAAGATCAAGCGGCGGACATCAACTTCTGCCGAACCGAGACCAAAGGACCAATAGCCGAGCTGGGGGGCCACTTGGGTAGCCTCAACCATGTATGCGACTGGCCGCTTATATGCATATGTGCGGCTACCCGGGATAGATTATAATCCCCCACTTAGTTCATTTTAGAAAAAAAAAGAGACATTTAGAGAGAGAAATATATTTCTAGAGAGAGAAGAGTCGGGTGGAATATAAACCAAGCTACTTGAAGCTCAAATCTTCCGTCTAGCATCTACTTGAAGCCATCTTAGTGTTCTTAGTTCATCCCGGGAGTCAAAACGCTTGTTCACGCGTCCCCAAAGGTGAAATAACGCACTTTTAGCTTCGTTTCCTTTGTAAACTTGGTTCAAATAATAGATTGATGAAGTATCTTGTTTGAATATAGTTAAACTTGTTGTATTTTAAGCATATTGTGTAATAGTTGATAGATTTTGTATTTTTATCGGTTATATTGTGCTTAATACGTTGTATATTGACTTCGGAGGCTAGATATACCTAGATCTAAGCCTAATCTAGTCCCCGAGAGGTTATTAAGCATGAAGCTTTAACCCGGGGGCTATAACGGCTTAGATTCATGGTATATCTATGGATTTATTGCTTTGGAAGGTCCCGATTAATTTGTATAGCCCTAAATCTATATTTAGAGGCGAAAGGGGGGCCGAATCGGCACAAATGGTGATTTCAAACGATGAAATCGGTTAGTATCGATGCCGTGGACATTATGTATATGTTATTTTGTTTAAATCATATGAGCCTAGGAATCCCGGTATCGAGATCCCGGAATGAATCCGACTTGATTCCCACGATGGATCGGTTTTTATGTTGTAAATGCTTTAAATAACGTAAATATCGATGTACATGTAATATTTGGATCTTGAAAACGAACTCGAGGGGTTATTCTCGAGAGCTCGGGTTCAAGATCCCGTGATAGTGAAAACTTTAATTACGGGAGCTCGGTTCATCGAGATGGCTTTCATACCCAATGATGATCTGAACCTTCTTAACGCTTTAGCATGCATATCATCAAAATAATTTCTCAAAGAAAAACCACAAAGAGCTTTTGATGAAATAAAGCGATTCGGGATAGATCACGTAATTAACGTAAAGAATAAAAGGAAGTACCGAAGTCCTTGATTTCTAGCCGGGTAAAGGATTTAAAAACCTTACTTTCTAAAACCTCATTTCAATTTGCATATCTTGTTAAAATGAACTTATTATTAAATCAAATCCTTCGTACCTAAGCGCAAAAGAGGTACAACACTACTTTCAAGTCACCAAAAAGACTTAGAAACTAACTAATAAAGTTTTCAAAATCAAACACACACACACACACACACACATACACACACCTACACACTTTTTGCATAGAAAATCAATAAGATGCGGTACCGTGCTTGCACGGGAGTCGGGGGTGCCTAACACCTTCCCCCCGCTTAACCTAGCCCCCAAATTTCACGAATCTCGGATTTCAAGACCAATCAATGTAAGAACCCAAATTTTCAAGAATCATTATTAATAAGAATTTAATAAATAAAATTCTTAAAGCATAAGATAGATTCGAATATGAATACATATCTGTGATATGAGGTTTGTAGTATTGAATTACATAGGGTGATATGAACTATGTAATATGTGATTTTTTTTGGTTTTAATAAATATATATTATATATTTATTTTACTTTATAGGGATGAATTAGTAAGGGAGATGAATAATATTTATCTATCGATATTAAATGATTTATAGAATTATTTATCATGGTAAGATGATGACATTAAATATTTTTATAGTCACCATTTTCTGGAGTATATGTACGTGCAAGTATTAGGTTTACGACAGTGCAACCGTACCCTTTAATGGTTGATATATAGGAGCTGGGCTAAACGATTCCTTCAGTGAGCGGAGGTATATACGAATTAGTAACCGATCTAACTCACTGTGAAAATAGTGTAGACGAGACGGAAACTAATTTATTGATTGTTTGTGGGAAACCACTCAGTATACTATATAGACTACTAGTAAAGACACGGGGTGTGCTAGGTTTAGACTTGTATATATGTACATTGTTAAAAAGAGAAAAGAAATCAATATATATCGTTAAATATGTATTGGTTAGAGAATTATGAATTAATTGAATATACAACGAGAAGTGTAGATTAAAGGAATGTATATATGTGTTATATATATATATAAATATATATCTTGAATTATGTGAATTTGTGGAAAGAGAAATAATTATTACATATTTCTAATAAAGATTATTAAAATAATTTCTTATATTATTTTAATAAAAAGGGGGAATGTTATTTTAAATAATAATAATAATAATAATAATACCTTGTACGTCTTTGACTGAGGTAATATGAATGAGGGTAGATATATTGAAACATATTTGCTATATGTAATATACTGATAGGAAATAACTTATGGTCTATTTTCTATATAGAAAGTATACATGTGTTGTACAAATAGTTAATTTAACAAATACTTAGATATTATATTTAAATAATATCTTGAGAAAATGAGTAAGTCATTTTTATGATTAATGCCCCTATTGGAAATGGTATATTATATAATGAAACTTATTATATCATGTTATGAAGGAATGATTAAATGGGATTAATTGATATATTATAAGAATTATTGCTATGTGCAAATATACATGATATGTGAGTTAGTACCTTTGCGAATAATTGCTAGGATTAATTTAAAGGGAGTCACTAATAGTGTTTTAAATTAGTGGACTAACTCTAAGCTTTATCTCAAAAGAATTGATAAGATGATTAGTAATTAAATATTCAAATTACTCAAATATAGTGTAGAGGTTTAAACGTGATTGATTAATTAATATTTTGGATAATTAATCGATAACGTATGAATTTATTGTTGTTGAGAATAATAAAACATAAGCGTGTAAAGGACTAATTGTGATTACAAAGGATAGTTAATTATCGAGAAATTTATTGGTAATATGTTGATTAATCATTATTTTGAATAAATAATATATTAATGAGCAAAGGATTAATAAATATAACGAGATTATATTTACTTGATTTATTGTTTTATACAAGCTTGCAATAATTAAACCTTTAACATATGGTAGTTATCTATATTGTATATAGTGCAATGTGACACATTAATGAGGCTATATATTATAGACTATATAGTAAGGTTAATTGTATTATGTAAGTTACATAATAATGTTTATGTGACTTCATGTGTGGGTGAACCTTATTTAGTATCATGTGGATATTTTAAGGAGTAAACAATTGTTAATTGATGAGTACTTCAATAAGTTATTATAATTAAAATTATAACCATTGTGATAATGAGTAATAATAATACCCAATTAAATTATAGTTGGTATTAAGGATAATGTACATGGATTATATGTTGATATATATGTACCCCTACTTGATACATTGAAATTAGAAATTTCATTTGTAATTTATTTATAACCTAAGTGAAAGGAAATGAAAAGTGTACATATATTATATAATCAAGTATATGAAATAAAATATGCATACATGATGTAGCCTTAGTAAGCATGATATAAATATTACATTAGTATAGTGTATTACATTTGCAAATTGTTGAGTGCTCAACTTCTTCTCACGTGAAGCCTAGCCTACACTACTCTATTCTCAATTTCAACAAATGTAGCTAATGAGTATAAGGGGAGTGGGATTCATGATGGATTCCACCAACTCCTCACCAACTTCTTGTTAACAATCAAATTCTTTCTCAACCTTTTGGTTTGAATTGATGGAGAAAACCATTGTCTGTGGCAAGCTTGGTCTATAAATAAGGCTCTCCTTCTTCCTTGCATTTGTTGAGATTTCTTTAAGTTAGAATTGAGAGCTAGTCCATTTATCTGTGATAAATATTCTTGAGTTATAAAGGAGTTAAGATAACAACAAGTGCAAATCCTTCAATTGCAGAGGTATAATCAAATATATTCATGTTCTTCATTTTCTGTAATTTTCTAAGTTCTTGATTCTTGAATTGATCATGAATTGATTGGTTAAGTGATTGGAATATGTTTATTAAGTGTTTAAAGAGTTAGTAAACATGTTCGGGTTGCAATATTGTATCTTAAGAATTGAATTGCTGAACGATTTCTGAGATGGGCTAAAGTTTCTGGCGAAGTAGAACAGTTCTATCTCTGGCCGGCCACCTACATAGTTGCGCCAGTTTTGTACTGGCCAGCAGCGTAGCTGCGCCAGGACCAGTTTCTGGACTTTGATTTCTGTTGCAGAACCTATTAAGTGTTGTTATGTTCTAGCAAGTGATATATCATTAGGCAAGCATGAAAACTAGAATTAACTTTATGATATATGTTTCTTGTTATAACATGCATGATTTCAACCATATTAGTATACGTTAGGGAAGAAAAACATATGTTTTGAAATGAAATTATGGTTTTTAATATTAACTTTGACATATGTGTATCACATGTGCCTTCTGATTTTGTGAACCCGATTGTATGGTTTATATTGACATGAAATACATGTTTAAAGTGTTAATCACACACTATCATACATTATTGATGAAAAACTTCATAGTTTGTAAATGAACTTATAACTTGTTAAAGTGAGCTTGCCTTGAACATACTATATATGTATTCTGATATTTGTAAATGACTTAGACATGCATGAAGTCAGAATTAACATGTATAAATAAGTACCTTGATATAGCATGAACGCGTTTGACCTCATTAGTGAGCATTTACTAAAGAAAGTAGAAGTGTTGAAATGAACTTTGACGTAGACATATCATGTTAATATTCTGACCTTTTTGAACATGATATATGGTTTAGATATGCATGATATGTGGATCTAAGTACACACTAGAACACATTGTTTAAATTAAAAATGATTTCAAAAGCAAAACTTGGACTTTTTGCAAACTAAGTTGAATGATCACAGTGTATTAGTGTTCTGACATGTTTAAGCATACATGTAAGTACTTTTAAATGTCATGTATGTGCACACACCTTACTAGACACTATGAAAGTTAGTTAAGCATGAATTAGATATGTTTTAAAGTAATTATCGATGCTAGTTATACATATATTGTAAAGGTATTTGTGAGCATGGGTCTTAACATTATTTTGATACCTCACACGTATACATGATGAACATAGTAACTTTGCATGACTAGTTTAAGTGTGACAAGGATTTTGAAAGGTGAACTTAGAAAGTTTAAATGTAATGGTTATATAAAACTCGAAAACTATAATTCCGTTAAGGTTTGAGAAACGTATAAATAATAAGGATCACATAAATTCTAAATATATGTCGAATACATTTAGTTAAGTGTGTGATACATGTATATGAAGGATGATAGTAAGTACGTATAGTTAAAGTATACCTATAAGTACATAGTTCTTCTCAAAATATGATGAGACAGTAAAACGAAGGTTCTAAGAACCAAGTTAGACAACAATGTATCAATTATTATTATGTTGAGAATGTATGGATGTGTATAACTGATAAGTATGAATCTATAATTATGTAATCGTGTAGGAATACACGAAGTGCAGATATCTTTACGCAGTTAAGTCGTAGTTGTTAAACTACGAATCAGGCAAGTATTTCAGTTCTTATTTGATATATGAATTCAATAACTGTTAGATGAATTATATTATGCCATGATGATGTTAACATATATATGAACTGTATATGAGATATGTATAAGATTGAAAGTTGATCTTTGATGATATTATTGTTATGTGAGAAGTAACATGCGTAGTATATATCGGTTGATTATGAATGCATGAACTGAGTATGATATTATTGATAGTAGTGTGCATACAAGCCAATCATGTATAATGACAAAGCACATACTTTGTAAACAATCTTATTTATTTATTAATAAAATATTCATTTAAGACATATAATTATCTACATGGTGCTGTTTTTATAATATGTAAATAACCCATAGTTTTAAGCAATGCTTTTAGAATCATGATGAGATCATGATAATGAGATCTAAATTCTTAGAAAGCTTAAAAATTAAAATAGTTCCCAATTGTGGGATTACTAAAATGGGGATTAGTAAATCCGGATAGATTGGTACATATGTTGCTTGCTCATTGGATGACGATGACTGATCTCATGGTCATTTGTGTGGAGACACTAAAGCAAGTATGTAGGTGCTTATTGGAGAATAAGTTCACTGAACGTGACTCGCTATGGAATACCTAATGGAGTTTTACTCGCCTGTCAATAGGAATTCCTAATGTGATAGTAGTACCTATGATCCTTGGACTTGAGATCATCATAGTATCTTGTATGTAACAAATTATACTTTGACCAATTCCTTAAGGCCTTTTAAGGCATATATAGGGTATGCTTGGGTGTAATGAGTTACATATGGAGATAATGAATGATCAATAAAGAATCTACCACCTCTAGTAAAAGAAGAGATATGTCCTATGTGATTCGTTAAATGACAACCCAGGAATCCTTGGCCAAGGTAGAATGAAATTAGAAAGAGGTTTCTAATTTGCATTATTTGGAGTTGTGCATTTTCTAATCGAAATACATATGATTAAATAAATTAAGACTTGACAGTAAATCCATGTCTTATATTTAATTGGGATATTGTATGGTGGAAGGATTGAATTGTACGGTAACTATTAACTCACAGGATCTTTTATGATTAATGTTGAAATCTATATTATCTGAAAAGTCGTTGATCGCTAGGGAGGCTTATCCCTATTGTAGAATAAATGTTATTTATTTAAATAGATTATTAGTTTAATTTATTTATTTAAATAAGATTAGAATTGTTCTAATTGATTTATTCACAACCGGTTTAATATGGAGAACCTAAAGGGTCACACCATAAAAGGAAGAAGAATTATTTAAGAAAAAAATGGCATGATAGTAATAATGCATTAAGTATAATTAATTTAATCTATGATGATAGAATAAATTAAATAGCTTAATGTTTATTATTTAATATTTTAAAGATATTAAATATAAATTAATAAGAGGAGTCTTATTAATATTATTATTATTATTATTATTTTAATTCTAAAGGAGTTTAGGAATTAATATAATATCAGTACTCTCTCTCAATCCTAATAAAGATTAGAATATAAATTAATTAAAAGTATTTAATTAATTAATTAAATAAAACCCTATTCTAATTGGATTAGGAGGGTTAACCTAATATCTATATAAGAGAGTCTTATATCAGAAATAAGGTACGTTAATTTTTCAAGAGTTGGGAGTACACATATTCTATAGAGATAGAAACAAGGGTTAAGCCAATAACCCATCTTACTGAGTTCTTCATCTTCCTTGGTGGATCACCGTTAGAGGCCAAACATTTGGGTGGCTGGCATTGATCAAGGGAAGGAGCCACTACAGAGGAATCAAAGGAATCAAAGGAGTAGAACTTGTACCTGAGGAAGCTTGGATCTTCAAAGGTATAATTCTGTTTTTCTCCTTCTTCATTCACTGATAATTGATGCACAAGAATGATCATGGTAATGGGTTTGTATAAATTTTTGAAAACCTAGTTTTTTACGCTTCCGCCCTATTTATGTGATTTGATTGCATGATTGCGTTACGTACAAACCCAACTGTGGTATCAGAGCCAATCTTGTGCTAATTATTAGTCTATGTGATTCCATACATGTATGATATGCGATTGGATCGAGTTCTGGGCAACAAAAATTTTTCAGATTCTACGTTGCTGCGCCGGTACAATGCAATATTACTGCGCAGCTGCGCCGATTCCCCTTACATTCTTGGCGCAGCTGCGCAACTGGACAGGAACTGAATTTTTTTTTGTGTTTTATTTAATTAAATGAATGGTTTATTTAATTAATAAAGGTTTAAAATAAAGATGTTTATTTTATATGAAATGAGATTTCAGAATTGCTAAAATTAAAGAGTTTAATTTGGAATTGTTTTTGAATGAAATAAAGGAGTTTATTCTTCCAAAAACAAAGTTTAGCAAACTTTTGCCCATTAACTGATATTAATACATATATGGAATGTTTTTTTTTCGTGATATGAATAAGTTTTATTGATACGTATGATGATATGTATGGTAATAAAAGGGATTGATTATGGACTATGACCAATGTGATTGGATTTTATTTTGGTTGAATGCTTGAATGAATGGATTTTATAAAATGGGGTCTGCGTACCTCGTCTTCTCTAGTTTTATTCTCTATGTAAATTCTATCTCCTTTCTATGTACTTTCCCTTGACTGCTGATCAAGGTTTCTATTTAATTTTAAATAGTTAATGTAATAGAGATAGTTAGAATTATCTTGAAGAAACTGGAGACCAAGGAGCAAGGAGCACGTGAAGACCCGTTTGTATGGAGCCCGGGTTTAAATGTAATAGTTACGTTTAAATTTAAATTTTTGCACTCCTAGGTTTGACCTTTTGGTTCACTTGGTGGCTCTAGTGAACCAAACTAGAATAAAAGTCCATAATCAATCCGGGTAGAATATAGTATTCTATATTGCATGCTAAATATTATATATATTATATTTTATACAAACATGCTTCGCATGTTTAATAAAATGACGCGTATTTTATATATATATGTGCATGCGCGCTTAAAAAGATGAGACAAATAATAACAAACCCCTCAAAGAAATATTATTAATTCTGAAGCGTTCAAATGATATTTGGAATATCGAACGTCGCCTTCTAGCATGATTAGTTAATAGAGTATTAAATATTTAATATGAGTTTGTTGTGCTATCCACAAGGCGAGTATTGAATATTTAAGATGTTAATTAATCACATTTGATGCTTATCAAGAAAATTGAACGATCTAGTCTTGTTGTGCTATCCACAAGGATGAAAATTTTTCTTTTTTGAATTTATGGAAGTGCTAGGCTGGACTTAACTTAAATCATTTTAGTTCGGATGTGCACACACATGACCATTATGATTTAAGAGGCAAAATAAAAGGAGTTACATGGTGATGTAATTGACAAGAGTTGTCTACCTATTTATTTGTATATCGCTTGTTGTGCTATCCACAAGGTTATATACATTTGAAATGGGATCCTTAATCTCACTAGCAAATCTTTAATTAGATGTTGCCGAACTATATGAGTGAGGGTAATATAGTTTGATGAAAATAGTGGGAGATACCAATTTAAAATAAAGACCTAAATTTATTTTGGTATGCAAAGTTAATAAAATGAATGTTTGCTAAAATGTTATCTTTTCACATGCAGAATTTTAAAATGTTAAAATCACTAATCTCACTACGAAGCATACTTGATGCAAATAAGCTTACCGGCCCGAATTATGAGGACTGGCTAAGAAATCTGAGAATTGTTCTCACTGCTGAAAAGATTTTTTATGTCCTAAATTCCACTATCCCTGAATCTGTTTCAGAAATAGCCTCTGAGGAAGAGATTGCCACTTTCAATAAGTGGCAAGATGATGCATCTGTGGCTCAATGCATCATGCTCGCATCCATGAATAACGAGCTTCAGCGTCAGCACGAAAAAATGGATGCTCCTGCTATGCTGCTTCACCTCAAGGAGTTGTATGGTGAACAGAGTAGGACTGCTAGATATGAGATATCTAAGGAGCTCTTCCGATCTCGGATGACCGAGGGCACTGCCGTCGAGACTCATGTTCTGAAGGTAATCAATTTGATTGAACGCCTTGGACAGCTTGGGTTCGTCATGGATGGGGAGTTGAGTCAAGACTTGGTCTTGCAGTCACTCCCTGAGACCTTCTCGCAGTTTGTGATTAATTTTCACAAGAATAAGCTAGATGTCAGCTTACCTGAGCTGCTTAACATGCTGAAAACTACATAAGGTCACTTCTCATCCAAGAAGAACCATGTCTTGATGGTGGATTCTTCCAATAAAAGGAAGAGGCCCAAGGTGTCTTCTGAAAAGAAGAAATCTAAGAAGGCTAAGGGAAAAGGGAAAGAAAAGGAGCAAAAGAAACCTGAACCAGCTAAAGGAATGTGCTTTCATTGCAATGAGCCGGGACATTGGAAGAGGAACTGCAAGAAGTTTCTAGCAGAGAAGAAGCTTGGAGAAGCTTCGACTTCCAATCAAGGTTTGTTTATGATTGAAATTAATTTTTCTGAAAGTCAAAATTCTACTTGGGTATTGGATACCGGCTGTGGTTCTCATATATGTAATACTGTGCAGGGACTGGTCAGAAGTAGAAAGCTGAACAAAGATTAGGTGATCCTACGAGTGGGAAATGGAGCAAAAGTTGCTGCATTAGCTGTAGGAACTTATTGTTTAGCAATTCCTTCGGGCAAATCCATTTATCTTAATAATTGTTATTATGTTCCGAATATTATTAAAAATATTATTTCAATTTATGTATTAGATATGGAAGGTTTTGACATTATTATAAAGAACAATGGTTGTTCTATTTATAAAGACGATTTTTTATATGGTATTGAAAATTTGCGAAATGGACTTTATACACTTGACTTACAAGAAAATATATTTCAAATTGAACAAATTAAGAAAAGGAAAAGAGATGATATTAATTATACCTATATGTGGCACTGTAGACTCGGTCATATCAATGAAACAAGATTATCCAAGTTGCATAAAGATGGGCTCCTCGAGCTATCTGATTATGAATCATATCCAACTTGTGAATCTTGTCTCATGGGTAAAATGACTAAATCTCCTTTTAGTGGAAAAGGAGAGAGAGTTACAGAGTTGTTGGCATTGATTCACACAGACGTTTGTGGACCTATGACAACAAGTGCACGGGGTGGGTATTCTTATTTTATTACTTTCACTGATGATCACTCAAGATTTGGATATGTGTATTTAATGAAATACAAATCAGAATCATTTGAAAACTTCAAAGAGTTCAGAAGTGAAGTAGAGAAACAAACGGGCAAGAGTATTAAGATACTTCGATCAGATCGAGGTGGAGAATACTTAAGCAGTGAGTTTCTTAATTGTCTTAGAGAAAATGGTATAATCTCACAATGGACTCCTCCAGGTACACCACAGTTAAATGGAGTATCTGAAAGGAGAAATCGAACACTGTTGGACATGGTTCGATCCATGATGAGTTTTACCGGCCTTCCAATTTCCTTCTGGGATATGCCCTAGAAACGGCTGCATACCTACTTAACAAGGTACCTACCAAATCCGCCCCAAAGACTTCATATGAGATGTGGAAAGGGAGGAAACCAAATCTTAAGCATGTTAAGACTTGGGGTTGTCCAGCTTATGTCAAAAAGTTTGAAAATGATAAGCTACAGACTAAATCCGATAAGTATAGATTTGTGGGATACCCTAAAGAAATCGTAGGGTATTATTTCTATCATCCAACTGATCAAAAGGTGTTTGTTGCGAAATATGCTACCTTCTTGGAGAAAGAGTTTATCCATGAAGGGGTCAGTGGGAGTAAGATATATCTTGAAGAAGTTCAAGAACCACAAGTTACCATGGACCAAAGTCAAGTACCTAACCAAGTAGAAGAACCTACTGTACCACACCCTGTTCGTAAATCTGAAAGAGTACCGAAGATACCTGAGAGGTATGGATTCGTTATAGAGGATGACGATGAGGTACACATCATGAATGATGATGATCCATTGAATTACGAACAGGCTATGAGTAATAAAGACTCAGGGAAATGGCTTGAAGCCATGAAATCCGAAATGGACTCCATGTATGAAAACAAAGTATGGTCTTTGGTTTCACCACCTGAAGGTATTAAACCTATTGGGTGTAAATGGGTTTTTAAGAAAAAGACTGGAGCAGACGGAAAGGTAGAGACCTATAAGGCCCGACTGGTTGCAAAAGGTTTCAAACAAAGACAAGGAGTTGACTATGATGAAACCTTCTCACCAGTAGCCATGCTCAAGTCCATTCGGATTTTGCTTGCGATTGCAGCTTACAACGACTATGAGATCTGGCAGATAGACGTGAAAACGGCCTTCCTCAATGGGAAACTTGAGGAGTATGTGTATATGACACAGCCAGAGGGATTTATTTCAAAAGTTGGAACAAATCAAGTCTGTAAGCTACAACGATCCATTTATGGGTTGAAGCAAGCTTCTCGTAGATGGAACATTCGTTTTGATGAGACAATCAAAGAGTTTGATTTTATCAAAAAAGAGGATGAACCATGTGTATACAAGAAGGTTAGTGGGAGCACAGTATCATTCCTTGTATTATATGTTGATGATATATTACTGATAGGGAATGACATTCCTATGTTACAATCCATTAAAATCTGGTTATCTAAAAACTTCTCCATGAAGGACTTGGGTGAAGCATCCTATATTTTGGGGATAAAGATCTATAGAGATAGATCTAAAAGGATGCTCGGCTTATCCCAAGGAACGTACATTGATACGATGCTAAAGAGGTTTAGCATGGAAGATTCCAAAAGAGGGCTCATGCCGATGAGCCATTGAATAAATCTCTCCAAGAAACAGGCCCCAAAGACACCTGAGGAGAGAGACCGTATGAGTAAGATCCCTTATGCTTCTGCAATAGGATCTATCATGTACGGTATGATATGTACTAGACCGGATGTTGCTCATGCACTTAGTGTAACAAGCAGATACCAGTCGAATCCAGGAGAAGAGCACTGGAAGGCAGTGAAAAATATCCTAAAGTACTTGAGAAGGACTAAAGATATTTTTCTTGTCTACAGTGGGTCTGCATTAAAACTCGAGGGATTCACAGACTCAAGTTTTCAAACAGACCAAGATGACAGTAAATCTGTTTCAGGGTATGTGTTTACCTTGAACGGAGGTGCAGTGAGTTGGAAGAGTTCCAAGCAGCAAACGGTTGCTGATTCAGTGACAGAGGCAGAGTATATAGCTGCAAGTGAAGCTACAAAGGAAGCTGTTTGGATGAAGAAGTTCATAACTGAACTTGGTGTGATTCCTAGCATTAGAGAAGCAGTTCCCGTATACTGTGACAACACCGGAGCGGTTGCACAGGCTAAGGAACCCAGGTCTCATCAGAAATCTAAACACGTGTTGCAGCGATTTCACTTGATCAGGGAGATCATTGAAAGAGGAGACGTCACCTTGGAGCGTGTGGACTCTCAAGACAACATTGCAGATCCATTTACTAAAGCTTTAACACAACAGTAGTTTGATCGTCACTTAGAGAAGATGGGTATGAGATACCATGGCGATTGGCTTTAGTGCAAATGGGAGATTGATAGTAGTGTGCATACAAGCCAATCATGTATGATGACAAAGCACATACTTTGTAAACAATCTTATTTATTTATTAATAAAATATTCATTTAAGGCATATAATTATCTATATGGTGCTGTTTTTATAATATGTAAATAACCCATAGTTTTAAGCAATGCTTTTAGAATCATGATGAGATCATGATAATGAGATCTAAATTCTTAGAAAGCTTAAAAACTAAAATAGTTCCCAATTGTGGGATTACTAAAATGGGGATTAGTAAATCCGGATAGATTGGTACATATGTTGCTTGCTCATTGGATGAGGATGACTGATCTCATGGTCATTTGTGTGGAGACACTAAAGCAAGTATGTAGGTGCTTATTGGAGAATAAGTTCACTGAACGTGACTCGCTATGGAATACCTAATGGAGTTTTACTCGCCTGTCAATAGGAATTCCTAATGTGATAGTAGTACATGTGATCCTTGGACTTGAGATCATCATAGTATCTTGTATGTAACAAATTATACTTTGACTAATTCCTTAAGGCCTTTTAAGGCATATATAGGGTATGCTTGGGTGTAATGAGTTACATATGGAGATAATGAATGATCAATAAAGAATCTACCACCTCTAGTAAAAGAGGATATATGTCCTATGTGATTCGTTAAATGACAACCCAGGAATCCTTGGCCAAGGTATAATGAAATTAGAAAGAGGTTTCTAATTTGCATTATTTGGAGTTGTGCATTTTCTAATCGAAATACATATGATTAAATAAATTAAGACTTGACAGTAAATCCATGTCTTATATTTAATTGGGACATTGTATGGTGGAAGGATTGAATTGTACGGTAACTATTAACTCACAGGTTCTTTTATGATTAATGTTGAAATCTATATTATCTAGAAAGTCGTTGATCGCTAGGGAGACTTATCCCTATTGTAGAATAAATGTTATTTATTTAAATAAATTATTAGTTTAATTTTTTTATTTAAATAAGATTAGAATTGTTCTAATTGATTTATTCACAACCGGTTTAATATGGAGAACCTAAAGGGTCACGCCATAAAAGGAAGAAGAATTATTTAAGAAGAAAATGGCATGATAGTAATAATGCATTAAGTATAATTAATTTAATCTATGATGATAGAATAAATTAAATAGCTTAATGTTTATTATTTAATATTTTAAAAATATTAAATATAAATTAATAAGAGGAGTCTTATTAATATTATTATTATTATTATTATTATTTTAATTCTAAAGGAGTTTAGGAATTAATATAATATCAGTACTCTCTCTCAATCCTAATAAAGATTAGAATATAAATTAATTAAAAGTATTTAATTAATTAAATAAATAAAACCCTATTTTAATTGGATTAGGAGGGTTAACCTAATATCTATATAAGAGAGTCTTATATCAGAAATAAGGTACGTGAATTTTTCAAGAGTTGGGAGTACACATATTCTATAGAGATAGAAACAAGGGTTAAGCCAATAACCCATCTTACTGAGTTCTTCATCTTCCTTGGTGGATCACCGTTAGAGGCCAAACATTTGGGTGGCTGACATTGATCAAGGGTAGGAGCCACTACAGAGGAATCAAAGGAATCAAAGGAGTAGAACTTGTACCTGAGGAAGCTTGGATCTTCAAAGGTATAATTCTATTTTTCTCCTTCTTCATTCACTGATAATTGATGCACAAGAATGATCATGGTAATGGGTTTGTATAAATTTTTGAAAACCTAGTTTTTTACGCTTCCGCCCTATTTATGTGATTTGATTGCATGATTGCGTTACGTATAAACCCAACAATTATATGCTATGTGATGCATGAAAACTGTTAGAATTGCTGAGCTGTCGCACTCACTCTTGCAAATAACCATTTTTGCAGGTTAAGGACTCACGATAAAAGTTACGTGCTACGTGATAGAGTTCAAATATTATTGTTTATTTAAATACATACTCTTGAACCATGCTTAAGTTCTAGAAGATGTCTGCGATGGTAGATTACAATGTTTTATACATGTTTAAATTGTCAAGTTGTGTTATGTAACACATAGGGGTTTCAAACTGTGATGTTTACGTTTATACAGTAATTCGAGTATAGTGAATCATATTATTATAATTGATTCGAGGTTTAGTAATTGGTTCAAGATTATGAACTCAATGAAAGATGTTATACAAGGAGATAGAAAAGTTTAAGTTATTCCGCATTTTTGTAAACATCGAGTATGATTTATAGACTGGGATGGTATATGACCAAGGTTTAAAAACTTATAAAAAGTTTGGGGTCATTATACAAGATCTTGGATATGAAGAGAAATTATATTTCTGTATTGTAATAAGTGAAATTTATTCATTAAGTTTGAATAAAAGTTGTATAGTTCTGCGATAGATGTATCGTGGCGGACCGGATCCGAGGTGATCGAGAGACCCGAATTTGGGGTCGTCACAATCAAAGAGTCACGCATTGGACCAACTTGCAAAAAACTATTAAAACCCGGATGAGTTGGTACATCCATTTCCAAAATACCAACTGGCGACTCTGTCTCAATCGGTCCAATCAATAAAATCAAACTTTTCAAAAAATCATCGATACATATGTCGGTACCGGTTTCTTACGAAATTCACCCTTTAAAACGGAACCCCAAAGACAAAGCGAAAGCGAAAGAGAAAAGAATAAAATTAGAAAATCGGGGCACTCCTCTCTCGTCGCACGGATAAGAGACGATGGCAAACAACCAAAGAGAAATAAACCCCCCTTTCAACGAAAGAGAGGGCACGAAGGGGGAATTTTTTTTTCGCCCAGCGTCGACAGGTGGCGACTCTGCTGGGGATCAAAGAGGGCTTAAGTCGCGATCAAACTTTTTGATTTTCATTCTGCATATGCATTTGTGTGAATGATCTTTGTGTGTGTCAATCTTTTAGCATCTTGTATTAGTGCATCGCATAATATATTAGTGCTTCGCACAATGTCATCATATTACATGCGGTGAGGACGTGAATGTATGTTGTGTGGTACCTCCATTAGGGGGCAATCCCGTCAATTGTTTATTACTGGACTCCTATGGATGTTTCCATTGTGAGGCTCAGGAAAGGCACCACTCAGATCCGCTCCAATCGAAACATGGATATTTTCATCAAGTAGATTGCGAAGATCTGGGAACCAATTTCAAACAGCCCGTGAGAGTAACCCTAAGATAGGTCAACCTCTAATAAACCAAATGTGCGGTGTGCTTCTTCATGCCCTATTTAATCTTCCATGTATGTAAATGACCGTTATCTTGAACTATCATACACACATCTTTCACATCCTGTCATCAATTCGACTAACCCGTTGTATTGCAGGAAAAGATTAAAAAACCATTAAACTGATGCATAGCATGTCATGCATCCCTATCCACCAATATCCAGTCTAAAATAGATATCGGTTGTTGTGCAGATTGGTCCTAAAACCCGATCGCGAGCCAAAAAGGCCCTTTCACCAGTCCAAATGGCTGAAGGAAGTTCATCAGAACCCATCCCAGTATCTCGAGATGAATTCGAGGAGTTTAAGAAGCAAATGGCCGAGATAACGACCCTATTAAAAGAACAGTGCAAAGTATCTTAGGAATCTAAGCACAAGATTCCGACTGAATCCTCTGTGCAAGGAGACATGAAAGTACCCGAGGAGGAAGGTGATACCCATACGTCCACACCTATATCTCCCCTCGATGTTAAAGTACCCAAGGAGGCCCCGATCCAGAAGACAACATGGGACATCACAATCCTTCGGGAGGACAAAGACACTGGAGACATTAGGAAGAAAGTTAGACAGATGGAAGACATTATCCGGTCTATGAAAGGGACAGGATCCCACGGGAGCGTGAATTACTCGGATCTGTGTATTTTCCCAAAGGCGAGATACCTGGATAAGTTTCAAATCCCAGAGTTTGAGAAATACAACGGATTGGGAGACCTATACACTCACTTGAAAGTATACATAGGTGAACTTGGAACTTACGCCGAGGAAGAAAACCTCAGGATGCAGCTGTTTCAGAAGAGCCTTACCGGTGAAGCCCGAACATGGTACGCACGAATAGACAATTCCAAAGTCAGAGGTTGGGAAGATTTGGCCCATGCTTTCCTTAACCAATACAGTTTTCAATCCTAGATGGCACCTGATCGTTATCAAGTTACCAAAGTTAAGAAACTGGGTAATGGATCGTTCAGAGAATATGCGCAGCGGTGGAGGCGAATGGCGGCCCAAGTCAACCCACCAATGGATGAGGGTGAGATGGTAACCACCTTCATTGATATACAAGAAGCCCCTTTCTACGAGAGATTCCTCGTCGGGTTAGGAAAATCCTTTTCCAAAATGATCAAACACGGGGAAATGGCAGAAATGGGTTTGAAGTCTGGAAAAATCAAAGGCCTCACTACTTTAGAAGCCGTAGCCGAGCACATACAGCCGGGAAATTATGCAAGCGCTCCCAAAAGAGGATCAAAGAGGAAGGAAGAGGATGTCTCGTTAGTATTGCAAGGACAATATGCTTACAAGAGCCTTAACTCACCTATCCAGAGGTAGAACCCTCATCCCGCGAATTTTCAAAATCCTACAGCAATGAAAGTTAGGGAAAATAAGCGAAGAAGGATATTTACTCCTTTGTGAGACTCCTTGGAAAATATATTAGCCCTGCTGATAGCCCAAAAAAAGATCATTGAGCTTGCTCCACCTTCCGATCCAAATGGAAGGCAATTCGATTCCAGCAAGAAATGCGCCTACCATTCCAACTCACCGGGGCATGATACTCAGGAGTGTTGGACTCTGAAGCACAAAATTCAAAACTTGATTGACAGCGGGGAGATTATAGTCAAAAGCCCTGAGCAGCCGAATGTCAATAACAACCCTCTGCCTCAGCATACGGAGGAAGGAGTCAACATGATCAGTACCGAAAGCAGGGAAAATCGTAAATACCCGAGGAAGATGGAGAGTTACCCTCAGCACATGACCGTGCAATATGGGGATACCCTGAAGAAAAGTACGGGGTAGAGCAAGAATTAGCTTCAATCAGAGCACAGGTGGATCAGCTAGCTGAATTGGTGGTATACCAACACCAGTTGACCCGATAGCTCATCAACCAGGTCTTATCAAAGCCAAATGACCCCATATCTGTCCAATATATTTCCACCTCCAGAAGGGATCGGATCCGTTGCCCAGGGTAGAACAAATGGACTGAAAAGATGGCTCGAGAAGCTAGATTGCAAAGCCATCGAGATTTTGTCGGCAAACAAAAATTCACCCCGTTGAGGCAATCCAGGGAGGAGATTCTTTGTACCTTGATCGAGGAGGGGAAGATTACAGACTTTCTGCCACCCCCAGATACGAGATTGAAGTGTTTTGTTCCTTCCAGATCCTACCTTTACCATTCAAATGCCCCTGGACATGCCACGGAAGAATGTTCGGCCCTGCGACATCTAATCCAGAACTTAATTAAATCAGGAGAACTCGATTCAATGAACAAAGCTGAGATCTTCTCTGAGGAAGAGATAAACTACCCTTGACGACCGAGGAATTTAGAAGGTATGATAGCCGTTATCCTTTGCATGGAAGGAATATTCGGCGGACCCATAACCATCCAAGGAGTATCTGAGCAGAGAAAAAAAGCCACTCTCTAGATACCAGCGCCTAAACCCTTGATGTTGGCCCCTTGGCCACAACTCCCAATTCTCAGCCTGAAGAAGGTACCGTGGAATTACGGGGAAGGTATAAAATTGGCACCTGACTGTACTGCCATCATACCTAGGGAGAATACATGTTACCTCCCAGGGCGTTTGGCGAAACCGGCAACCAAGGTATTGGGAAGGTATCTACTGGAAAGATCAAAGAGTTCCTCCATAAGATGGGACACGGTGAAGCCAGGACGGTGAGGTAATTGGAGGCTGAACCCCATCAAATCTCCATATTGGATTTGGTTTTAGATTCTGATGACCATTGTCAAATCTTGATCCAAGTATTGGAGGAAGCACACTTAACCAAGAATATCGATACTGAGAAATTCCAGCACTTTATCAGCCATATACTGGACAGTAATGTGATATCCTTCACTGACGACGATATACCCGCCGAAGGAACTGGGCATCACAAACCATTGCATATCACTGTCGTTTCATCAGGATATGTGGTAGGTGGCGTGCTAATCGATGGAGGGTCGTCTTTAAACATCTGTCCACAAGATACTCTAGAGAAGATGAAGATCAACCCGAACCAAATTCGGGAAAGCTATGTCGTGGTACGGGCTTTCGACGGATCAAGAAGGGATACCGTGGGGGAGATTGAGCTTCCTGTGGAGATTGGCCCTTTCACTTTCAATATACCTTTTTAGATCTTGAAGATCACTACCGGGTATAATCTGTTGTTAGGACGACCATAAATCCATATGGCTAGCGTCGTTCCTTCAACACTTCATCAACAACTGAAATATATTGTCAACGACAATCTGGTGACTGTCAGTGCAGAACCTGATTATCCTGTTCATGACCTGGTAGATATGCCCCTGATCGGTGTGAATGAAGGTGTCGAGCCTGCCAGTTTTTAAGCCTTCAAAATCAGCAATCCGCTATATAACTCTGTGGGGAGGGCCTGTCTTAATTCCCTGGATATCTCCATAGGTGTTGGTAGTTGGCCAAAAAATGATATCCCGAGGACATCGACTAGGCCGGAGATTGGGGAAGAATGGCCAAGGAATCAAGAACCCAATTCGTATACCCACGCAGTTGGGAAAGGCTGGACTTGGATATTCTGGTGGATCCAAGCATCAGGATTTTCACAAGCATAAACCAGTTAATCATCTGATTCACCTCAAGCCAAACCTTGGTGAAGCTGGATTTAAAGAGCCACTCAAGAAGATCCCCCTCATTATTTTAAACCTTCTGATTCCTAAAGTCAATCAAAGAGGACATCAGACAGACAGGGATGAAAAGCCTATCCAGGAGTTGGCCCGGAAGGCCAAAGACAAGAAGTTTCTGGAAGAAATTCAGTTGCAATTCCTGAGCAGTTTTTACCACTCTGAAGAGGACCTGAAGAAGTCCGCGACGGGGCAGATCTGTCAAGTGATCAACCTATTCTCCCAGTCCTTAACTGGGGAAATGTAAACATCCCGAGCGAGGATCCAAAGACCAGTTCCAAACCAGTTATGGCCATCTTGGAAGACTGCGACTCTAGTTGCGCGTCTATCTCAGCGACTCCCCAGGAGCTCATGACCAGCAATTGGACGATCACCCCACAGATCATCCGTAAAAGGTAAAAACCAGGAAGCGACCGCTGACAGGGAGCTTTACCTTTATCTATATTTATGTCTGTTTTATGTCATCTATAGCTTGTTATTGCTTGTTGTCATATTAACTGATGAATCCTTTTGTAATTGACAACTACTTGTATATATTTAGCAATCAGGTTTTTGTATCAGGTTTCCCAATTTTCATGTTTCTAGCCACGTCCATGGTTTACCGAATTTGAGTAATGATTATAATTTTGACATAGAATTTGACTTTGACTTGATGGGAATCGAGCAGGAGGAAGGGGATGATGACGAGGTGCCTGAGGAAATTAAAGCATGGGTCGAAGATAAACCTAAACCCAACCTCGATCAAACCACTACCGTAAATATCGGAACCAACCTTCCCTCTAATCAAGAAAAAGAACTAATTCAACTCTTAACCAAATTCAAGGATGTTTTTGCCTGGACTCATGAAGACATGATAGGTCTATCCACTGACATCGTCGTCCATCGACTACCAATTAAAGAAGGGTTCAAACCAGTCAAGCAGAAACTGAGACGGTTGAAACCAGAATGGAGCCTGAAGGTCAAAGAGGAAATTATCAAACAGTTCAAAGCGGGAATAATTATGGTGTCAACGTACCCTGAATTGTTGTCCAACGTAGTCCCAGTGCCGAAATCTGGAGGAAAGGTGCAAGTTTATGTAGATTATTGAGATCTTAACAAAGCCAGCCTTAGGGATGACTTCCCAGTGCCGTTTATCCATGTATTAATCGACAACACTGTGCAGTTCGAGATGTATTCTTTCGCTGATTGCTTTGCTGGATATCACCAGATCATGGTTGCTAAAGAAGACAGGGAAAAGACCGCCTTTATTACCCCGTGGAGAACCTTTTGTTATCGGAGACTAGCTTTTGGCCTTACCAATGCTGGCGGTATTTATCAAAGCGCTATGATGACCTTATTCCACGGTATGATGCACAAAGAAGTCGAGGTGTATGTGGATGATATCATCGTAAAGTCCCGACAGGCTGATGATCATTACACCCATCTCTAAAAGTTATTTGAACGACTTCGCAAATTTAATCTGAAGTTGAACCCAGCAAAATGTGCTTTTGGTGTGAAATCCGATAAACTACTGGGATTTCTCGTGAGCAACCGGGGCATTGAATTGGATCCTGCAAAAATCAAAGCCATCACGGAAATGCCTGAACCAAAGACAGAAAAGGAAATCCAAGGTTTCCTGAGAAGAATAAACTTCATCACCCGGTTCATATCGCAGTTGACAGCAACCTGTGAACCCATTTTAAAACTATTAAGGAAGAACTCTTCGGGAAAATGGAATGAAGACTGCCGAAAAGCCTTCCACATCATCCAGAAGAGGTTGATTGAAGCACCTATTTTGGTACCCCCAAATGATGGGATTCCATTGTTCATATATATCTCAGTCAACTCCAACGCTATGGGTTGTCTACTGGGGCAAAAGGATGACATGGGGAAAGAAAGAGCTATCTATTATCTCAATAAGCACTTCAGCAGCGGCGAACAAAAATATACTCTGATAGAAAGAACCTGTTGTGCATTAGCTTGGGCAGCCACGAGGTTACAACATTATCTACACGACCATACCACTTATCTCATATCGAGGATGGATCCTTTGAAATACATCTTCAGCAAGCCAATTTTGAACTGCCGTCTATCTAAGTGGCAGTTAATCCTTCAACAGTTCGACATCATATATGTCACCCAAAAGTCCATCAAAGGGCAAGGGATTGCGGATCACCTGTCAGCTGCACCAACAGGGGGTTTTGAACCTTTGGAAATGTATTTCCCTGAGGAGGAAGTGTTGATTGTTCAACTGATCGATAAGGAGGATCAAGGTCAATTCTGGAAAATGTATTTTGACGGCGCATCAAACACTAAGGGTGCCGGAGCCGGGGCAGTCCTGGTATCTATCACGGGAGACAATACCCCGTGGCAACCAAGTTGCATTTCAACAACTCCAACAATCTCGCAGAATATGAAGGGTGCATTGTGGGGTTGAAGCTGGCTCAGTCCCCAGAACCGGAATGATTTCGCTGATGCGTTAGCCACATTAGCCTCACTGGTGATCCTGTCAGCAAGAAAGGGAATGCCTGTCATCACTTTCGTTGTGCAGAATACACCATCATATGGAAATAATGTAGGGGAGATATCAAATGAGATACCACCTGTGGGACCATCTAGGTACCACCATATCAAAGAATATCTGCGAGATCAATCAACCCCGAAAGGGATGTGTCAAGCCGCGAAGAAGCGCATACAGAAAATGGCTATGAATTTCTACCTAAGTGGAGATACTCTCTATAAGAGAGATCTAGGTGTAGGCCTTCTGAGATGTCTAGACCAGGAGCAAGCCCAGCGACTTATGAATGAAGTATATGGTGGAGTATGCAGACCATATATGAGTGGACCCCTGCTTGCCAAAAAGATTCTCAGGACAGGACACTACTGGATATCCCTCAAAGCGGATTGCGATGATCATGTCAAGCGTTGCTATCAATGCCAGATCCACGCCAACATTATTCACGCGCCTCCGAATTAACTACATTGCATGACATCACCATGGCCTTTTTCCATGTGGGGAATGGACGTGATAGGACTAGTTGAGCCTAAAGCCAGTGACGGTCATCGATTCATCTTCACTATGATTGACTACTTTACCAAATGGGTGGAAGCAGCATCTTTCCCCAGGGTCACCAAGGAGGTCATCGTTGGTTTCATTAGAAACAACGTCATCTGTCTGTATGGACAACCCGAGGTTATCATATCAGACAATGCGAAGAACCTAAATAACGAGATGATGAGGGAACTGTGCAGTAAGTTCAATATCAAACACCTCAATTCGGTTATTTATCATCCCAAAATGAACAGCGCGGTGGAAGCGGCTAATAAGAACATCAAGAAGATAATGATGAAGATGTCAGCAAATCACCGGGGATGGCCTAAACTATTGCCATTAACCCTACTTGCATACCGGACATCGACTCGAACCTCGATTGGGGCAACACCCTACTCACTAGTATATTGTATGGAGGCTTTACTTCCTGTCGAAGTGGAGATGGAATCACTAAGAGTGATCCTAGATGCCCAGATAGAGGAGAGCCAATGGATACAAGATCGATACGATCAGTTATCCCTTATAGATGAAAGGCGAGCTGCTGCTATATTCCACGGTCAACTCTATCAACAGCGAATGTCCCAATCTTATAACAAGAAGGTGCGACCTCGGAATTCAAGGAGTATGATTTGGTACTAAGAAGATCATTCCGGGCCAGGATGCAGCTAAGGGAAAATTTGCCCCAAATTGGGAAGGACCCTTTCTTGTCAAAGCAGTCCTATCGAGCGGAGTTTTGAAATTGGAAGAGATGGACGGTGAGGAATTCCCGCAACTGATCAATTTCGACTCGGTGAAACGGTATTATGTCTGAGACCCTTTTCGCTTTCAAACTGGACTACTACGAAAGACTTGATCTCCTATCTGTGGGAGTATGTAGGCAGCCATTTATGGTGCAGTCTAACCCTTGAAAAACATCAAAATCCTATCAAATCTTACCCTTGAAAAACATTAAAAATCACATCAAATCAAACCAAAAACATCAAAATCCTATCAAATCAAACTCAAACCTAGATAAACCCTTTTCAAGCTTTTTAGGTCTGAGCCTGAACTACGAACGACCTGATCTCCTATCTGTGGGAGTACGTAGGCAGCTATTTATGGTGCGGTCTTACCTTAAGAAAAATCCAAACACTTTCCTAACCTATACAAAAATCCAAAACCTATCCATCAAGCCCAAACCAATCGACGGCTCTTGCGGAGGGGACCTAGTGACACCTCAGCATCACTCCCGCCGAATCTGATGCCACATGACGAGACTAGGGCTATGTCGACATAATAAGTCATGAAGCAAAAATGGTAACCGTGGACATGGTTAGACATGTGCAAACCAGGGAAGTGAACTGAACTTGCTTCTTTTTAACATATACAACTGTTTAGAATACAAAAGTTGATTCTAATCTATAATAAGTGATAATAACAAAGTCTCTATAGGGAAATAAAATAGATCTATAAATCAGTGGTGAGACGAGCCAACATCGCCAAATATCCAGTAGTCTCTATAATCGAGGGAGAATCTTTGAACTCATGCTCCAACATATCAACCCGCCTCAGCATCTCTGCGGCCATGCGGAAAACATCCTCTTGACTCTGTACTACACCCTGTACGTGATCGATGAGTCCATCCGAGAAAGTCCCGGCTGCACCTCTATCAATGATGGCCTGATCTCTAGAAGCACGGGCTACATCTCTCTTAGTGATGGCAGTATCCCGACCGGCTACAGTGGTCAACAACAGAGCCCGAGCCTGATCTCTCTCAAAGGTCACCAGCTGAAGCTGTCTATCCATCGCCTCCATGGAAATTGAGGCCAAACGCGGAACAGTGCTCACTAGAGAAGCTGTCAACTCTGCAAATAAAGCATCCTCAGTCGGAGATATAGGATCCTCCATCGGTTCCGCCACATCCATGGACCAACCATCGTCATCAGATAAAGATCCTATACCAACCTGATCTGCGGTCTCTGGTGCCAAATCCGACTCAAGCCAAGCTGAATACTCTGTAGAGCGGCCTGGATGGCCATCTCTAAACTCTGCTGTCTGTCGATGAGACCAGAACCCATAAACCCGAGCCAAATCAGCCTCGATAACTGAGCAGATGAGGAAGCAATAATCCTCAATGCCCTCAAATGCATGGACCTCCTGATGCTGATCAAACTGACCCATCACTGCCAGAGGATGATAGGTCGTCACACGCCTCAAACCCTCCAAGGGGAGGAAATCCAGGTCAGCGACATGGGTGGTGAAACTCATAAAGGAGCAGTACCCATAATATATGACTATAGCAAAAGGCTCTTCCATGGCACCCAGAAATGAAGTCCAGGACGCCTCATCGACGCAAGAAGTCGGGCGATATGAATAAACCTGAGACAAGCCATGTCCAAAATAGAAACTGTGACGACAAAGTTGCCCTATCTGTCAGAGGTACGTCATCAACCAGATGTATAAAAGCACTGGACTACCTCTGAACTCCTGATCACCAGCGTCATGGCAGATAGAGGGTGAAATCAATGTCTCTACCGAGATAAGGAGCAATATAGTAAAGTCCTCTCGAAGAACCCTAACAGCCATCGACATCGCCACATCTAGATGATAGGTATAAAATGGCATGTACAGATAGGCTACGAGGCACATAACCAAGGCATCCACGCGGGCAACGTACCAGCGCTCCTCCGAAATGGCGAAGTCTCCGTGATAAAAAGTGAAGCTATTCACGGAAGCAAAATACCTAAACATAAAGTCCATGGAGATGATGTGGCTACCACCCACCTCAGCCATCACAACTGCTCTCCTCAATCCAGTCACCGTCATAAACTGGTGGCGCATATGGCCCAAAGCCACTCAAGCACATGGCCCCTCTATCGACAGTCCTGAAATGCGACTATACTCCTCCAATGTAGGAGTCAACTCGACTGAGCCAAACCGAAAGACGTGACACTCAAAAATGCAGTACTTGAGTATCCCGACAATAAATCCCTCCGAAATCTGGAAGGACAGTAAAGACATGGAGTGGCCCAGCATGCAGCTAACATCAATACTATCGGTGGATGGCAGCTAGTCATACCAAACCCTCAAGCTGGTAGCTATATGTCTAGGAGGAAGGTGGTCCAAATGTACCACAGCAGAGGACGACATCTGTATAACCTATGTTAATAAGACCATATAGGGGTCAATCTCTATCCAATCATTCAAATATATCTAAAGCATGCATCATACCAATGATAAAACAGCATGTGTGATGAATAAATAAAAAGCATCATATATAGATATCTGCCAAGTACATTAGTTTCATAAACATCACTGTCATACTTATGATACATGTGAAAACTAAAAATAAAAAGTACAGGATATTGGGGCACAAATGCCCAATGACTGACAAATGACCTATGGGCTCGCCACCTCGTCAAAATCACCCAAGAAGGTGGTGGTATCATCAAACTGATCAACCTGAGGTCGTCTATCGAGAGTGGGCACATCCTGCTGATCCGAGCAATAAGGCGTCTCTTGCATATCCGGGGGAACGGTGAAGGGAGCATCTCTATCCTGTAAGCCACCAAAACCTGAGGGTCCAGCACCATGAGAGCCACCACCGCCTGACGGTCCAGCCTCATGACCCCGAGAAGCAAAAGCGTGAGCCAAGGACGGGTCCAAGCCATTGTAACTATAATAGGCTGATAGCTCCTCTAACTGAAGTCTCAAGGCAGCAATCTGATCCTGATGAGATTGCTCCTGAAAACACGATATCCAGTCACTCATCATAAGGGATCCTGGAACCATGTCGCCCAAGAACTGGGTAGCCCGGGTCTGAGCTTCTATCGTGCACCGGACCCACCAAGCAATAAAGTTCGCCGAAGAGATCGTACCCTCAAACAGGAGGAAACCATCAAACCCTAAGGTGGGAATCGATGCATCCAACGAAGTCAAAGGCCAAAAACGCTGGGCTGGAGGAAGATACGGCAGGTGAATCTCCCCAGTAATGCATTGAATAGCGCGCTCTCCAAGGTAGAGCTCCTAACCTCCATCTAAAAGGAATGGAATCCAGCGAGTCAATAAATAGAACTCTGGCCCTGTCGGCATGCCATCCTCAAATCCCTCAGCCAAGTGCTCTCCAAAATATGGGGTCCACACTATGTCTTGAGCTATCAATGTCTCCAACTGAAGACGGGCATGGGCGAAGTCCTCCGCGATCGGGACCTCAGACAGATTAGACTGATGCCATCTACGTCCCCGAGGATAAGTGTCCAAACCTAAAATAGAGGTAGGGCGAAGACAGGGAAGCCTCTTATAAGCCTAGAACTGTCAATTCAAACAAACCCTCCATCAGTTGTGGGAAAGGATAAATCAATAAAAAGGTAAATAAATGAAATTCGGTCAAAAAGACTTACCAGAAAGAATGGGTAAAATCTGACCCAGGCGTCGGTAACTCCCTCGGATCGCAGTCGCATCCCGTGCAGGAAAAGTGTGAATGTGAACGATCCCCAATCGTAGTCCCCAATACGGTCTACATCTCGAACAGCCCCTACCATGCTAAAGGGCATAGTGGAGGAGTTGTTCGCTATGAATCAACCCCTCGTGATGGTCAGGAACAAACGCCGCAAGATGAAATCCCTCTTTGCCAAATCAACAGGCAACTCCTGCTGCAAGGTGCCTCGAGCTGAATCGACGCCCAGACATCCTGATCGAACACTACGAGCCTTGAAGGCTCGCTCCTAAGGAGAAAACCCTAAGATGGTACGCACAACAGCCCCAGTGATGGTCGACTCCAAGGGCACCCTATCCCCGATAAACTCCAAGCTAGTGATATACCTCCAATCAAGAGGAGTCATCATCACCTCGCAGTCCAGTAGATGCAGCGACTGACTCTGGTGAAACCATCTCTCACCCAAAGCCTGTAAATAACCCCCAGGGCAACGATGGGGAACAATGGTAAAGAAGGCCCCGAAACCCCAAGAATCTATGATCGCCCTGTACTCGGGATGTAATGACTGATACAGAGCGTAGACACTAAACCAGTTACCCCTAAGCTGGGTAAACTCTGGCACCTGCATGACGTCAAGGTTAAGAAAACCCGTCTATGTTAGAAAGGAGAAAAGAACATAAATCAATCTCATACCTCATTTGCCTGCAAGTGAATTGAGGGATGGTGGCTCAAATCCGTGCCCAGCAAATCTGGAACCTCTACCTCAATGCCCGGAAGAAATCTAGGTGCAGTAGGGAGCGGAGGCGGAACCTCAGGCTCGGGAATGTCCTCGTCCGGGAATGGCTGATCATCCCCAGCCGGTAAACGAGCGGGCTCAGTCAATCGCTGCACCCGTCGGCTAATACGTGGAACCTGAACCTCAGATGGGGTTCTACGCCGGCGAACTCCAGATGAAATTGACCGTCCTTTGGAACGACTAAGTCCCTCAAAGTCCATATCTGAACAATGAGTTCGTAGGAATCAAAGCCAAGTCAGTATATTCTTACCATTTGCAAATTTTAAATTAAATCCATAAAATCCATCATCACATCATGCATGTCCTACATGTGTCATTAAATGTGTATGTTATTTGCATCTTAGTACATCTATATTGTATCTGGGATCCAGACATTTGGCTTATAATTTTTTTTGCCAGAGTCTTCTTTATAAAACGGACTATCCACATGCCCGAAGCATGTATTAAATCACCCTATGAGGGTACATCATCATAACCAAGCATGTAAACATCAATTTTAACTGTTATTCTAACACATATATACAATGTATGTCTAGATTAGCGGATAAATGACAATATCTCACATTCATACGGTCCAGAAGATGATTTGTACGCATGCATTACATCATAAACACATTTATCTATCTATACATGCATACATGTTAGATATATTGCCTTTAAGAAAGGAAACCCGTGTTTTCACCAACTAAAACACAAAAAATAGAGTCTAGACGTTACCCGTAGTTCGAAGAAGGAATGTACAGCGGTGGATTGCTCCAAATCAAGCCGAAATCGAGTATAAGTGAAGAAAAACTCGGTTTTTTAGAGAGAAATGACAAGAAACCCGAATGGAATGGGTGAAAATGAGGCCTCCCGAGGGTATAAGCTCTATCACGGGTAGCCTTGACCATGGTTACTCTAGCCACAACCATGTATGCGGCTACCACAAGTGGGTCCCGCTGCATTCCGTTTGGTAACACAACGTCCAGAACGCATTCTGTTGGGTTTATAATGGTCACATTAGGAAAAATGATTCCTTTCCAGGACAGTTTGAAACCCTGAAAACCCTTAAAAAATCCTTTAAAATAGCAGAAGTTCGGCGAAGATCAGACAACTCGACGTTGAACTCCGAAAAACCAGAAAGTCAGTCGGCTCGACCCCCGACGATGAAATCCACCGACAATGAATCAGTGAAGGCGTCGGATCAACCCCCGACGATGAAATCCACCGACAACGAATCAGTGAAGGCGTCGGCTCGACCCCAACGATGAAATCCACCGACAATGAATCAGTGAAGGCGTCAGCTCAACCCTGATGATGTAATCCGCTGGCTACAAACTAGTGAAGGAATCAGCTCAATCCTGATGATGTAATCCGTTGGCAACAAACCAGTGAAGGTCGGCAAATCCCTGTTGATGTAATCCATTGGCTACAACCCTACGCAGGTAGGAAAATCTCTGATTATGTAATCCATTGGCTATAACCCTACACAGGTCAAAAAATCCCCGATGATGTAATCCGTTGGCTACAACTCTACACAGATCGGCAAATCCCAGATGAATGTAATCCGTTGGTAACAACCCTACGCAGATCGGCCAATCCCCGATGATGTAATCTGTTGGCAACAACCCTACGCAGATCGGCAAATCCCCAATAATGTAATCCGTTGGCTACAACCCTACGCAGGTTGGCAAATCCCCGATGATGTAATTCGTTGGCTACAACCCCATGCAGATCGGCAAATCCCCGATGATGTAATTCATTGGCCACAACCTAGTGAAGGAATCAGCTCAACCCTGATAATGAAATCCATCAGTTATAAACCACTGAAGGCATCAACATGATCCCGATGGTGCAATCCGTTCACTATAATTCAATGCAGGTCGAATCAACCCCGATAAAGTAATCCTTAACTTCCCCAGTCGAGGAAGGAACCCTTTTATACATCTCATACGTCATTTCATCGATTATACATGATATTGCATCATCAGATATACCTTGTCATGCATTCTCTGTGTCTATTAAATCTTTATCATGTTCATTCCATTACATTGCATAAACATAACAAAGAGGGGCATCTGTAGACACTCAAAATTTTACTTTTGTCGTACTAACCCTACAGAAGGGTAAGAAGCGTCATTTTACTTCAGAGACAACCCCGAAGTAGGGAAAAAGATCCCGATCATCTCAGAGACAACCCAGGGAATGATGAAGAGGACCAATGAAGTCCGAACATATCACGACCCGATCGCAGATCGACAAGTTGAGACAGTGATCATCGAAAACCACCTCAGCAAATCTCGAACGACATGCCATCAAAAGATAAGTCTACGAACTGATATCTGGACCGAAAAGATATCTCGGCTACGAGTATTAATTTTTCGAATCCTAATTCAGTCAGACTTGATCTTATCTCACTGCGTTCGTCAAAGACGGTCCGAAAAATCAAGCGGCGGACGTCAACTTCTGTCGAACCGAGACCGAAGGACCAATAGCTTAGCCGGGGGGGCCACTTGGGTAGCCTCAACCATATATGCGATTTGGCATATATATGTGTGCAGCTACTCGTGACAGATTATAATCCCCCACTTAGTTCATTTTAGAAAAAAAAAAGAGACATTTAGAGAGAGAAATACATTTCTAAAGAGAGAAGAGTTCGGGTGGAACATAAACCAAGCTACTTGAAGCTCAAATCTTCCATCTAGCGTCTACTGTAAGCCATCTTAGTGTTCTTAGTTCATCCCAGAAGTCAAAACGCTTGTTCACGCGTCCCTCAAGGTGAAATAACGCACTTTTAGCTTCGTTTCCTTTGTAAACTTGGTTCAAATGATAGATTGATGAAGTATCTTGTTTGAATATAGTTAAACTTGTTGTATTTTAAGCATATTGTGTAATAGTTGATAGATTTTATGTTTTTATCGGTTATATTGTGCTTAATACGTTGTATATTAACTTCGGAGGCTAGATATACCTAGATCTAAGCCTAATCTAGTCCCCGAGAGGTTATTAAGCATGAAGCTTTAACCCGGGGGCTATAACGGCTTAGATTCATGGTATATCTATGGATTTATTACTTTGGAAGGTCTTGGTTAACCCGTATAGCCCTAAATCTATATTTGGAGGTGAAAGGGGGGTCGAATCGGCACGAACGGTGATTTCAAATAATGAAATCGCTTAGTATCGAGGCCGTGGGCATTATGTATATGTTATTTTATTTAAATCATGTGAGCCTAGGAATCCCAGTGTCGAGATCCCTTAATGGATCCGACTTGATTCCCACGATGGACCGGTTTTTATGTTGTAAATGCTTTAAATAACGTAAATATCGATGTACATGTAATATTTGGATCTTGAAAACGAACTCGAAGGGTTAGTCTCGAGAGCTCGGGTTCAAGATCCCATGATAGTAAAACTTTAATTATGGGAGCTCGGTTCATCGAGATGGCTTTTATGCCCGATGATGATCCGAACCTTCTTAACGCTTTAGCATGCATATCATCAAAATGATTTCTCAAAGAAAAACCACAAAGAGCTTTTGATGAAATAAAGCGATTCGGGGTAGATCACGTAATTAACGTAAAGAATAAAAGGAAGTATCGAAGTCCTCGATTCCTAGTCGGGCAAAGGATTTGAAAACCTTACTTTCTAAAACCTCATTTTAATTTGCATATCTTATTAAAATGAACTTTTGATTAAATCAAATCCTTCGTATCTAGGCGCAAAAGAGGTACATCACTACTTTCAAGTCACTAAAAAGACTTAGAAACTAACTAATAAAGCTTTTAAAATCAAACACACACACACACACCCCTACACATTTTTTGAATAGAAAATTAATAAGATGTGTTACCGTGCTTGCACGAGAGTCGGGGGGTGCCTAACACCTTCCCCCTGCTTAACCTAGCCCCCGGATTCCACGAATCTCGGATTTCAAGACCAATCAAAGAGTCACGCATTGGACCAAATTGAGAAAAACTATTAAAACCCGGATGAGTTGGTACATCCATTTCCAAAATACCAACTGGTGACTCTGTCTCAATCGATCCAATCAATAAAATCAAACTTTTCAAAATCGTCGACATATATGTCAGTACCGGTTTCCTACGAAATTCACCCTTTAAAATAGAACCCCAAAGACAAAGCGAAAGCGAAAGGGAAAAGAATAAAATTAGGAAATTGGGGCACTCCTCTCTCGTCCCACAGATAAGAGACGATGGCAAACAACCAAAGAGAAATAAACCCCCCCCCCCTTTCAACAAAAGGGAGGGCACGAAGGGGGAATTTTTTTCCCGCCTGGCGTCGACAATGGGTATCAGTAAATTTGTTGGTTTAGTTTAATTTGGCATTTATTTGGCTTTTATCAGTGTTCTTCGCGAACTACAGCAACTCTGCCAGCGCAGTGGCGCGGTCGCGCCGCTCCAAGGCATAAGTGGAGCGCACCTGCGCCATGTGGGACTGCTGCGCCGTTCCAAAGCATAATTGGAGCGCGACCGCGCCTGTGAGTAGTTTGCCTAGAAAATTTTACTTACGTGTTCAAATCCAGAAATGTAATTTAAAACTTATTGTAATGAATATGATGACGTGTTAAGCATATATTGAGATGTTAAAATAATTTATTAACTTATTTTACGTGATTAATTGATAAGTTAAATACATTTTATAAACCGTTATTCGAAAAGTCGTGTAAACTGTTCAAACTCTAATGTTTGTAACTTGACGAGTATAATCAGACTTAGAATTAATTTGTACTGTGAATGTAATGATATGTAGAATTAATTGAGGAACGAGAGTTATAAGTGTAGCTTGTGCAAGAGGCAAGTTTCCTAATTTGTACTTTCAATTATGCAAGTTTTCTAACTTTACTTTTATTGAGCAAGTGTTCTAAACTCAAACCTTTTATTGAACAAGCTTTCTATCCCCGAATTATTATCATGATGCAAGTTCTTATTCTTATTTATTCAAGTCAAGATTCCATATGAGATGTTATAATTCATTTAAAGCATTACTTCAGTATACAATACTTATGCAACTGTATGCTCTTGAGATTCATTATTTAATTTGATTATCAGTTATTGTTGAACCTTGTAAGACTAGCGAATCCTTATTAATTTGACTAGTCCATAGTTGATGAACATTCTCAATTCTAGAACTATTATTGAGCTTATCCAAACTAAACTTTCTTTGGTGCGGATTCTGATGTCAAACTGAGATGAACAACCCTTTTATATGGGGATTATTTCAGCGTTAGCGTTGAGATGTTGTGCACATTCATGGTATTAAGGGCTGATCCCCCTAAGTACGAGTAGTAGAGTCCATATAGTCTTATGACTGTTAAAGATTTAAAGTAGAAATACTTAACAACTTGGAACATAGTTCATGGTCTTATGACCCTCAGATGTACTTTTGATTCTTGTTATTTATTCTTGATTCAAATGTTGAGCTTTCTATTATTAAGAACCCTTTGATTTCTCGCATGTCATTATTACTGTTATATTGTTATACTTGTGGGCAATCGTGCTCATTCTTGCATAATAACATTGCAGTTAAGAACGAAAGGACTGACGAGCCTTCTACTAGCAAAGGCAAGGGCAAAGTTAACAAGTGTTGAAGACTTGTTATTTAGTTTGAGAATGTTATGCTAAGACTTGATGTTGTTTAAGACTTATTTATTTGTTTATGTTTCCGCACTCGATGTTTAAGGTTAGTATGACTTAGGATTCATTTATTCAGACGTTGTAACCCTTAAGGGGAGGATTTCTTTTTATTTCATGGTTTGCATTTATTATGGGTAGATAGATATGTGATATTTGTACAGTGAACACCAAATCTCGTAGAAATTGAAGTACCCGGATTTGGAGGTGTCACAAGTTGGTATCAGAGCTGTAGGTTATGAACCTTAGGTGGGGAAGAACCTTAAGGTAGTATCCTTTTTAAGAGATCGATAACATAGAGGTGATAAACTCTTATCGAGTTCTAAGAAAGATAATAAATTACCTTATGTGCTTATGTGATTATTTATGTGTTCACGAGTATCGATTAGCATCACGTAATAACTAAGACTTAAAATTTAAATTGTCAGGATGTCAGATGTTAGAGGATCCATTCAGCCTAGGGATGTTGTACCTCAAGTGGCTATTGAGGAGGAGCCCCGAGACATTCATACAGTCTGGGAGCAGTTGGTTCGGAGAGATCCATCTCCTTTGATCACTGTTGTTGGTCAATAGCATGAGCCAGTGTTTGACTCAGAGGAGGACTCTGAGGAGATTGAGGTTGAGGCTGAGGCAGTCAAGGAGGTGGATGAGGACCTTGATGAGTTTCCACCAAACTCTATCAGTGCCGAGATGTACTACGAGCTGTATTACCGTAACATAGAGTTACAGGATACTGTTCGGGAGCTGAAAGGGCAAAAAGTTGCACATCGGACTATCGTCGAGCAGAAGAATGGCGAGATCGAGACTCTAGATACTTGTCTTAGATACGTGGAGTGGGAGTTAGTTCATGAAAAGGGCCAAAGTGAAGAAAAGTCAGCTGAGATAGAAAAGCTGAAGAATGATTTACGAGAAGAATCAGCAAAGCGTGCCAAAGTAGAGGACGCTTGGATGAGTGCTTCACGACTTGCAGATCTTGCTGAGGATGACGATTGGGCAAAGTAGGCAAAGATTGAGGAAACGAACTACAAGTTCTAAACAGCGATTGATAGGGCCCAGGATCGGGTGTTCTACTATCCAGTGCAGTTCAAGGACTTACCTTGGTACATGCTGGATCGTAGGATGATGTTCCGCATTATGGAGGAGGAACGCAGAGCAGCTGTTCGACGCCTTAGTAGACCGTGATAGGAACATCATAATTATGTGAATATTTCTTTGTTAGTTAAATAATGTAAATTCAAATGTGATTATAAAAAAAGGAATATATTGATGATTTAAATCTTGAAGATTCTTTATCTCGGGATAGTTGATGTAAATAGCAGTGATGCTATCTTGTTTTGTTAAAAACTTTTGATTAAATAAAATATCAAAGTTTATTTGAGATGATATGTGTTAAGTGTTATCTTAAAGTATTTTAGTTGAGTCTTAAATATTTAAAGAATTGAATAAAGATCTAATAAGTGTATATCTTAACATAAATATGCCGTCGAGAAGATGCCCAATTCTTCGACCAGCCCAAAAAGGGTCAACGAATAACAATGACGCCAATGCCAACGCCAACCCCTTTCAACAGTTGGTGAACTTATTGACTGGAGAAATTAACAATCAGCCGCAAGCTCCACCGAACACATCGTTCAAAGACTTCAAGGCGATGGGACTACTAGAGTTCAAGGGATCCATGAACCTGATCGAAGCACATACTTGGGTCATGGAGATGGAGAAGGTTTTCGACATCGCTAGGGTGAGTGAGGACTAGAAGACGGCTTACGCAACGTTTATTCTGAAGGCGGAGGCGAGCTATTGGTGGTTGGCAAACAAGGTCTGGGGAGGGCAAGGCGGGATAACCTGGGAGAGGTTCAAGGAAATGTTCTTCGAAATGTACTTCCCGATAGGCTCACAGAACCAAATATTAGTTCAGTTTCTGGAGCTTAAGCAAGGTAACATGTCAGTGCCAGATTACATGGTGAGATTCAATGAGTTGGCCAGGTTTTCCATATACCAAGTGCACACTAATGAGAGGAAGGCTAGGAGATTCAAACAGGGACTGAAGCCCTGGTTGTATAGCAAGGTGTCGATGTTCCAGTTGAACACCTTTTCGTGGGTATTGGAGAAGTATATCATTGTTAAAGTTTGAAGCGATGCTATGATAAAATACAAACAAGAGCTAAAGAAGAAGAAGAGTGAAGGAAAAGGTAATAAGGCTAGTGACAGTAATACGGGAGGAGGCAGTAGTCAAAAGAGAAGGTGCAATGACAGCCCATCGATTGAAAATCAGCAAGGAAGCCAACAAAAGAGGGTAGAAGCATGTCTGACATGCGGGAAGAATCACTTGGGGGTCTGTATGAAGGGTAAAAGAGTATGCTACAATTGTGGTCAGGAAGGCCACATAGCACCTAACTACCCGAACCCTAAGAAGGGCGCCTGTTTCACGTGTGGATCTAAAGACCATATGGAAAGGGACTGTCCCAAGAAAGTATCCGGAGGGGAAGGATCAGGTGGGAACAGGGGAAGCAGTGGTGGCAACGCTTTGACGATTACAGGACCAACCGCAACAAACTGACCTACTACAAGAACATTCAACATGACCGTACAGGATGCTGTGCAGTCACTCGATGTGGTGTTAGGTATCATTCTGATCAATAATGTTAATGCATATGTATTATTTGATTCGGGTGCTACTTGCTCATTTATATCCGATGACTTTGCTAAGAACTTAGAATTGCCTAAGGATGAGTTAGAATACCCTATGAATATAGAGATTACGAATAGGAAAGTGATTCCTGTTAGGTTCGTACACAAGAACTGTAGAGTGGATATTAAGGGTAACGTGATGAATGTAGATCTTATTCTGATTAGACTTGGGGAATTTGACGTTATCTTGGGAATGGATTGGCTATTCAATTATGGGGCAATAATTGATTGTCAAAAGAAGTGTATTAACCTTATGACTCCATTAAAGGATGTGTTTTATGGCAGCAAGTCGCCTAGACAAGCAAGTTATCTAACGATGATGCAGGCCAAGAAGTTTTTTAGACAAAGTTGTGTAGGATATTTAGCCTACATAGTTGATAGTCATAAAGAGAGCCCGAAGTTAGAGGAAATACCAGTCGTGAGAGACTTCGTGGACGTATTTTTAGATGATTTTCTAGGACTTCCGCCAGATAGAGAAGTGGAGTTTGTGATCGATTTGGCTCTAGGAACTGCCCCAATATTGAAGGCCCCGTATAGTATGGCTCCAGTAAAGATGAAAGAATTAATGGTGTAGCTGCAAGAGCTTTTGGACAAGAAGTATATACAGCTGAGCGTATCACCGTGGGGAGAGCCGGTGTTGTTCATTAAGAAGAATGATGGGACAATGCAGCTCTGCATTGACTACAAAGAGTTGAACAAGGTTACGATTAAAAATAAATATCCGTTGCCTAGGATCGACAACTTGTTTGACCAATTGAAGGGAGCGAGATATTTCTCGAAGATACATCTGAGAAGTGGTTACCATCAATTTAAAGTGAGGACAGAGGATGTTTCAAAGACATCGTTCAGGACTCGATATGGTCACTACGAGTTTCTGGTTATGTCATTTGGCCTAACGAATGCGCCTGCAGTATTTATGGACCTAATGAACAGAGTGTTTAAACCATTTTTAGAAAAATTCGTGGTGGTGTTTATCGACGACATTCTGGTATATTCAAAGACCAAGGAGGAACACGTTGAACATCTGAAGGTGACATTAGAGGCGTTGAGAAGAGAGAAGTTGTACGCCAAGTTTTTGAAATGCGAATTTTGGATTGAGCGGGTGCAATTTCTCAGATATGTGATTGATAAGGACGGAATTTTGGTAGATCCATCCAAGTTTGAAGCTGTGATGAAATGAGATCAGCCGAAGATACTGTCGAAAGTGAGAAGTTTTCTTGGATTAGCCGGTTATTACAGAATATTTATTCAAGACTTTTCCAAAATCGCAAATCCGCTGACGAATTTGACTAGAAAATAGGTAAAATTCATTTGGACGGAGAACTGTGAGGAGAGCTTCCAAGAGCTTAAGAAGAGATTGAGTACGGTACCAGTGTTATCTCTTCCAGATAGCACATGAAGTTTTCTGGTGTATAGTGATGCGTCGCATAAAGGACTAGGTTGTGTGCTTATGCAAAATAGCAAGGTCATTGCGTATGCATCACGACAATTAAAGGATTATGAGAAGGGGTCTCCGACCCACGAATTGGAATTGGCTGCAATCGTATTTTCTTTGAAAATCTGGAGACACTGTCTCTATGATGAGAAGTATGAAATATATACAGACCACAAGAGTCTGAAATATATTTTTACACGGAAGGATTTGAATATGCACTAGAGAAGATGGTTGGAATTGATAAAGGAATACGACTGTGAAATCTTATACCATCTGAGTAAAGTGAATGTGGTCGCCGACGCTTTAAGCAGAAAGGGTCGAGAGAAATTGATGCTGCTGACTACCCAGGAGGCGCTAATTTCAGCAATAGAGAAACTGGAATTAGAAGTGAGATATCCTATGGAGTCTGACGAGAAGCTGTTCCAGCTGGGAGCTGGTACAACTTTACTGGATAAGATTAAGGAAGCACAACTTCAAGACGAAGAATGTGAGAAGATAAGAAAGGGATATCTGAAGGGAATGAACAAAAATTTAAGGTAGACATTGAGGGACTGTTAAGGTTTGAGAACAGAGTTTGGGTACAGCCAGTACCAGAGATTAAAGAGGAAATTTTGAGCAAAGCCCATAGCTCACGGTACTCCATCCACTCCGATAGTACGAAGATGTACCAGGATCTACGGCAGCATTTCTGGTGGCCAAATATGAAATGAGATGTTACCGATTGTGTGGCCAAGTGCCTGACTTGTTAGAAAGTGAAAGCAGAACATCAGAGGTCGAGTGGGTTGCGACAACCACTAGAGATCCCAGAATGGAAATGGGAATAAATTACAATAGATTTCGTAGTTGGTTTTTTGACGACTCAAAAAGGTTTCGACGCAGTATGGGTTATCGTGGATCGACTGACGAAATCAACGCACTTCCTTTCGATCAAGATCAGATTTAACCTAGATCAATTGGAAAAGCTATATGTGAAGGAGATTGTTTCAAGGCATAGAGTTCCAGTGTCGATAGTTTCCGATCGAGATCCGCGCTTCACATCGAACTTCTAGAAGCGACTACAATAATGCATGGGAACGCAGTTGAGAATGAGCACGACATATCACCCTCAGACAGACGGGCAGAGCGAAAGGACGATTCAGATATTAGAAGATATGCTGAGAACATGCATCATGGATTTCAAAGGAAATTGGGTTGATCACTTACCACTCGTGGAATTCGGTTATAACAACAGTTACCCCGCAAGTATTGGCATGCCGTCTTACAAAGCGTTGTATGACAGAAAGTGTAGAACTCCATTATACTAGGATGAAGTCGACGAAAGACAATTGCTAGGAACAGAATTGGTACAACAGACAGCCGAGATCGTCAAGGTGATCCAGACAAGATTAGTAGCTGCTCAGGATAGGCAGAAGAAATACGTCGATCCACACCTCAAGAATGTAGAATTTGAATCGGGTAGCTTTGTATTCTTGAAAGTCTCTCCCTGGAAAGGAACGATCAGATTCAGCAAGAAGAGGAAATTGAGCCCGAGGTTCATTGGACCCTTTGAGGTGCTGCGAAGAATCAAAGAAGTTGCATATAAGGTAGCCCTACCTCCGGCGCTAGATCACATCCACAACATCTTCCATGTTTCAGTCTTAAGACCGTACAAACCGGATTACAAACATATGATTAATATGAACCCTTGCAATTTGAGAAAGACTTTTCCTATGAAGAAGTTCCAGTTCAGAATGTTGACAGGAGAGAACAAGTTCTCAAAAACAAAGTGATATCTTCTGTTAAGGTAATCTGGAGGAATCACAACGCTGAAGAAGCTACGTGGGAACTCAAAGAACATATGATGAAGACTTACCCACATTTATTTGCTTAATCTATTTGTAAGCGATTTCGGGGACAGAATTGTTGAAAGGGGGAGAATGTAACCGAACGAATTTAATTGAACCGTGATTCTTGGGACAGAATCCTTTTAAGGTGGGAAAGATGTGACAAGCGAGAATTTTGTAATTTAATTTAAATATTTATTAAATCAAATAAATATTTTTGATGATTTATTTATTGAGTTAAATAATTATTTGATGGAATTATGGTAGAATAATTTAATTATATTTGTTACATTGATTAAATTAATGTGAAGAATTTTTATAGTTCAAAGTATGTATTTAATTGAGTTTATTTAATTAAATGAAATATATAATAAGCATAATGTTATTCTAATTAATTTAATAATTAATTAGAGATTTAATGATTTGACGTAATTAATAAATGAGAATTTTAATTATAGGATGATATGATTTAATGTTTAATATTATAATTTATTTAATTGAATTTAAATAAGATTATTTGATTAATTAAAGTGTGACAATTAAATATTACAATAAATAATTTAATTAAAATAATGAGAAATGAGTTAGTAGAGGAGACAACCAAATATGGCCTTAAGTTAGTGGGAGCAGTTTATTAATTATGGGGATTAACTAACAACCACTAACTATCAGTTATATCTTATACATATATTATATATCTAACCTTACATATAATATCAGACTTCATATATCATATTCATCAGAGAACTTAGAGAGAGTTTGAGAGAGAATTGAAAGAAATTGAAGAATCAAAGGAAGTTTATATCATCTTTGAATCATCTTAACAAGTAGCAAGGGTAATCTCTTCAACCCAAACTTTTAATTTCACGTTGTTATGTTTTCGCTATGAAAACCATTGTTAAGTTCTATATGAATGAAAAATTTGATGAATGCTTGAGATATGATTATATATGTGTTAATAGTTGTTTATAACATGTTTTCTATTAATTATTTATGCTTTAAAGCAATCAAATTCATTTAATTATGCTTTAATCAAAGTTTCATAAGTTACAAAGTATGAAAAGTATGAATATGGCCCTTATGTACAAATATTATGCTTTAATTGTTTATTTAACTCGAAATTGAAGGTTGATTATAATTATGCATGTTAAAACGAACAAAACGAAATTTAAACGGACAGATTCAGTGTTATAACTAATCAGTAGTGATGAATTTTATAATTTCTCTCGAAACATTGCAAAACACCAAAAACAGTAAATTTATGTTTTCTAAATTGAGTGATTATGTAATATAAAGTGTTAACAACACGCTAGAAGCGTTGTATGATGTTGCTGTTAAGATTATATGTAACGACCCCAAAATTCGTACAATTCGACTCTCAATCTTGGCCGTTAACAATACATCGAACTTCTAAATTTACATCATTAATCGATATTAAACATTAATAAAAATGCAGAATAATTAAAACTTTTATATTTCTTTCTATATTTTCCTGAATCTCAACCTTTATCATTACATATCTTTGATTCAAATACATTACATGAATCGCTTCATCAAACTTATTATATAAAACTTTACATCCCAATTCATTATCCTTTATACTTCGGATAACTCAAACTTTACAACTCAACATAAAATAAACATCATAAACCCTTAAGTACACTTTCAGAACCTTAAACATTGTTTATAGGAATAACAACTTTGGCTAAAATATTTAATCTTCACGCATTAAATCTGATCCATGTCATTCAAGTAGCACATAGCATTACCTTGAATCCTTAGCCTGCAAAAATGGTTATTTTGCAAGAATAAGCTCGACAACTCAGCAAATCTAACAGCTTTCATGCCGCACATAACACACAAGTTCATGCTCAATATATATCTCAATTTAAAACAATTATAAGATTTCATGCTCAACATAAATATCAGTTCAATATAAATATAAGTTCCACATGCTCAACATTCCATATATCACATGTTGAGTTCCATAACTCAACCAAATATAATCATAATTTGACTTTTCCAATTCATAGCGAGTAACATGTAATTCAACATCTCATATTAATACCATGAATACACGTAATAAAAAAATTGAATTCAAGTTGCACATAGGAACTGGAAGACTTGCCTTGATCATAGATTACCAATTACCGAAAAACAGCTTATAGGTATTTGCACCTCACGTATCCTACACAATATATAATCATGCACATCATTTATTTGTCACATAGTAATGCTTAGTAATCTTTTAAGTAACTCTACTTTACGATCTACTATCATCTTCTTTAGGTTTGATACACAATGTTCAATTTATGTGGTTAAGTCCTGTTAGGGCTCCTCATTGTTTATTCGATTTATTTACGTTAAACTTCCTTTTACTTCTCATTACATTCCCCTTTAATACACTTAACATTTAGTTAAGTCTTAAATCTCTTCTTTACATCACATTAGATGTATAATGTTTGTTAACATTAATTAAGTTAACCTTCGTTTTAAATTTCTTTATACTTCTCCTTTAATCAACACTTAACGTTTGTTTAAGCAGACATAATTGTCATTACATCATTGATTAATGATAAGCATCATTATATATCATAATAATCATGTTTTATAACTTAGAACAACATCAATTATCATTGACAGCGCTACACTTGCTTATGGGCATGTCTGACGCCCTTCGATTACCTTCGAATACGCATCAGTCACAAAGATGGTCATTTTGACCCCTTATAACAACTTCAAATCGAAAAACTTAAAGAATAAAAGTTGTAGGTATACTTGTTGTCTTTCCGAATCATCCTGAACCGCCTAAATCGGAGTTCGTATGAAGAAGTTATGCCTGTTGTACTACGTGAGGTCAAAGAAACTTTGCATTACACTATTCTGGACATTCCGGACAGCATGTACCCCCGCTGGGGCAGGGTTTCTAGGCCAAAATCTCGGCTCGCAAACTGGTCAAAGAAAAAGCCAATTTGGCTTATTTCTTCGCACCAAAGTTCGATTTTAACTAACACAATGTACATGAAACTTGATGAAAATAAAATCTTAAACTTCTAACATATTTTTAACATACAATAACACCACACATAGTCAAAATACCTATTTTCATGATTTTGAAGAAAACACTATTGATAAGCTTTCTTGAAGAAAATTAACACCGTGAGTTAGTTTTTAACCCAAATCACATGATTCAAAACATGTTAATTTTATTTCTTGATATATTATCATACTCTATGATCAATTTACATAACATATCACAATCAAACACAAATTTTGATATTTAAGAAACTATTTTCAAGCTAGTTCATTGTAAATTGCTATGAACACGATTTCTTTATGTTCATCATATTTACATGAATTGAACCACATAAACTATCATATAACTCATATATAATCGTTTATATACATAATCTAACACATATTGATCATCAATTTATAGTTTATCATAAAAACTAATTTATAGAGAATAAAAACAATGAAGAACAACAATTAAAATTAGATTATACCCTTTTGCTTAGAAGAAGATGATGATTCATATGATGATGAGATAGGCTTCTAGTTTTGATTTTTCAAAACTCCTTCCTCCTCTTTTTTTCTTCTTCTCTCTTTTCTATTTTCTTTCTCTGCTTTTTCTTCTTTGTTTTGTTCTAACTTCTAACACTGACTAACTTGTTTTATTTTTCTAAACTAACGTATATATATATAATATAACTTGCATATATTATACATATATAAAATATATAACTTACATATATTAATGGCTCTTAATAAATATAATTATTATAATTAATTCATAAGTTATAATTTTTGAAATTTAAAAAGCCCTAAGGCTTGTTCGGCAAAAACAAGTTTTTAGTAGTTAAGGCCCCGTTTGGCAAAACAAATTTAAAACGGTGCATGGGTCTTGTTTGGCAAAACGGTTTTAAAAACTCTTTTAATTCTTTTAATAAATCCTTCAACACATATATTTAATGTTATAATTTAATTATTTAAATCTTAACATTCTAATTTAATTAATTAAAAGTTAACACCAATTAATCACATAAAAATTACCACATAATAATTATAATTACTCGCTAATTATAATTTCATGTAACAATTACCACATAACTTCATCTAATTTAATTATCCAAATTAAATTAGAACTATAACATAAAATTATTACATATTAATGAAATTAAATATTAAATATTTATTTAATTAATATATTACACTTAATTAAATTACTTCACAACAATCACATAAAATATTTATTTAACTCAATAAATAAATTAATTAAAATATTTATTTAATTCAATAAATATTAAAATTCTCTTCACACCAAATCACATATTTCACAATATATAACACATATACACATACTCAAACTTGAAACACCTAATAATAAGAATTTTATTTATTAAATTCTCATTTATTATTTCTTAAAAATTCGGGTTGTCACATCCTTCCCTCCTTATAAGGATTCCGTCCTCGGAATCAACGAAACCTCTCTTACTCGATTTTTACTAAATCTCTTTCATAATTTTATCGTTAAATAACTTCAACACATTACCTTAACAAAAGTTTTACATATATATACTACTCCATTCATTTCTTCAATAAGTTTTAGATTTTATTTCATAACCTTCAATTAACTCAATTATGTTTCAAATATTATATATTCTTTAACCCGTTCATTTTATTTCTAAGGATCATTACCAAATACTCTACTCGTCGAGTTCACATACTTCATAATTCACTATCTTATAAGTATTCAGGTTAACACATTCACCTCTTCTTCTAAGAATTTCGTCCTCAAATTTTTTTATTAATATTCATATATCAATATATAAAAATAGATTTTACGTTAATCTTTATTCACTGAATTGTATAACCAAATTCTTTCTCTAAACTACTTCTTTCTATGGTATATCCTTCTTGCCACATTCATCTTCTGAATAATAAGAATCTTCCACAATTGCTCAATAATTGGGAAGCGATATAAATAACTCAGAAATTTAAAAGATTCCAAATCATGCTGAGGGGTCATAAGACCTTGAACTCTTCTCCATGTTTAATAGTGTATCACCACTATAAACCATTTTTAATAGAATGTTTGGCAATCACATAGACTAAAAACACGCTCTGCAAGTACTCTAGGTTTTCAACCAATCGTACCCCTACGTCGTGCACAACATATTGTTGGGTTTGCTAGAAACATAAGCATGCAATCAAATTACATAAACGCAGCGGAAGGGATGAAAAATTAGATTTTAAAATTTCTTACAAACCCTTAACCATGATCCTTCTTGTGCATTAATTATCAGTCAATACATAGAAGGAGAAGATGAAATTATACCTTTGAAGATCCAAGCTTCCTCAGGTACAAGTTCTACTCCTTTGATTCCTTTGATTCCTCTGTAGTGGCTCCTTCCCTTGATCAATGTCAGTCACCCAAATGTTTGGCCTCTAACGGTAATCCACCAAGGAAGATGAAGAACTCAGGAAGATGGGTTATTGGCTTAACCCTTGTTTCTATCTCTATAGAATATGTGTACTCCCAACCTTTGGAAAAATTCACGTACCTTATTTCTGATATAAGACTCTCTTATATAGATATTAGGTTAACCCTCCTAATCCAATTAGAATAGGGTTTTATTTAAATAATTAATTAAACACTTTTAATTAAATTATATCCTAATCTTATTGGGATTGAGAGAGAGTACTCATATTATATTAATTCCTAAACTCCCTTAGAATTAAAATAATAATAATATTAATATTAATAAGACTCCTCTTATTAATTTATATTTAATATTTCTAAAATATTAAATAATAAATATTAAGCTATGTAATTTATTCTATCACTATAGATTAAATTAATTACACTTAATGCATTATTACTATCATGCCATTTTTTTCTTAAATAATTCTTCTTCCTTTTATGGTGTGACCCTTTAGGTTCTCCATATTAAACCGGTTGTGAATAAATCAATTAGAACAATTCTAATCTTATTTAAATAAATAAATTAAACTAATAATCTATTTAAATAAATAACATTTATTCTACACTAGAGATAAGCATCCCTAGCGAACAACGACTTTCCAGATAATATAGATTTTAACATTAATCATAAAACAACCTGTGATTTAATAGTTACTGTACAATTCAATCCTTCCACCATACAATGTCCCAATTAAATATAAGACATGGATTTACTGTCAAGTCTTAATTTATTTAATCATATGTATTTCGATTAGAAAATGCACAACTCCAAATAATATAATTAGAAACCTCTTTCTAATTTCATTTTACCTTGGCCAAGGATTCCTGGGTTGTCATTTAACGAATCACATAGGACATATCTCCTCTTTTACTAGAGTTGGTAGATTCTTTATTGATCATTCATTATCTCTATATGTAACTCATTATACCCAAGCATACCATATATATGCCTTAAAAGGCCTTAAGGAATAAGTCAAAGGATAATTTGTTACATACAAGATACTATGATGATCTCAAGTCCAAGGATCACTTGTACTACTATCACATTAGGAATTCCTATTGACAGGCGAGTAAAACTCCATTAGGTATTCCATAGAGAGTCACGTTCAGTGAACTTATTCTCCAATAAGCACCTACATACTTGCTTTAGTGTCTCCACACAAATGACCATGAGATCAGTCATCCTCATCCAATGAGCAAGCAACATATGTACCAATCTATCCGGATTTACTAATCCCCATTTTAGAAATCCCACGATTGAGAACTATTTTAGTTTTTAAGCTTTCTAAGAATTTAGATCTCATTAACATGATCTCATCATGATTCTAGAAGCATTGCTTAAAACTATGGGTTATTTACATATTATAAAAATAGCACCATGTAGAAATTTAAATGCCTTAAATTAATATTTTATTAATAGATAAATAAGATTGTTTATAAAGTATGTGATTTATCATCATACATGATTGGCTTGTATGCACACTACTATCACATATTACATCTTAACATCGTAACGACAATATGCGTTACTTTTAGTACCATTGTCTTCGATAACATGTCCCCTTTTATAGGGTTGTTCACCTCAGCTTCTTAACATCTGAATCCGCACCAAAACTATTTAGTTTGGCATAGTTTGACAAAGAAAGCTCGAATTTCATAAACATCTTTCAATATTTGTCTAGCTGAATCAAGTAGCATAGACTCTTAGCAACAATTCGGACATCAATCGAAATATATATATATATATATATATATATATATTTATTTAACCAACTGAATAATTTTTTTTTAAGGAAACTAAATATAAATAAATCTTTTTATAATATCCTGATACCATATCGTAGTAATGGTACATTGAGGATTTCGTCATTACATGACGTCGTCATACTACATCATACCATAGTGGGCTGACGATCCTACGATCACATCCAACACTAGGTTTAACCGCATTGATGACTTCCTCGATTATTATTCCTACATCATATCAAATGATGCATTGAATATATAAAATACATTTTGAAAATTTTAAATCATTTTTGTCTAGCTGAAGCAATTAGTATAGACATGTGAATAATAGCACTATTTTAAAAAATCCATTGGTTCAATCATTTGATCCAATGTTTTTGAAGAAGACAGAAGCCCAACATCAGCACAAAGTCAATAATTTTAAAAATCTAGCAAAGCTAGGAGATTTAGAATATCAAAATTTTCTCCATCAATATAACTCTTTACTCCACCGTTTCATTACTTAATCATTCTTTCAATCTTCAGCACCATCAATGCTTTCTATACCATAACCTTTCTATACCCAGTATAATTCATCAAACTTACCACACTTTGGAAGTTCAGAAACTTGACACAATAATAAGAGTTTAAGAACTTGTCCTAGCAATACGTAGTCCAAGAACCTATCAGAGACTGTCCATATGCTTAGGGGTTCAAAAACATACATATGATTATGAGTTACGAACTCACCATAAGCATGAGTTTTAAGAACTCGTACCTAATCTTAATATCATCTAATCTAATCTTAATTGTTTCTAACTATCAAATATAAATATGAGAAAAGAATCACCTTCTCGCCATATATATATCGATAGCGCGACACCAACATTCCAATGATTATCCATGCGATAAACCAAGTGTAAGCACAAAACCCCTACCCATACAAAGGTTTGTATAACTCAGCCACCACATGAGTCCTCAATTGAAATCCCACTTAACTCTATCTTTCTCATAACTTTCTCTTTGGTCGATATAATTTCTGTATCTCATCATTTATAACTCCTCGTGAGTTTATCTCGTACTATATCATAGTACATTTCTCGTTATAGCATCAAACTATAACTATTCAATCATTACAGACCATCTGTCATTTACAATTTAAAAAGATCACGTTGTGATCTTATTTCTATAATCATCTCCCTTATGATTCTTTTCTTATCTCATTATCGTTTTATTTTAAAAACTTCTTATCTTTACCTTTCATCATGTCATATCATGATTTCATTTATGCCTTTAATTTTATCGACTTTGTCTATTCATCATTATTCGTCATCTTGATTATTGGAGTTAGGTAACTCCTGATTCTTATCTTTATATCTCTTCAAGATTCTTCTTTAAATCTTCTTATTTATTTATCAATTCTACCTTTGAGAACTTTCTAACTAGATTCATATTGCTCAATATTTTATTCGAGTTTACTCCTCGTCATTCTCACCTTTTTCTTATAACATTTCTAGGACTTTTACTCATCTTATACATCTACATATGTGAAAAGAATCACATTTTTATCATACGTAACTTAAACTTAACTTCTTATTCTTATAACCTAAGGTCATAGTCTGAGGTACTCTTACCAAAGGTGTATAACCTATCAGCTTTGATACCAATTGTAACGACCCCAAAATTCGTACAATTCGACTCTCAATCTTGGCCCTTAACAATACATCGAACTTCTAACTTTACATCATTAATCAATATTAAACTTTAATAAAAATGAGGAATAATTAAAACTTTTATATTTCTTTCTATATTTTCCTAAATCTCAACCTTTATCATTACATATCTTTGATTCAAATATATTACATGAATCGCTTCATCAAAGTTATTATATAAAACTTTACATCCCAATTCAATATCCTTTATACTTCGGATAACTCAAACTTTACAACTCAACATAAAATAAATATCATAAACCCTTAAGTACACTTCCAGAACCTTAAACATGGTTTATAGGAATAATAACATTGGCTAAAATATTTAATCTTCATGCATTAAATCTGATCCATGTCATTCAAATAGCACATAGTATTACCTTGAATCCTTAGCCTGCAAAAATAGTTATTTTGCAAGAATGAGCTCGACAGCTCAGCAAATCTAACAGCTTTCATGCCGCACATAACACATAAGTTCATGCTCAATATATATCTCAATTTAAAATAATTATAAGATTTCATGCTCAGCATAAATATCAGTTCAATATAAATATAAGTTCCACATGCTCAACATTCCATATATCACATGTTGAGTTCCATAACTCAACCAAATATAGTCATAATTTGACTTTTCCAATTCATAGCGAGTAACATATAATTCAACATCTCATATTAATACCATGAATACACTTAATAAAAAATTGAATTCAAATAGCACATAGGAACTGGAAGACTTGTCTTTATCGTAGATTACACTCACGTATCCTACACAATATATAATCATGCACATCATTTTTTAGTCACATAGCAATGCTTAGTAATCGTTTACGTAACTCTAATTTACGATCTACTATCATCTTGTTTAGGTTTGATACACAATGTTCAATATATGTGGTTAAGTCCTGTTAGGGCTCCTTATTGTTTATTCGATTTATTTACGTTAAACTTCCTTTTACTTTTCATTGCGTTCCCCTTTAATAAACTTAACATTTAGTTAAGTCTTAAACCTCTTCTTTACATCACATTAGCTGTATAATGTTTGTTAATATTAATTAAGTTAACCTTCGTTTTAAATTTCTTTATACTTCTCTTTTAATTGACACTTAACGTTTGTTTAAGCCGACATAATTGTCATTACATCATTGATTAATGATAAGCATCGCTATATATCATAATAATCATGTTTTATAACTTAGAACAACATCTATTATCGTCGACAGCACTATACTTGCGTATGGGCATGTCTGACGCCCTCCGATTACCTCTAAATACGTATCAGTGACAAATATGGTCATTTTGACCCCTTATAACGACTTCAAATCGAAAACCTTAAAAAATAAAAGTTGTAGGTCTACTCGTTATCTTTCCGAATCATCCTGAACCGCGAAAATCAGAGTTCGTATGAAAACGTTATGCCTGTTTTACTACGCGAGGTCAAAGCAGTTTTGCATTACACTATTCAGAGCATTTCGGACAACATGTACCCCCGCTGAGGTGGGGTTTCTAGGCCAAAATCCCATCTACGGCGGGACCCTCTGCTGGTGGGTTCCCCATCTCGTGAACTATTTTAAGAAAAAGCCAATTTGGCTTATTTCTTCCCACCAAAATCTGATTTTAACTAACACAATGTACATGAAACTTGATGAAAACAAAATCTTAAACTTCTAACATGTTTTTAATATACAATAACGCCACAACACATAGTCAAAAAACCTAACTTCATGATTTTGAAGAAAACACCATTGATAAGCTTTTTTGAAGAAAATTAACACCGTGAGTTAGTTTTTAACCCAAATCACATGATTCAAAACATGTTAATTTTATTTCTTGATATATTATCATACTCTATGATCAATTTACATAACATATCACAATCAAACACAAATTTTGATATTTAAGAAACTATTTTCAAGCTAGTTCATTGTAAATTGCTATGAACACGATTTCTTTATGTTCATCATATTTACATGAATTGAACCACATAAACTATCATATAACTCATATATAATCGTTTATATACATAATCTAACACATATTGATCATCAATTTATAGTTTATCATAAAAACTAATTTATAGAGAATAAAAACAATGAAGAACAACAATTAAAATTAGATTATACCCTTTTGCTTAGAAGAAGATGATGATTCATATGATGATGAGATAGGCTTCTAGTTTTGATTTTTCAAAACTCCTTCCTCCTCTTTTTTTCTTCTTCTCTCTTCTCTATTTTCTTTCTCTGCTCTTTCTTCTTTGTTTTGTTCTAACTTCTAACACTGACTAACTTGTTTTATTTTTCTAAACTAACGTATATATATATAATATAACTTGCATATATTATACATATATAAAATATATAACTTACATATATTAATGGCTCTTAATAAATATAATTATTATAATTAATTCATAAGTTACAATTTTTGAAATTTAAAAAGCCCTAAGGCTTGTTCGGCAAAAACAAGTTTTTAGTAGTTAAGGCCCCGTTTGGCAAAACGAATTTAAAACGGTGCAAGGGCCTTGTTTGGCTAAACGGTTTTAAAAATTCTTTTAATTCTTTTAATAAATCCTTCAACACATATATTTAATGTTATACTTTAATTAATTAAATCTTAACATTCTAATTTAATTAATTAAAAGTTAACACCAATTAAACATATACAAATTACCACATAAGAATTATAATTACCCGCAAATTATAATTTCATAAAACAATTACCACATAACTTCATCTAATTTAATTATCCCAATTAAATTAGAACTATAACATAAAATTTTTATATATTAATTAAATTAAATATTTATTTAATTAATATATTATACTTCATTAAATTACTTCACAACAACCACATAAATTATTTATTTAACTTAATAAATAAATTAATTAAAATATTTATTTAATTCAATAAATATTAAAATTCTATTCACACCAAATCATATATTTCACAATATATAACACATATACACAAACTCAAACTCGAAACACCTCATAATAAGAATTTTATTTATTAAATTCTCATTTATTAATTCTTAAAAATCCAGGTTGTCACATTATAAATCATGGGTATTAGTAAATTTGATGGTTTTGTTTAATTTTGCATTTATTTGGCTTTTATCTGTGTTCTTCGTGAACTGCAGCAACTCTGCCTGCGCAGTGGCGCGGCCGCGCCGCTCTAAGGCATAAGTGGATCGCGTTCGCGCCATGTGGAGCTGCCACGCTGTTCCAAGGCATAATTGGAGCGCGACCGCGCCGATGAGCAGTTTGCCTAGAAAATTTTACTTACGTGTTCAAATCCAGAAATATAATTTAAATCTTAATGTAATGAACATGATGACATTTTAAGCATATATCGAGATGTTAAAACAATTTATTAACTTATTTTACGTGATTAATTGATAAGTTAAATACATTTTGTAAAACGTTAATCGGAAAGTTGTGTAAAGTGTTCTAACACTGATGTTTGTAACTTGACGAGTATAATCAGACTTAGAATTGATTTGTACTGTGAATGTAATGATATATAGGATTAATTGAGGAACAAGAGTTATAAGTGTAGCTTGTGCATGAGAAAAGTTTCCTAGTTTTTACTCTCAATTAAGAAAGTTTTCTAACTTTACTTTTATTGAGCAAGTGTTCTAAACTCAAACATTTTATTGAACAAGCTTTCTATCCTCAAATTATTATCATAATGAAAGTTCTTATTCTTGTTTATTCAAGTCAAGATTCCATATGAGATGTTTAATTCTTTTAAAGCATTACTTTAGTATACAACACTTATTCAATTGTATGCTCGTGAGATTCATTATTCAATTTGATTATCAGTTATTGTTTAACCTTGTAAGACTAGCGAACCCTTATTGATTCGACTAGTCTATAGTTGATGAACATTCTAAATTCTGAAACTATTATTGAGCTTATCCAAACCAAACTTCTTTTGGTGCGGATTCTGATGTCAAACTGAGATGAACAACCCTTTTATAGGGGATTATTTATGCGTTAGCGTTGAGATGTTGTGCACATTCATGGTACTAAGTGCTGATCCCCCTAAGTACGAGTAGTAGAGTCCATATAGTCTTATGACTATTAAAGGTTTAAAGTAGAAATACATGACAACCTGGACATAGTTCATGGTCTTATGACCCTCAGATGTACTTTTGATTCTTGTTATTTATTCTTGATTCAAAAACTGAGCTTTTTATTATTAAGAATCCTTTGATTTCTCGCATGTTATTATTATTGTTATATTGTTATACTTGTGGGCAATCGTGCTCATTCTTACATAATAATATTGCAGTTAAGAATGAAAGGACTGACAAGCCTTCTACTAGCAAAGGCGAGGATAAAGTTAACAAGTGTTGAAGCCTTGTTATTTAATTTGAGAATGTTATGTTAAGACTTGATATTGTTTAAGACTTATTTATTTGTTTACGTTTCCGCATTCGATGTTTAAGGTTAGTATGACCTGGATTCATTTTTTCAGACATTGTAACCCCTTAAGGGGAGGATTTCTATTTATTTTATGGTGTGCATTTATTATGGGTAGATAGATATGTGATAGATGTACAGTGAGCACCAAATCCCGTAGAAATTGAAGTATTCGAAATTGGGGGTGTCACAGGTGAGCTCAACTATCCCAGTAAAGAATATTATGACTAAGATAATGAAGAATATCGTTAGCCTTCAACAATAATAAATCAGATAAAATATTATGGACAACAAATTTTAGATCAACAACTGCAGCGGAAATAACAATCCATTAGAAGAGTCAAGTAGAGAATGATGTCTACTATCTTCTACGAGTTAGAGGTCCATAAAAAATATTTTATCCCTATAACACCAATCAATAATTATGCAAGTCAACATTTTATCTTTGCACTACCGGCCAAAGATATTCATTTATATCAGCAATGGTCATGATCATGCCAAACACATGTCCATCTTTGCACTACGGACCAAAGATATTCATCAATCAATAGTTCATCTTTGCACTACGGGCCAAAGATATGCATCAATCAGTAATTCATCTTTGCACTACGGGCCAAAGATTACTTTCACTACAATTTAAGTCTGAGGATTATGACAATGATATAAAGAATGAATCAAGTGAGATCAAGGATAAATATTAGAGATTTATAATTCAATTTATCCATAGTTCAAGAATGTCCAAATTGTCAACATGAAGATCCAAGCATGGATCCAATTTCAAAAATAAGATACATAAAAGATAACATGGACAAAGAAAAAAAAATTAAATTTCGTTGTGAACAGTACTCATGAATAGTGCCGTATGAATAGTACTGTATGAATAGTACCCCGGATGAATAGTACCCTGACATAAAAAGATTAAAATTTAATAAGAAAGTTCAGACCAATATTCCAGTGAAATGATATTAAATGAAGCGCAAACCTCAAGGAATTTCTAATCATTTCAAGAATTATAGAAGCAATAGTAACTTTAGATTTAGGAATATGAAATGAATAATATAAGAAACTGCAAATGGATTTTCACCCGTTATTCGATAATTCGCATAGACAGATTATTCCCACAACTTAATAAAGAATGAATACGAAGGGTTATTCATCATACATGCAGTAGCCCGTGTAGACAGGTTATTCTCACATATTAATAAGGAATGTATACAAATGGTTATTCACCAGGCATGCGGTAGTCCGCGTAGACAGACTATTCTCACATATTAATAAAGAATAAATATGAAGGGTTATTCACCAGGCATGCAGTAATTCACGTACACAGGTTATTCTCACAGCTTAATAAGGAATAGAATGACAACCCTTACCAGTATTAAAAGAAAATAACATCCTTTAACTTAGTAGGAGGTTGGATACTGCAATAGTATAGTAGCAGAATACTCTTCTTCTTTCTCTCTTATTCTCTCTCTATATTTTCTCTCTCTATAGCTTAGTGAATTGGTGAGAAAGAAGGAAGACATGAACTTCTATTTATAGGAGAATGGACTAAATAGTAACTGATTCACGGACGGTCCAGATTGATTTACTATTAAAACTTTAATCCGACGGTCCATATTAATTTACTATTAAAACTTCAACCGACAGTCCATATTGAGTACTATTAAAACTTCAACTGACGATCCATAAAATTAGTACGTCTCCCCATGGAATAATAAGCCAAACTTACAACAAACGCCTCATAATAAACCCCTCTATTTATATCAAAAATTGAACAAATATTTACAATAATTCACTTATCTTTAATCCACAAATTTTTACTCTTTCAATAACTATTCATCATTAATATTATAATTCACAATATTGACAACCAGATCGTTCCCAGAAAAGAAAAGGCTTTCCGATAAGGATTTCTCCTTATTAGCGCGCAGTTAAATAACCTAATCCCTTTCCTCGACAAAACTTTCTAGACATTGTCAATAATGTAAATAATACTATGAATAACTGTGTTGTGTCAATTATTGATTTAATAATATAAAATATTGTACAGATGATAATGTGACTATAATTGAATCAATAATATGAGATACTATACAGCAACTACTGTGGCAATTATTGAGTGACTTCATACGTAAGAATCAATAATTAGAGATATTGTGAAATACCGCGTGCTACTGTGCAACAACACGTATTACTGTACTTTTATCACCGGGTATTTTAACAGTTTAACGGTACGAGTTTTGCCGTTATTTTTTATAAAAAGGTTATTTCTGTCGCTTTCCATATCCGACAATTATTCCGTTGTGGGATCCACTAATGATTGCACCATCGTACGAATATTCTCTGATAAAAAGAATATTCTCCGACCAAATGAATATTCTCCGACACAACGAATATTTTATGACAACTTGCTTACTTTGTAAAATTTGCACATATCACCCATAACTATAACATTTATTAAATTATCACCTTACTATTTAGAATAATAATTAGAGAAAATTAAATCTTTATTCATAAAAAGTTGGGGTCTTACATAAGCTGCAGTACCAAATGTCATTCCCAAGCTGAAATAGGGTCTAATCATCTAAATAAAACGGGCGAGATATTTTCTCTCACATGGAACCTCATCCTCATCAGACCTTCTCTCACTATCATCACTATCCTCACTCTCCTCTTCATATTTAACATCTTAACTATCATTACTTTGACTTATATAAGAATATATGTTCTTATTAATCCTATAACTACCTCTATCAATATCTTCCACACCAACCTTGTTAGCCTGTGTGTTTAACACCACATTAGGATCATTACTTGTTTTATAAGCTCTATTAACGAAATTAAAAGCATTAAGTACTTCAGCACTTTCTATGAAAGTTTCATCTGCAACATCCTTTGGAAATTCAGTAACTTCAGGTGAATTGACTATGGACTCAGGTGGAACAAGAGGTGGTTCAGATTCATCATTAACAGGAGGCTGAGGGGGACTCCCTTCTATATTAGGTACATCAGTAATGGCCAAAATGTTATGAGCAAATATAGGAGTATATATCTCATGGTTTGCAAAGAACTCTAGGACATCTGTGTCTGAATTTATTTTACTAAGAATTTTCCTAATCCCATTATCATCCTCAACTAAAAAAAGGTCCTACCTCAATACTCATTCCAGGTTCCAAAACATATACTTGCTCTACATTAGCATATTTTCAATGTTTCTTTATACACATTCCTAATACATATAATAGATTAGTAATCTACATCAAAATTCTCACATATATGAATATCTCCTCCCACATAATTCAACACAGGATCCATCACCCATGTGCCCCCATGATGTAAATAAATATCTACATGCATATCCATTCTGTCAGTCAAATAAAAAACTCACTCAACACATAATATTTCAACATAAAAATTAATTTCAAGACAAATGCCAACTCTAAACTATTAATAATCTAATAAACAATAATATAAGGAACCACGTGTCCCCCAACAGTCAACACCCAACTTAAACATGGACCACATGCAATGACCAAATGCTAACTATTTCAGTTAAAATCAAACCACACCAAATATTTTACCCATTAACCCATATAAAATGTCAATGGCCTATACACTTTCTTAATCAAAAGAAGAGATTTCAAGTACTTGTGAAAGGATTAAAGATTTCTTTTTCTTTTGGTAGCAGTATCAAAAAGGATGAAGAGGACGAGAACTTAATGAAAGTAGTTTGCCCTCAATCCAATTACATTTGATGTAATAAACATTTACTTTGTAATCTTATTCATTTATTAATAAGAAAGTTTATATAATAAAAGGCATTCTTTATCCATGTTAATTAGTTTAATTAATAAATGTGATAAACCTATAGTTATTGAGCAATTCTTTTAGAATCATGATGTTGATCATGCTAATGAGATCCTAATTCTATGATAGCTAAAATACTAAAATGTTCCTAATCGTTGGATCACAAATGTGTTTCAGATAGATTAGTACATATTATGCTTACTCTGTTAAGGAGAATGATTGATCTCATGATCATTTGTGTGGAGACACTAAAACAATTATGTAGGTGCTTATTGGAGAATAAGTTCACTAATCGTTGTGACACCCCCAAATCCGGATACTTTGTTTTCACATGATTTGGTGTTCACTTTCTAAATAGAACATACATCTACCCACAATAAGGAATGTAAAATAAATTACAACCTTGAATAAATAATAAAATCTTCCTTGAAAAAGAATTACAACCTTATCCAAAATCATCCCAGGGTTTATCTAACTTTAACATAAATAATAATGTGGAAACAAAAACAATCATAAAGTCTTATTGCAATCAAAATTAAAAGATAACAAGTCTTCACTTATTCATCTTGCCTTTCCCTTTACTAGTTGACGGTACGTCAACGTTCTCGGCTTTAACTGCAAGGGGTTATTAAATATGCAAGAGTGAGCAAACAAAACCCCACTTGAAATACAACAATAATATAACATAACTGAATAACTTCAAAAGATTTGAATAACTATACTTTCATCAATAATAAAGAATTGAATAATAATTCTTTCATCAATATTTGGAATTTCGAATATTGAAACATCTGAGGGTCGTAACACCTTGAACTTTGTCCTAGGTTATAAATATTTTTATTTAAAACCTTTAAAAGCCATATAGACTATGGACTCTGAACTCGTACTGAGGGGGATCAGCCCTTCGTACCATGTATTGTGCACAAATATTTAACGCTTTCGCATAGTAACCTCCCCTAATAAATAGTGTTATTCATCTCAGTATTTGATACAAGTTCGCACCAAAGAAAGTTTGGTTTGGATAGCTAAAAGAAAATTTGGAGTTTCATTTAGCATCAACTAAGGAGTAGTTGAATCGACTCACAATAATCAAGAATAATTCAATAATAACGAATTATGAAATAACTTATGCTTTAGAATTTAAACTTAAAGCATACGAAAGATAAGATAGACCTTACTTGAACAATTAAGTCAAGGTCACTTTAATTAAATCATGAACTTTAAATAAGTATTTGTCCATTGCAGAAATAAAAGGACAATCTCAAATTCAATAAATATTTGAATTTAAAACACTTGTATATCAATAACAAGTTTGACTTTAGAAAACTTACCTCAAGCACAAGCTACAGTTACAACTCACGTTCTTTAACACTTCATTTACATATATATTTAACCATAATAATCTAAATTAGTTAACACATAATTAGTTAACCCATCTAGGTTAACTCATACTTATATAATTATCAAGTTAATAATTAATTATCACGTAATTAATCACACCACATAATTACACATTCACATAATTAATCAAATAATAATTATGTACTTCATATTAATTAAGTTATAATTAAACAAATTATAATTCAATTCAAACACTCACTTCAATTATAATTAATCAAATTATAATTACATCATATATTAATTAAATTATAATTTATAATTAATCAACATGCATTTATTAAATTATAATTAAGCATATTATAATTTAAATTAACATTTACTTGATTAAAATTAATCAAATTAAATTCATTATAATTTAACAAATTATAATTTAAATTAAACCTTTACTTTAATTATAATTATTCAAATTATAATTATATTTTATTAATATAATCTATTAATATTCATTTAGCATTTTAATGTATGTATAACATGTTATTACATAATCACATTAGGTTAACTTTCATGATCTAAACAAAGTATACAAGATTTTAAAAAAATTCTTTACTGCCACCACCCCCCCCCCCCAGCTGGGGCGGGGTTTTTAACCTTGATAGGCCTGTCGGGGCGGGCGCCCTACAGCGTCAGCAGACAAGTTCGCGAACTGTATAGAGAAAAAGCCAATTTAACTTATTTCTCCACATCGAGTTCCGAATTTAGCCAACCAATTACACATAAAACTTTACAGAAACATAATATTAAATTTTCTAACATGTTTTAACACATTGAACCATTAAAAAACATAATCAAAAACTCATTTTCATGATTTTTTGAAGAAAAGCCATTATTAAGTGTTTTTGATGAAATTGAACACTGAACTTTTGTTTTTAAACCAATTCACACAATTTCAAGCATAGTAAATAAATTTTTAAACATGCTATCATTATCTACAATTAATTTAAACAAAAATGAACAATCAAACATAAACTTTTGATTTTAAAAGAAAACTATACATATTTTTAAAATACTTTACTGTGATTCTTGATGAACATGAATCTCTCATGTTCATCCTGTATCTACGAATTAACAACTTAATTAAGCATGAGATTTATATAAAAACATTTTATAAACATTATATATATATATATATATATATATATATATATAAATCATGTTTATACAATTTTCATAAGAACTCACTCAACAAAAAACTAAATTTCATGAAGAACATAAAGAAAACATAATTAAAAAAATTGAGAATTGAGATTATACCCTTATGCTTAGTGAGGAAGAAGATGAAGTTGATTGCTTTGATTTCTCAAACTCTTCCTTTCTTTCTCTTCTTCTTCTCTCTTTCTTTCTCTGTATTCTCTTTAACTTTCTCTTTTCTCTCTGTATTTTCTTCTCTTCTTCTAACACTGACTAACTTAACTTTAACTAACATAGTATAAAATATACATAACTGATATATGTATATAATATAAAACATAATAATATAATACATAACTGCCACATAATTATATCTCTACTTAATATATAGCAGTTACAAAAATTTTGAAAACCAAAAGCCATAAGGCTTTGTTTGGAAAAATCTCTTTAATTTTAAAAACAGATTATTTAATAGTTAAGTCCTTGTTTGGTAAAACATGATTAAAATAAAAGTAAGGGTCTTGTTTGGTAAAACCTTTTAAAAACAGTTTTAAGGGCCTTGTTTGGGTTAAACTAATTTAAAAGCCCTTTTTATTCTTTTAATAAATTCTTTAACACATATTCTTAATGTTACACTTTAATTAATTAAATCTTTAATATTCTAATTTAATTAATAAAAGCTAACATCAATTAACCACATAAAAATGCCACATAACAATTTATAATTACTCGCTAATTATAATTTCATGTAACAATTATCACATAAACTTCATCTAATTTAATTATCTCAATTAAATTAGAACTATTCCATAAAATCAATATACATCAATTAATTTAAATATTAAATATTCATTTAATTAATATATAACACTTAATTAAATTACTCCACAACAATCACATAATTTATTTATTTAACTTAATAAATAAATCAAATAAAATATTTATTTAATTCAATAAATATTTAAAATTAATATATAAAATCTCATTCGTTACAAACGTGACGTATAAATGAACCATAATGGAGTTTTACTTATTTATCAATAGGAGTTCCTAAAGTGATAGTTGTAAGACCCCAACTTTTATAAATAAAAATTTAATTTCCTCTATATATTATTTTGATATAGTAAGGTGTTGATTTGATAAATGTGGTAAGTTATGGATGGAATGTGCAAATTTTACAAAGTAAGCAAGTGGTCATAATATATTCGTTGTGTCGGGGAATATTCTTTTGTCGGAGAATATTCGTACGACGGCGCAGCCATTGGTGGACCCCACAACAGAATAATTGTCGGATATAGAAAGCGACAGAAATAACATTTTCACGGCAAAACTTTTACCGTTAAACTGTTAAAATACCCGGTGATAAAAATACAGTAATACGCATTGTTGCAAAGTAGCACACGGTATTGCACAATATCTTTGATTATTGATGCTTACGTAAGAAGTCACTCAGTATTTAATAATTGTTACAGTATTTACTGTTTAATATTTTATATTATTGACTCAATAATTGCTGCATTGATATTTTATTGACTCAATAATTGCTACGTTGCTATTTTTTTTATGATTCAATAATGGCTACAGTTGATATTTTGTAGTATTGATTCAATAATTGTCGTTGCACAGTATTTCACGTTATCAACTCAATAATTCATATTATTTGAATAATATTATTAGATAGCATTATTGACAATGTCTAAGGAAGTTCTGTCTAGGAGGGGTTATTTAATTGCGCGCCAGTAAGGAGAAGTCCTTATCGGAAGGCCCCCTCTTTCCTGGGAACGACCTGGTTGTCATTATTGTGATTCTGTAATATTAATTTATATAATAATTGATGAATGGTTGATAAAAATATTTTCATTGTGTTGGAAATATTAATGTTAGTAGAAATCGACATTTATTTCGATAATAGTTAATTTTCGGATGTTAAATTGACCTAACGGAGAATTAATCAGATAAATGAGCAATTAATGGGTGGTTAACATGTGGGACCCACTTATTGGTGGATAATAAATAGTTGGTGGGTAGTTGCAGGGGTGGAGGTGCAAGATTTATAAACTTGAGGGACTAAATTAAAAATTTAGGCAAAGATGGAGGTACTAAAGTGTAATTGTCCAACCTTTTTCTAGCCTATAAATAGCAAGCTAATTTCATTCATTTCTCACCATTCTTGAAGAACAAAGTTATTATAGTGAGAAAAATTATAGAGAGAAAAAGAAGAAGAGTATTCTGCTACTACACTACTCCAGTATCCAATCTTCTACTGAGGTAAGGGGTATTATTTCTTTTATATTCATAAAGAATGCTATTTTCTTTCAATACTCGTAAGGGTTGTTACTCTATTCTTTATTGATCTGTGGGAGTAACCTGTCTACGCGGATTACCGCATGCATGGTGAATAACCCTTTGTATTCATTCTTTATTGATCTGTGGGAGTAACTTGTCTACGCGGATTACCGCATGCCTGGTGAAAACCTTTTGTATTCATTCAATTCCTTAATAATCTATGGGAATAATCTGTTTACGCGGATTACCGCATGCGTGGTGAATCACCCTTCGTATTCATTTCTATTAAATTGTGGAAATGATCTGTCTACGCGGATTACCGCATGACGGGTGAAAATCCAATTACAGTTTCGTATATTCATTCATACTCGTATGAAATATTATTTCACTGAAATATTGGTCTGAACTTGTTATGAAATTTTTATTTTTTTATGACAAGTTACTATTCACGGGTTACTATTCATGAGTTACTATTCACGGTAAAAAAAAAATATTTTTTTTTATCTTTGATTGGATCCAAGTTTGAAACTTCATTCTTGAATTTTGCTCCACAATTGATTATTACGGAGTATTCATGAACTTGGATAAATTAAATTACGAATTCCTAATTTTTGTCCTTTATCTCACTGGATTCGTTTTTATATTATTTTTCATCATCCTCAGTCTTAAATGATGATACAAATGAATATCTTTGGCCTGTAGTGCAAAGATGAATGATTATTTGATGAATATCTTTGGCCTGTAGTGCAAAGATGATTACCTGATGAATATCTTTGGCCCGTAGTGCAAAGATGGACAGGAGTTGAGATGAACATGATCACTGGTGATATAAATGAATATCTTTAGCCTGTAGTGCAAAGATGAATATTTGATTCGAGATATATATTGATTGATGTTACAGGGATAAAATATTGATGATGGACTTTAAATCATAGAAGATAGTAGACTTCATTCTCTGCTTAACTCTTCTAATGATTTGTTATTTCCGCTGCGAATATTGATCTAAAACTTGTTGTCCATAATATTTTATCTGAACTGTTGAAGACTAACGATAATTTATTTTTCATTATCTTAGTCATAATATTCTTTACTGGGCTAGTTGAGCTCACCCTTTTCTTCCATTGTTCTCTTCAGGAAATGAGAATATTGCGGGTACTAGTCGGGGAATGGAGTGATGGTCCGAGTTAGAGCAGTAGTAGTCCTCACTATTTCTGATAAATAGTGTGATCATAATTGTAATGAGGACTTAGTTTGAATCTTAATATTTTCTACATATTTGTACTGAGACTCACAGTTGTGTGGTCGTATTTTGCACGATCGTATGATATAAAGTTTGTATTTGAATTCTGTACCATGTATTTGGCGACTCAGAATGGGTTGGGTTGAATGGACCTATTCTGGGGGCGTCACAGTTGGTATCAGAGCTTAGGGATATGATCTCTGGCGGAGATCTGGGAATAGAACCAGGAGGGGAGAGACGAGTAAATCCTTCGCTAGTGTTTGTCCTACCTAAGCTTATGTGGTATTTATTTTGTCGGTCGGAACATAGGGTTGATATGTGATATGTTAATTTATTTGATTAACCCTTGTTTAATGGCAGTATTTGAGAATGGCAGCTGAAAATCTTAACAATGGAGTGAATGAGACCGTTGAGACACCTTTAATCACCAACCAAGAGAACGTACAACAGGAAGGCAACAATTCTCCTGTAAACAACCCTACCGAAGAAATGATAAATGACGGGATGTTCAGAAGTTTTTTGCAGTTCATGCAAAACCAGACGAGGGAGACTCGTGTTCATAATACAGGTGGAAATAATAACTCGCGGCTTGTCACTGCCAGGCAGTTTAAAGAGTTGGGACCACCAGAGTTTCAGGGAAAGCCAGATCCAATCAAGGCAGAGACGTGGGTTAAGCAGATTACCAAGATATTTGATGTCTTGGGATGCACGGAGGAACAGAAGGTTTCATTCGCCACGTTTATGTTTCGTGGAGAGGCAGATTACTGGTGGGAATCTGTGAAGCGTACCCAGCCTGCCGCACTCAAGATGTCTTGGGAGACGTTTCAGAAACTGTTCAATGACAAGTACTTTCCAGAAAGTATTCGTCACATGAAAGAGGTAGAGTTTATCAGACTAGAATAGAACAACATGACGGTGTCCCAGTACGAGGCTAAGTTCGCGGAGTTATCCCGGTTTGCACCTCATTTGGTGGAGAATGAGGAACGTATGACACGGATGTTTCTGAGAGGTTTGAAACCCGAGATTCGTCAATACCTCATTTCTCACAAATTTTCTTTATATTCGGATGTAGTGAACAGGGCCCAGTTATTAGAACGAGATAGTGATTACGTTCAACCAAAGGACAACAACCAAGGTCGTACCGGTGGCAGCAGTCATCGAAACAATGACAACCAGCAGGGAGGAAAGCATCATGACAGAAGCGGTAACCACTCCGGTGGTAATCGTGGCCATGATAATAGAAGAAGTGAGTCGGGGGGAGATTTCAAGAAGAGAAGGTACAACAATGAGAACGTGAAGACGTCAACAGCAGCACCAACTGTTTCTAGGGGCGGAGAACGACCGCCAGTCGTATGCTATAAATGCGGGCAAGAGGGACACATCAGTCCTAACTGCACACAACAATCTAAGGTGTGTTATAACTGTGGAAAGGAAGGACATATAGCTCGAGTGTGTCCTGTGGCGAAACCAAGTCCAGCAGGGGTAGTGATCCCTAAGGCTGTTCCGGACAAGTCAAAGTCGGTAGTTCCTGGAAGAGCTTTTGTCGTGACTGCCCAGCAAGCAAGGAACCCGAAAGAGGTTATTACGGGTAAGCTAATCATAAACTCTTGCGAAGTTTACACCTTGTTAGATACCGGTGCTACCCATTCATTTATTTCACCTGCTTGTGCTCAACGTTTGAACTTGACTTCTGATAAATTAGACTTTGACTTATCTGTTGAAACTCCGTTAGGAGAAACCTTTGTTACATCTACAGTTTACAAATCTTGCTTGATTCAGATTGGTACCCTTACCTTACCTGTTGATCTTATATCTTTGAAAATACTTGCATTTGACGTGATTTTAGGAATTGACTGGTTAACCACTTACCATGCCAAAATTGATTGTTTTCGTAAGGTTGTTAGTTTTCATATTCCTAATCAACCTGTTGTGCGAATCCAAACCACCAAACCACTAAAATCAGTCAATATCATTTCAAATCCCAAGGCTATTCGTTTATTGAAAAACGGATGTCAAGCTTTCTTAGCTCATGTCACTGATCTAAATCAGAATACATCAGATTTGAATGATATTTCCGTTGTTAAGGAGTTTCCTGATGTATTTCCCGAAGAACTTCCCGGTCTACCCCCAGAACGTGAAGTTGAATTCTTTATTGACCTTGAGCCCGGTACAAAGCCCATTTCTAAAACCCCATATCGAATGGCTCCTATTGAACTTCAGGAGTTAAAGGTCCAATTACAAGAGTTGTTAGATATCGGTTTTATTCGTCCTAGTACGTCTCCTTGGGGTGCTCCTGTTTTATTCGTAAAGAAGAAAGACGGGAGTATGCGACTTTGTATTGACTATCGGGAGTTGAACCATGTCACCATTAAGAATAGGTATCCGTTACCTCGTATTGATGACCTGTTCGACCAGTTGCAAGGAGCGCAATTTTTTTCAAAGATCGATCTTCGTTCTGGATATCATCAGTTGAAGATTAAAACTGAGGATATTCCAAAGACTGCTTTCAGAACACGGTACGGGCATTATGAGTTCTTAGTCATGTCTTTTGGATTGACTAATGCTCCTGCTGCTTTCATGGATATGATGAACCGTGTATTCAAAGAATATTTAGATCAGTTTGTGGTTGTCTTTATTGATGACATCCTCATCTATTCTAAAATCCGTGAAGATCATAACCACCACTTGAAGATGGTACTTCAAAGGCTTCGTGATAACAAGCTTTATGCCAAATTGAAGAAATGCGAGTTCTGGCTTGAGGAAGTAGCATTCCTTGGGCACGTAGTATCAAAACATGGGGTATCTGTTGACCCGGCGAAGATTGAAGCAATACAAAGTTGGGAACAACCTAAATCGGTGACCGAAGTACGTAGCTTTCTGGGCTTAGCTGGTTATTATCGGAGATTCGTGGAAGAATTTTCTCGAATCGCTACTCCATTAACTCAGCTGACTCGGAAAGATACAAAATTCGTATGGAACGAGGAATGCGAGAAGAGCTTTCAAGAGCTCAAGAGGAGACTCATTTCGGCACCTGTTCTGACAATACCATCTGGTTCGGATGGATTTGTCATTTACAGCGATGCTTCGGGCAAAGGGTTAGGATGTGTTCTCATGCAACATGGGAAAGTCATAGCCTATGCCTCACGACAACTCAAAGAATATGAGAGGAATTATCCTACTCATGATCTAGAGTTGGCAGCAGTCGTTTTTTGCGTTGAAGATATGGAGACACTACCTGTATGGGGAGAAAGTGGAGATCTATACAGATCATAAGAGCCTCAAATATTTCTTTACCCAGAAGGAACTTAACATGCGGCAACGACGTTGGCTTGAGTTGTTGAAAGATTACGACCATACCATCCAATATCATCCTGGAAAAGCAAACGTGGTAGCAGACGCGTTAAGTAGAAGATCATATGCGGGAATGAGTGCGATGCTGTCAACACAAAGGCCCATTTTGTGTGACTTACAAAGGATGGAGATAGAGTTCAAGACTCCGGGGACCCACATGATGATGTCAAGTTTACGCGTAGAACCAGCTTTAATTGATAAAGTTAAAGCTGCTCAATCTACAGATCCGGAGTTGATGAAGATGAAGAAGAAGGTGCAAGAAGGTGTTATTCCAGAAGCAAGAATCGATGAAGAAGGAATACTTCGAGTCAACTCCAGACTTTGTGTTCCTAACGATTCTGACTTGAAGTATAGAATCATGATGGAGGCACACAACACACCGTTTGCGATCCATCCTGGGAGTACTAAAATGTATCGTGATCTTCGACATACATTTTGGTGGAGCAATATGAAGAGAGAGATTGCGGAGTTTATCTCGAGGTGTTTAACATGTCAACGTGTCAAGGCAGAGCATCAAGTGCCAAAAGGTCCATTGCAATCACTTGAGATTCCAAAATGGAAGTGGGAACACATTACCATGGATTTCGTTACGGGTCTTCCCAAGATTTCTCAAGGCATAGATGCAATTTGGGTTATTGTCGATAGATTAACTAAGTCTGCTCATTTCTTGCCTATACGAGAAACTTATTCACTGGAACGTCTTGCTCATATGTACATAAATGAGATTGTGAGATTGCATGGCATGCCAGTATCCATAATTTCGGATCGTGACCCAAGATTTACTTCACGATTTTGGGTCAGTTTGCAGAAAGCTATGGGCACCGATCTACGATTCAGTTCTGCATATCATCCTCAAACTGACGGGCAATCGGAAAGGACTATTCAAACTCTTGAAGATCTATTGAGACTCTATGTTCTAGATTTCAAAGGGAGTTGGGACAAGTACTTACCATTGGTGGAATTCTCCTACAACAACAGTTATCAGGCAAGTATAGGCATGGCTCCATTCGAGGCGTTGTATGGACGGAAGTGTCGTTCTCCAGTATGTTGGGACGAGGTGGGTGAAGCAACATTGTTAGGACCGGAGTTAGTACGTATGACTACGGAAAAGATTCAAATAATCCGACAACGTATACAAACGGCACAAGATCGACAAAAGAGTTATGCGGACCTTCATCGAAGAGACGTAGAATTTAATGTCGGAGATCATGTATTGTTACGTGTTGCTCCATGGAAAGGAGTTACGAGATTCGGAAGGAGAGGAAAGCTCAATCCACGATTCATTGGTCCATATGAGATCCTTGACCGAGTAGGAAAGGTGGCCTATAGACTCGCTTTACCTCCAAGCATGTCTCGTGTTCATAACGTTTTTCACATATCCATGTTACGTAAATATGTGAAAGACCTAAATCACATTATTGAGTTAGAACCAGACGAGATAGCCGAAGATTTAACGTACGAGGAGGTACCTGTCAAGATCTTGGATAAGAAGGAACATGTCCTACGCTCGAAGATTATACCTCAAGTTAAAGTTTTGTGGAGGAACCATGATATCGAGGAAATGACATGGGAGTTAGAATCGGAAATGAAAGCGAGGTATCCTCACCTTTTCGACATACCAGGTACGTACGTCAATTTCGAGGACAAAATTTCATAAGGAGGGGAGGTTGTAAGACCCCAACTTTTATAAATAAAAATTTAATTTCCTCTATATATTATTTTGATATAGTAAGGTGTTGATTTGATAAATGTGGTAAGTTATGGATGGAATGTGCAAATTTTACAAAGTAAGCAAGTGGTCATAATATATTCGTTGTGTCGGGGAATATTCTTTTGTCGGAGAATATTCGTACGACGGCGCAGCCATTGGTGGACCCCACAACAGAATAATTGTCGGATATAGAAAGCGACAGAAATAACATTTTCACGGCAAAACTTTTACCGTTAAACTGTTAAAATACCCGGTGATAAAAATACAGTAATACGCATTGTTGCAAAGTAGCACACGGTATTGCACAATATCTTTGATTATTGATGCTTACGTAAGAAGTCACTCAGTATTTAATAATTGTTACAGTATTTACTGTTTAATATTTTATATTATTGACTCAATAATTGCTGCATTGATATTTTATTGACTCAATAATTGCTACGTTGCTATTTTTTTTATGATTCAATAATGGCTACAGTTGATATTTTGTAGTATTGATTCAATAATTGTCGTTGCACAGTATTTCACGTTATCAACTCAATAATTCATATTATTTGAATAATATTATTAGATAGCATTATTGACAATGTCTAAGGAAGTTCTGTCTAGGAGGGGTTATTTAATTGCGCGCCAGTAAGGAGAAGTCCTTATCGGAAGGCCCCCTCTTTCCTGGGAACGACCTGGTTGTCATTATTGTGATTCTGTAATATTAATTTATATAATAATTGATGAATGGTTGATAAAAATATTTTCATTGTGTTGGAAATATTAATGTTAGTAGAAATCGACATTTATTTCGATAATAGTTAATTTTCGGATGTTAAATTGACCTAACGGAGAATTAATCAGATAAATGAGCAATTAATGGGTGGTTAACATGTGGGACCCACTTATTGGTGGATAATAAATAGTTGGTGGGTAGTTGCAGGGGTGGAGGTGCAAGATTTATAAACTTGAGGGACTAAATTAAAAATTTAGGCAAAGATGGAGGTACTAAAGTGTAATTGTCCAACCTTTTTCTAGCCTATAAATAGCAAGCTAATTTCATTCATTTCTCACCATTCTTGAAGAACAAAGTTATTATAGTGAGAAAAATTATAGAGAGAAAAAGAAGAAGAGTATTCTGCTACTACACTACTCCAGTATCCAATCTTCTACTGAGGTAAGGGGTATTATTTCTTTTATATTCATAAAGAATGCTATTTTCTTTCAATACTCGTAAGGGTTGTTACTCTATTCTTTATTGATCTGTGGGAGTAACCTGTCTACGCGGATTACCGCATGCATGGTGAATAACCCTTTGTATTCATTCTTTATTGATCTGTGGGAGTAACCTGTCTACGCGGATTACCGCATGCCTGGTGAAAACCTTTTGTATTCATTCAATTCCTTAATAATCTGTGGGAATAATCTGTTTACGCGGATTACCGCATGCGTGGTGAATCACCCTTCGTATTCATTTCTATTAAATTGTGGAAATGATCTGTCTACGCGGATTACCGCATGACGGGTGAAAATCCAATTACAGTTTCGTATATTCATTCATACTCGTATGAAATATTATTTCACTGAAATATTGGTCTGAACTTGTTATGAAATTTTTATTTTTTTTATGACAAGTTACTATTCACGGGTTACTATTCATGAGTTATTATTCACGGTAAAAAAAAAATATTTTTTTTTATCTTTGATTGGATCCAAGTTTGAAACTTCATTCTTGAATTTTGCTCCACAATTGATTATTACGGAGTATTCATGAACTTGGATAAATTAAATTACGAATTCCTAATTTTTGTCCTTTATCTCACTGGATTCGTTTTTATATTATTTTTCATCATCCTCAGTCTTAAATGATGATACAAATGAATATCTTTGGCCTGTAGTGCAAAGATGAATGATTATTTGATGAATATCTTTGGCCTGTAGTGCAAAGATGATTACCTGATGAATATCTTTGGCCCGTAGTGCAAAGATGGACAGGAGTTGAGATGAACATGATCACTGGTGATATAAATGAATATCTTTAGCCTGTAGTGCAAAGATGAATATTTGATTCGAGATATATATTGATTGATGTTACAGGGATAAAATATTGATGATGGACTTTAAATCATAGAAGATAGTAGACTTCATTCTCTGCTTAACTCTTCTAATGATTTGTTATTTCCGCTGCGAATATTGATCTAAAACTTGTTGTCCATAATATTTTATCTGAACTGTTGAAGACTAACGATAATTTATTTTTCATTATCTTAGTCATAATATTCTTTACTGGGCTAGTTGAGCTCACCCTTTTCTTCCATTGTTCTCTTCAGGAAATGAGAATATTGCGGGTACTAGTCGGGGAATGGAGTGATGGTCCGAGTTAGAGCAGTAGTAGTCCTCACTATTTCTGATAAATAGTGTGATCATAATTGTAATGAGGACTTAGTTTGAATCTTAATATTTTCTACATATTTGTACTGAGACTCACAGTTGTGTGGTCGTATTTTGCACGACCGTATGATATAAAGTTTGTATTTGAATTCTGTACCATGTATTTGGCGACTCAGAATGGGTTGGGTTGAATGGACCTATTCTGGGGGCATCACAATAGTAGTACAAATGATTCTTGGACTTGAGATCATCATAATATCTTATATATACTATAAGAACCGTGAATTTCATGAATAATTTTTTTTATTTATATAATAAGAAAATGAATACTTATTGGAACATAAATGTTTATGAGTTATGAGAAAAGTAAATCAATTATATTAAATTGAATTTATAATAATTGAGAAAATATGGAGAATTATGATGAACTTGTAGAACGCCTTGTGTGGTATGAGAATGGAAATGATGATGATTTAATTAATTAAAGAGGGAAAGCAATATGTGAAAGATTAATTAATATTACATTAATTGTTGTTCTTAGTGATAGTCTATTAATGAGTAATTATTAATAATATGTTATTGTGAATAACAAAATATTTGCAAGTAAATAATTGATGTGTATAATAAGAGTTATATTTGATTATTGTTGAGTGCAATACATGTTATAGTTAATCGTACAAATAATGTTATTGAGAATAATAACTGGTTAAAGAGTAAATAAATATATTAATGGAAATAAATATTTATTTGAATATAAATGAATTGTGTTATGAGATGAGTTAACTCAATTATATTAAATTGAATAATTGAATAAATTGAGAATATATGGAGTTAGCGATAAACTCATTGAAAGCCTTGTGTGGCACAGTAATGAGAAATATTAATGATTATAGTAATTAACGAAGGAATTATTGAGTGAACAATTAATCTATATTAATTGTTAATTATTATTGTAGAATATTAATTAATTGTTATAGAATATTAATGGTGATTAATTAATAATATGTGATTATTATTATTGCAAGAAATATAATAATAATGAGCAACATGTTTATAAATATAATAAGATTTGCATTCATTTAATATGATACTTATTCATATAAGTGTTAATCAATTATTGTGAAAATTATAATTTCATTGATTAATGAGAAATGAATTAATTAATATTATTATTAATTAACTGATAAGATAAGTAAATTATTAACTTCTATGTGCGAGCATGCAATTTAAAAATATAACATATAGTAACTAACTATGTATTATATGAAGTGTGAAGTGTAGTGTAAACTATATTATATGATTGTACATATTGAAATTATATGTTATGAATAAATCATGATGCCTATATGACAATATGTATGTAAGTATACATTAAAATAATATGAATATATTGAATCAATTGTTGATTTTAATAATAAATGAGATAATGTAATGTGGTAGTATCCGATTGGATTATATCGGTAAGATAAAATGTACATGGATTATATATGTGTAAATTATATTTATTACATTATATGAATGACATGGTAAGTATTATTGGGATTACATTGTAACTTTAATTATAATCTAAATATATAGCATGTATATATATGTGATAGCCTAAGTATATAATACATAAGTGTATAAGATGTGTAATAACCTTGCATTGTACAATTTGCTAGAATGCTGAGGTTGATATTACTTGCCCTATAATGTAAGGCATTTCTTCCTTTCACGTGCACAACCATTATGGCCTAAGCCTATTGCTTCTCATTAAACTCAGTAAACTTTCATAGCTGCTAGCAATGATCACATGGGGAGTGGGCTCAATAGTAGAAATCACCAACTAAATCAACTACTCTCTCTTAACCTTCATGTTCTTATGATTTCCATTAGTTTGAAATGGTGTGGAAAGACAATGTCTAGATATTATTTCCTCTATGAATACAACCCATCTCCTTCAATTTCATTTGCTGAGATTTTGTTTAAGTGTTGGGTTGAGAGTATATTGATAGTTGATAGCAAGATAGTTTGCAGAGAGTTGGGAATCCAATTTGAGCTAGCTTAATTCATAACAGAGGTATAAAATTCTTCCTTCTTGTTTTTCATTTTCGTTTTTTGTCAAAAGTTCTAATTCTGATTATGCCAAATTGGATTGCAATTGGATTGTAGAGCACTTATTTAGTTGTTATGTGAACTTATATACATGTTTGAATTACAATGTGGTTGATTATAATCGAATTCGTGAAGTAATTTGGGAATTGGCCTGGTTTGCTGCCGAAGCAGACTGTTCTTGGCTTGAACCAGGCATGGCGCAGCTACGCCGGTATAACACTGGGGCGCAGCACAGCTGCGCCGGCCTCTGTGTTTAGTTCCTGCTTTCTGTTATAAATCTGTTATGGTATGAATAACTAATGTGACTTGAACAAGTGTACTAATGAGCTCGGAATGCCTATATGGATATATTGAGATAATGTAAGCATGTTTTACTAAGAGTTACACGCATACTTATAGTTTTGAGATAAACTTAGCGTTTTATAAACAAACTTTGAATTTGGAAACGAACTCGATATGTATACTTGCCATGTTAGTATTCTGATTTTCGAGACATATTAGTATGACCTCAAAACACATGAAATGCATGCTAACTTATGTATATAGGTTCTGTGATATAATATGAGCATGTGAACCTAACTAGTGCACATTTCTAATGAAAATGTATATTTTGAAGGTGGACATTGACATGTAAATACCATATACAGATTTTGATTTTTGCGAGCATGTTTAGATGACTTAGAAATGCATGAATAACCCGTTAACTTATGTTTATACGATTCGTAAGGAAGCATGAACATGTTGGACTTATTAGTAAGCTTTACTAATGAAAATACGAACTTTGAACGTGAATGTTAACATGCTACCTTGAGAGTTGGATTCTGAAAATTATGGACGTGATAGATAGCACTCGTAGACCCACTCATGTATCATACATGTATATATTCTATGCTAGATGCCATGATATCAAGTTAAGCATAATTGAAGCATGTTTTCAAACTAATAACAATGATAGTTACATGTATGCGATATGAATATTCATGAGTATGCTTAATACAAGTTATATGATTACCTTATGTGTTTAAAAGGTGAGCATGTTAGACTTTGTGACTTTATTACCTTGAATGGACTTAAGTTATTAAGGGTATTAACTTAGAACCTATATCATATAAATGTTGGGTTTGTACGAAATCGTGATGCAATCAAATTGCAAAAATTAGCGGAAGCATGATATATCAAAGTTTAAAAAAATTTCTATAAAACTATTACTCGGATCATCCTTTATGTAAATTATTAATTTAAAACGATAAATAAGAAGTTATGGAATCATACCCTTGTAAAACGAAGCTTCCACAGGTACGAGTTCAACTCCTTGTTCTTCGTGATCTCCTTGAATTTTCGGGTTAGATTCCTTCCTTTGATCAACGTTAGCCACCCAAGTGTTTGGCCTCTAGAGGTGATCCACCAAAGAAGATGAATTATCAAGAAGGAGGGTGGTTAGCTTAGTTTTCTATCCTCTATAGAAAAGGAGTACTCTCCAACAATTGGAATTGCCTCAACTGATATCTATTATAAGACTCCTCTTATATAGATATTGGTCAACCTTTCTAATCCTATTAGACATGGGATTTCTTTTAATTAATTAAACTCCTTTAATTAATTTAGGCTTCCCACCACATGGGGAATAATTAATTAAATTCATTTAATTAATTTGTCTCCTAATCTTATTAGGAATAAATGAGAGTACTAATATTAAATTAATTACTAAACTCCTTTAGAAATTAAAATAATAATAATTGTAATAATATTAATAAGACTCCTCTTATTAATTTATATTTAATATTTCCAAAATATTAAATAATAAACATTAAGCTATTTAATTTATTCTATCACTATAGATTAAATTAATTACACTTAATGCATTATTACGATTATGCCATTACCTTCTTAAATAATTATTCTTCCTTTTATGGTGTAACCCTTTAGGTTCTCTATATTAAACCGATTGTGAATAAATCAATTAGAACAATTCTAATCTTATTTAAATAAATAAATTAAACTAATAATCTATTTAAATAAATAATATTTATTCTACAATAGGGATAAGCCTCCCTAGCGATCAACGACTTTCCAGATAATATATATTTCAACATTAATCATAAAAGAACCTGTGAGTAAATAGTTACCATACAATTCAATCCTACCACCATACAATGTCCCAATTAAATATAAGACATGAATTTACTGTCAAATCTTATTTTATTTAATTATATGTATTTCGATTAAAAAATGCACAACTCCAAATAATGCAAATTAGAAACTCCTTTCTAATTTCATTTTACCTTGGCCAAGGATTCCTGGGTTGTCATTTAACGAATCACATAGGACATATCTCCTCTTTTACTAAAGGTGGTAGATTCTTTATTGATCATTCATTATCTCCATATGTAACTCATTATACCCAAGCATACCCTTTTATATACCCTAAAGGACTTTAAGGAATAAGTCAAAATATAATTCATTACATACAAAATACTATGATGATCTCAAGTTCAAGGATCACTTGTACTACTATCACATTAGGAATTCCTATTGACAGGCGAGTAAAACTTCATTAGGTATTCCATAGCGAGAAACGTTCAGTGAACTTATTCTCCAATAAGCACCTACATACTTGCTTTAGTGTCTCCACACAAATGATCATGAGATCAATCATCCTCATCCAATGAGCAAGCAACATATGTACCAATCTATCCGGATTTACTAATCCCCTTTTTAGTAATTCCACGATTGGGAACTATTTTAGTTTTAGAGCTTTCTAAGAATTTAGATCTCATTAGCATGATCATCATCATGATTCTAAAAGCATTGCTTAAAACTATGGGTTATTTACATATTATAAAAACAGCACCATGTAGATAATTAAATGCCTTTAATAAATGAATATTTTATTAATAAATAAATAAGATTGTTTACAAAGTACGTGCTTTATCATCATACATGATTTGCTTGTATGCACACTACTATCAATCTCCCACTTGCACTAAAGCCAATCGCCATGGTATCTCATACCCATCTTCTCTAAGTGACGATCAAACTGCTGTTGTGTTAAAGCTTTAGTAAATGGATCTGCAATGTTGTCTTGAGAGTCTACACGCTCCAAGGTGACGTCTCATCTTTCAATGATCTCCCTGATCAAGTGAAATCGCCGCAACACTTGTTTAGATTTTTGATGTGACCTTGGCTCTTTAGCCTGTGCAACTGCTCCTGTGTTGTCATAGTAAACGGGAACTGCTTCTCCAATGCTAGGAACCAGACCAAGTTCAGTTATGAACTTCTTCATCCAAACAGCTTCCTTTGCAGCTTCACTTACAGCTATATACTCTGCGTCTGTCACTGAATCAGCAACTGTTTGCTACTTGAAACTCTTCCAACTCACTGCGCCTCCGTTCAAGGTAAAAATATACCCTGAAACAGATTTACTATCATCTTGGTCCGTTTGAAAACTTGAGTCTGTGAAGCCCTCGAGTTTTAATACAGACCCACCGTAGACAAGAAAAATATCCTTGTCCTTCTCAAGTATTTTAGGATATTCTTCACTGCCTTCCAGTGCTTTTCTCCTGGATTCGACTGGTATCTTCTCGTTACACTAAGTGCATGAGCAACATCCGGTCTAGTACATATCATACCGTACATGATAGATCCTATTGCAGAAGCATAAGGGATCTTACTCATACGGGCTCTCTCCTCATGTGTCTTTGGGGCTTGTTTCTTGGAGAGATGTATTCCATGGCTCATCGGTATGAGACCTCTTTTGGAATCTTCCATGCTAAATCTCTTTAGCATTGCATCAATGTACGTTCCTTGGGATAAACCAAGCATCCTTTTAGATCTATCTCTATAGATCTTTATTCCCAAAATATAGGATGCTTCTCCCAAGTCCTTCATGGAGAAGTGTTTAGATAACCAGATTTTAATCGATTGTAGCATAGGAATGTCATTCCCTATCAGTAATATATCATCAACATATAATACAAGGAATGAAACTGCGCTCCCACTAACCTTCTTGTACACACATGGTTCATCGTCGTTTTTGATAAAATCAAACTCTTTGATTGTCTCATCAAAACGAATGTTCCATCTACGAGAAGCTTGCTTCAATCCATAAATGGATCGTTGCAGCTTACAGACTTGATTTGTTCCAACCTTTGAAACAAATCCCTCTAGCTGTGTCATATACACATCCTCCTCAAGTTTTCCATTGAGGAAGGCCGTTTTCACGTCCATCTGCCAGATCTCATAGTCGGTATAAGCTGCAATCGCAAGCAAAATCCGAATGGACTTGAGCATAGCTACTGGTGAAAAGGTTGCATCATAGTCAACTCCTTGTCTTTGTTTGAAATCTTTTGCAACCAGTCGGGCCTTATAGGTCTCTACCTTGTCGTCCGCTCCAGTCTTTCTTTTAAAGACCCATTTACACCCAATAGGCTTAATGCCTTCAGGTGGTGAAACCGAAGTCCATACTTTATTTTCATACATGGAGTCCATTTCAGATTTCATAGCTTCAAGCCATTTTCCTGAGTCTTTATTACTCATAGCCTGTTCGTAATTCAATGAATCATCATCATTCATGATGTGTACCTCATCGTCATCCTCTATAACGAATCCATACCTCTCAAGTATCTTCGGTACTCTTCCAGATTTACGAACAGGGTGTGGTATAGTAGGTTCTTCTACTTGGTCAGGTACCTGACTTTGATCCGTGGTAATTTGTGGTTCTTGAACTTCTTCAAGATATATCTTACTCCCACTGACCCCTTCATGGATAAACTCTTTTTCCAAGAAGGCAGCATGTTTCGCAACAAACACCTTTTGATCAGTTGGATGATAGAAATAATACCCTAAAGTTTCTTTAGGGTATCCCACAAATCTACACTTATCGAATTTAGTCTGTTGCTTATCATTTTCAAACTTTTTGACATAAGCTGGGCAACCCCAAGTCTTAACATGCTTAAGATTTGGTTTCCTCCCCTTCCACATCTCATATGGAGTCTTTGGGGCGAATTTGGTAGGTACCTTGTTAAGTAGGTATGCAGCCGTTTCTAGGGCATATCCCCAGAAAGAAATTGGAAGGTCGGTAAAACTCATCATGGATCGAACCATGTCCAACAGTGTTCGATTTCTCCTTTCAGATACTCCATTTAACTGTGGTGTACCTGGAGGAGTCCATTGTGAGATTATACCATTTTCTTTGAGACAATTGAGAAACTCACCGCTTAAGTATTCTCCACCTCGATCTGATCGAAGTATCTTTATACTCTTACCCGTTTGTTTCTCTACTTCACTTCTGAACTCTTTGAACTTTTCAAATGATTCTGACTTGTATTTCATTAAATACACATATCCAAATCTTGAGTGATCATCAGTGAAAGTAATAAAATAAGAATACACACCCCGTGCACTTGTTGTCATTGGTCCACAAACGTCTGTGTGAATCAATGCCAACAACTCTGTAACTCTTTCTCCTTTTCCACTAAAAGGAGATTTAGTCATTTTACCCATGAGGCAAGATTCACAAGTTGGATATGATTCATAATCAGATAACTCAAGGAGCCTATCTTTATGCAACTTGGATAATCTTGTTTCATTGATATGACCGAGTCTACAGTGCCACATGTAGGTATAATTAATATCATTTCTTTTCCTTTTCTTAGTTTGTTCAATTTGAAAAATATTTTCTTGTAAGTCAAGTGTATAAAGTCCATTTCGCAAATTTCCAACACCATATAAAACATCGTCTTTATAAATAGAACAACTATTGTTCTTTATAACAACGTTAAATCCTTCCATATCCAATACAGAAATTGAAATAATGTTTTTAATAATATTCGGAACATAATAACAATTATTAAGATAAATGGACTTGCCCGAAGGCATTGCTAAATAATAAGTTCCTACAGCTAATGCAGCAACCTTTGCTCCATTCCCCACTCGTAGGATCACCTCATCATTGTTCAGCTTTCTACTTCTGACCAGTCCCTTCACATTATTACATATGTGAGAACCGCAGCCGGTATCCAATACCCAAGTAGAATTTTGACTTTCTGAAAAATTAATTTCAATCATGAACAAACCTTGATTGGAAGTCGAAACTTCTCCAAGCTTCTTCTTTGCCAGAAACTTCTTGCAGTTCCTCTTCCAATGACCCGGCTCATTGCAATGGAAGCACATTCCTTTGCTAGCTGGATCAGATTTCTTTTGTTCCTTTATGTTCACTTTGCCCTTGGTCATCCGAGATCGGAAGATCTCCTTAGATATCTCATATCTAGCAATCCTACTTTGTTCACCATACAACTCCTTGAGGTGAATCAACATAGTAGGAGCATCCATGTTTTCGTGCTGACACTGAAGCTCGTTATTCATGGATGCGAGCATGATGCATTGAGCCACAGATGCATCATCTTGCCACTTTACAATGGTGGCAATCTCTTCCTCAGAGGCTGTTTCTGGAACAGTTCCAGGGACAGGTGAGTTTAGGACATAAGAAATCTTTTCAGCAGTGAGAACTATTCTCAGATTTCTTAGCCAGTCCGTATAATTCGGCCCGGTAAGCTAATTAGCATCAAGTATGCTTCGCAGTGAAATTAGTGATTTTAACATTTTTAAAATTCTGCATGTGAAAAATAACATTTTAGCAAACATTCATTTTATTAATTTTGCATACCAAAATAAATTTAGGTCTTTATTTTAAATTGGTATCTCCCACTATTTTTATCAAACTATATTACCCTCACTTATATAGTTCGGCAACATCTAATTAAAGATTTGCTAGTGAGAATAAGGATCCCATTTCAAATGTATATAACCTTGTGGATAGCACAACAAGCGATATACAAATAAATAGGTAGACAACTCTTGTCAATTACATCACTATATAACTCCTTTTATTTTGCCTCTTAAATTATAATGATCAAGTGTGTGCACATCCGAACTAAAATGATTTAATTTAAGTCCAGCCTAGCACTTCCATAAATTCAAAAAAGAAAAATGTTCATCCTTGTGGATAGCACAACAAGACTAGATCGTTCAATTTTCTTGATAAGCATCAAATGTGATTAATTAACATCTTAAATATGCAATACTCGCCTTGTGGATAGCACAACAAGCTCATATTAAATATTTAATACTCTATTAATTTATCATGCTAGAAGGCGACATTCGATATTCCAAATATCATTTGAACGCTTCGGACTTAATATTATATCTTTGAGGGGTTTGTTATTATTTGTCTCATCTTGTTTAGCGCGCATGCACACATACATATATATATATTTAAAATACGCGTCATTTTATTAAACATGCGAAGCATGTTTGCATAAAATATAATATATATAATATTTAGCATGCAATATAGAATACTATATTCTACCCGGATTGATTATGGACTTTTATTCTAGTTTGGTTCACTAGAGCCACCAAGTGAACCAAAAGGTCAAACCTAGGAGTGCAAGAATTTAAATTTAAATATAACTATTACATTTAAACCCAGGCTCCATACAAACGGGTCTTCACGCGCTCCTTGCTCCTTGGTCTCTAATTTCTTCAAGATAATTCTAACTATTTCTATTACATTAAACTATTTAATTTAAATAGAAACCTTGATCAGCAGTCAAGGGAAAGTACATAAGAGGGAGATAGAATTTTACATCAAGAAAATTTTTTTTAGAGAAGATGAGGTACACAGACCCTATTTAATAAAACTCATTCATTCAAGCATTCAACTAAAATAAAATCCAATCACATTGGTCAAATAGTCCATAATCAATCCCCATTTATTATCATATATATCACCATATATATCAATAATTAAATATTCATCTCATGAATTAAAACATTCCATATATATATGAGTATCATTTAATGGGCAATTTTAAATTGCATGAAATCCAATTTTAAGATTAAAATAAACTCTTTATTTTAATTATAAAATTATTTAGAATATAATATATAAATATATATATATATATATATATTTGATATTACCATATATATTATATATATTTATATAACGAATCAGGTTATATATATATATATATATATATATATATATATAAAATATAAATTTACATTTATTTTTAAAAAAAGAAGTCACATTCTTTTATTAAAAGAGTCCTGCAAGTTTATTAAAAGAGTCCTTTCCTGATGGGTCACCTTCTTTTTGGAGTAAGAAAGAGACAACACATTTTCTTTGCAGAATTCAAGATTAGCACAAAAAAAAAATGTGATTCGTCCCAAAAAAAACGCCATTTTTTTTTCTTAAAAAAAATAATTTTATACAATAAAATTATGCCCAATAAATTATTTTAAATACATACCCATATGTATATGAAATCAAAAATAAATTAATAATTGCATAAAGGTTTGGCTCTGATACCACTGTTGGGTTTGTACGAAATCGTGATGCAATCAAATTGCAAAAATTAGCGGAAGCATGGTATATCAGAGTTTAAAAAAAATTTTACAAAACCATTACTCGGATCATCCTTTATGCAAATTATTAATTTAAAACGATAAATAAGAAGTTATGGAATCATACCCTTGTAAAACGAAGCTTCCACAAGTACGAGTTCAACTCCTTGTTCTTCGTGATCTCCTTGAATTTCCGGGTTAGATTCCTTCCTTCGATCAACGTTAGCCACCCAAGTGTTTGGTCTCTAGAGGTGATCCACCAAAGAAAATGAATTATCAAGGAGGGTGGTTAGCTTAGTTTTCTATCCTCTATAGAAAAGGAGTACTCTTCAACAATTGGAATTGCCTCAACTGATATCTATTATAAGACTCTTCTTATATAGATATTGGTCAACCCTTTTAATCCTATTAGACATGGGATTTCTTTTAATTAATTAAACTCCTTTAATTAATTTAGGCTTCCCACCACATGGGGAATAATTAATTAAATTTATTTAATTAATTTGTCTCCTAATCTTATTAGGAATAAATGAGAGTACTAATATTAAATTAATTACTAAACTCCTTTAGAAATTAAAATAATAATAATTGTAATAATATTAATAAGAATCCTCTTATTAATTTATATTTAATATTTTTAAAATATTAAATAATAAACATTAATCTATTTAATTTATTCTATCACTATAGATTAAATTAATTACACTTAATGCATTATTACGATTATGCCATTACCTTCTTAAATAATTATTCTTCCTTTTATGGTGTGACCCTTTAGGTTCTCTATATTAAACCGGTTGTGAATAAATCAATGAGAACAATTCTAATCTTATTTAAATAAATAAATTAAACTAATAATCTATTTAAATAAATAATATTTATTCTACAATAGGGATAAGCCTCCCTAGCGATCAACGACTTTCCAAATAATATATATTTCAACATTAATCATAAAAGAACCTGTTAGTAAATAGTTACCATATAATTCAATCCTTCCACCATACAATGTCTCAATTAAATATAAGACATGAATTTACTGTCAAGTCTTATTTTATTTAATTATATGTATTTCGATTAAAAAATGCACAACTCCAAATAATGCAAATTAGAAACTCCTTTCTAATTTCATTTTACCTTGGCCAAGAATTCCTTGGTTGTCATTTAACGAATCACATAGGACATATCTCCTCTTTTACTAGAGGTGGTAGATTCTTTATTGATAATTCATTATCTCCATATGTAACTCATTATACCCAAGCATACCCTTTTATATACCTTAAAGGACTTTAAGGAATAAGTCAAAGTATAATTCATTACATACAAGATACTATGATGATCTCAAGTCCAAGGATCACTTGTACTACTATCACATTAGGAATTCCTATTGACAGGCCATAAAACTCCATTAGGTATTCCGTAGCGAGTCACGTTCAGTGAACTTATTCTCCAATAAGCACTACATACTTGCTTTAGTGTCTCCACACAAATGATCATGAGATCAATCATCCTCATCCAATAAGCAAGCAACATATGTACCAATCTATCTGGATTTACTAATCCCCTTTTTAGTAATTCTACGATTGGGAACTATTTTAGTTTTAGAGCTTTCTAAGAATTTAGATCTCATTAGCATGATCATCATCATGATTCTAAAAGCATTGCTTAAAACTATGGGTTATTTACATATTATAAAAATATCACCATGTAGATAATTAAATGTCTTTAATAAATGAATATTTTATTAATAAATAAATAAGATTGTTTACAAAGTACGTGCTTTATCATCATACATGATTGGCTTGTATACACACTACTATCAGTAAATTGAACGTGAAAGGGTTGAACGAGCATGAAGGCATCCTTTAATAAGCATACATACTATGTGATATCATATGTTGATACTTGAATCCGATCTTTGACGGTTAACTTATAACAATGCCATAACTTGCTAAATAAAGTATGTTTGGTGCTAGTTGTGGTCTTATGTGATAGTAATAATATATGAAGATGTTTTACTTATAAAAGGAACTCTAGAGATAATAAAGACATAACCAATTTAGTGTTATGATTTACTACAAATGCCAAACATGATATAACTATGTTACTTGATTTCATGAAGTTTTATAATCTAATTTCGTATGACATGTGTGACATACTATGAAGATGTTTAACTTGAGAGAAGGAATTCCATAGATAATAAAGACCTAATTGGTTAAGCATTATGATTTAATAAAGTGCTATATGTGTTATAACTGTGTAGAAAGGTTAAGACCTAACTTATGTATTGATCGTATATCCAAGATATGATATGATGTTAAACTATATGACTAATGGATATTATATATATATATATATATACGTAATATTATATATATATATATACGTAACTATATTACGATAGGGATTCGAAAGTGTTGATTTACTTTACGTGGATAGACTACGCTTAAGGCAAGTTTCCTTAAACCCGTTCTTGTATTATTTGCAAGTATCCGAACCCTACTTTTATTATGTTGCAAGTATCCTATCCTTGTGTTTACTTTATTCAAGGAACGTTGTAAGCAGGTTTCCTGACTTTCACCCATTCATAATGCTAGTTCTTATCCTACTTTTATCGAGCAAGGTTCCTAACTTCATTTTATTTATATATTGAATGCAAGTATCTGACTACTCTTTTTATTGAGCAAGTATTTGATTCATACTCTTTATTGAACACATAATTGAGCTTGTGCTATCATTGATCGTACGAATAAATAGGTGCTAGAATAATTCTTGCCCTTTCAAAATTATATTTCATAGCTTGATTTAAATCACGATTATATTCTTCGAATTATTGTTGCTAGTATTGAACTCATAAATTATTCTTAGATACATTGTTAAAATTGTCTACGCCATTTGATTCGGCTAGACCAATATCATGAATTGGAAAGCTATCCACACCAATTGCCTTGGTGCGGACTCTTATAAATTGACTGAGTTGAACAACACTCGTAGAAAGGGGAACTATATAGTCGGGGTGCCGACAGTAGTGTGATAGGTTATGCATAACACCAGGTACGATAGGCTGATTCCCTAATTGTACTTGTTTGGGTTACCAGAAATATTTTTGGTGATTCTAGTAGAAGTTTGTGGTTCTTAGCGACCACTCAGTATCTAGTATTTATTAACTTGAAACTTTGAACTCGTTGGATTCTTTTATTAATCCTTGGTCCACAGCGACACTCAGTGATGTCTATTCATTCACTTGAAATTGTTGAAACTTTTGAATTCTTTAATAACTTCTTGACCCGTAGTGGTCCTTATTTAACTTCACAGAATAGCTTTGGAAGTTATTGCTATTTATTTTGTTCACAACATTCTTATTTGAATTCTTGAGCGATTAATTATCGTTTTACCCTTGAGATTAAGAACCGTATATATTCCTGTTCACATTTATTGGCAAATTACTTGCTGAGAAAATTTGTTGCTCACTCTTGCTTCCCATAAACATTTCAATTAGGGCAGGGCAAGGTGGAACCCCAAGGCAGGACAAGTGCAAAGGCAAGGCTATGAAGTAGCTGTGCTTTTCTATATTAGGATGTTTCTTTTATGTTGTATTAAGACTTATTTAATGTTATGTATTAAGATATGTTTGGTTTAAGTTATGAAGTGTATTAGTAATAGTTTCGAGACTTGGGACGAGAATATTTATGTTTTATCAATGTAAATTATTCTGTTATTCCATTGTTTGAGATTTTGATTGTTATTAGAATTAGTACGTGACGAACCGAATTCGAGATCAGTGACGGTCTGAATTTGGGGGCGTCATAGGTTGGTATCAAAGCTATAGGTTATAAATCTTAGGAGCGAGTCCTTAGGCTATAACCTTAGAAGAGATTTTAGAAAATAGAGGGAGATAAGACTCATGTAGAATTTTCTTAGAAAGCTAGTAGTGTTATGAAATATATTTTCATTCCATACAATGAAATTATGTTTTATTCGGAGATGATAATAAAGTTTATTGGTTATGTGATTATGGAGGTCAGAGATAGGTAAACCTGGTAGGGTCATGGAGGAGGAACCACGTGATATACATGTGGTGTCTGCAACACCCCTTGAAGTTAAGCCTTTTTTAGCAGTAACCTTATCCTAGGAAGAGATGGAATCGGGATATAAACGAAAATCCACGGTGAAAGTTTTCTTTCAGGGTTGAGTCATGTTTGAGTTTCTTTAAAATGAAAAATAAGATACAATGGTGGGAGGCGAAGTTCCAGACCTTCAGATTAGTAACTAATAGATACATACATGGTGAGAGTGAAGGTAGTTAGATAATAAGCGTCGCGATAGATGTTTATAGATATGGAATAGTGTTGTGGATCCCAAATTTAGGGATAATATGGGAAGTATCTTTCTAACCCCAACTTTAGTGGTACCCGAGAGGGGTATTTAATGAGACTAGCAGATTGCTATACGATGTGATATGTTTTTATGTGGCATGTTTTTATTAAACGTGCGTGTAGTAACCAGATTTTGTTAACTAATGACAAGGGAGAATAGCAATAAAACTTATACGTCTTAAGAAGTATTAGATGTTTAACAAAGAGATGATAATACCGTTTTATTTCTTTACAGAAATGTCGATACCCCAAGGAGGAGAGACTCGTCAAGCAACGGAGAATGGAGATAGGGAATTGAATAAAGAACCCTTACAACAATTGGATAGACCTTATAGTAAATGCTTTTGAAGAAGGAATCAATGATTATAAGAAGAGACTTACGAAAACTTCAGAGGAAGGAAAAGATATTAATTTGACTAAAGGAGGAGAGGTTAATCATTTAAGGAAAGCGAAAGAAGGTAGGATGGAAGAGAGTAGTAGTGGTAGCAGTAAGAATTTCAAGAGGAAGTGGAATGAGAATAAGTATGCACGAGGAGAAGGGCAACTATGGAAGAAGAAGGTAAAAGCCTGTAAAAAATGTAGAAAGAACCACATGGGAGCGTGCTTGAAAGAAAAACATGTATGCTATAAGTGCAGTGAGAAGGGTCATATTTCTCCTAATTGTCCTAGGAAGGAGAAAACCAAAGATTGTTTTGTGTATGGATCTGAAATACGTCAAATACGCAATTGGCAGAAGGAAATAAACGAGGAAGGGGACGGAAACAAAAGAAGACGGGACAACAACAACATCAACAACAATCCGTGGTAAAGTCACCAAGAAGGACTCAAGAAAAAGAACAAGGTTTACCCGAAATGTGGAAAGAGCCATCAAGGAGAGTGCTGGAAGGGACGAGGCGTTTGCTATAGCTGCGTCCAGGAAGGGCATACTTTCCCGAATTGCCCAAACCTGAAAAAGATCAAAGGATGCTTCGCTTGTAAATCAGCAGATCATCGGATTAAGAACTACCCAAAGAAAGGAAGGAAGGAAGAAGACGGCAACAAAGGAAGCCATAGCGGGGAGATGAAGATAATTAAACCAGCTCAATCGAGTGAACCAATGCCACGTACGACTAACGTTATGCTACATGATGCAGTGGCGTTCCAAGTTGTGATGTCAGGTGCTGTCTTAATCAATAATATAAATGCGTATATATTATCTGATTTGAGTGCTATCTTTCCCTTCTGCATCTGAAGAACTGTGAGACGACTAAGTTACCCCAGGAACGATTAGGAGATCCTTGAAAAATATAAGTTGCAAATAAGAAAGTAATTCCCGTAGAAATTTATTTGCCGATATTATTGCGCATAAATTAGGGAACGTAAGCTAAGCATAGACTTGATTCTAATAAAATTTGGAGAGTGTGATGGGATACTATAAACGAACTGGTTACACAACCACGTACGATAATTGACTGTTAGAAGAAAAATGTGAACCTTTAGAATCCAAACCGGTCTAAGGAAGTGTTTTATGGTTGCTCGTCGTTTAGGCAATTGTGTTGCCTTACGATGATGCAGGCCAAGATAATGTTAAGAAAAGTTGGTATAAATTGTTTCTGTAATGATTGAGATTTTATATTTAATTTTAAATATTTATTGAATTAAATAAATATTTTATGTGATTTATTTATTGAGTTAAATAAATAAATTATGTGATTTATGAAAGTTATTTAATTAAGTGTACATATTAATTAAATGAATGTGTAAAATTTAATTTAATTGATGTATATTAATTTTATATTATAGTTCTAATTTAATTGAGAGAATTAAATTAGATGAGATATGTGATGAAGTGTTACATGAATTATAATTAGCAAGTAATTATAATTATGTGGCAATTTTATGTGATTTATTGATGTTAGATTTTAATTGATTAAATTAGATGATTGATTTTTAATTAATTAAAATGTGACATTAAAGTATGTATTAAATAATTTGTTAAAATAAAGAAAAAGATTTTTAAATTTGTTTTACCAAATAAGGCCCTTGCATTTGTTTTAAACCTATTTCTACCAAACAGGGCCCTAACTATCAAAAAGCTATTCTTAAATAAATTGTTTACCAAACGGGACCTTAGCGCTAAAATCTGTTTTATAAGTATTGTTGCCAAACAAAGCTTTGTGGCTTTTGAATTCTTGTAACTGTCAATTTAATAATAAGTTAACGCTAACTAACATACGTATTATTATATGAGTTATACAATGTTTACGTTAGTTTAGAGTTAGCCTAAGCCTAAGAGAAGAGAAAGAGCAGAGAAGTATTACAGAGATAATATAGAGAGAAAGGAAGAGGAGAGACTAAGAAGAAAAGGGAAAGCTTGAGAAGCTTGAGAAGAATCCACCATCTCTTTATACCCTTCTTCAATCTCCAAATAACGGGTATAATCATAATTTTATAATTTTAAGAACTCTACTTAGTTATTTCTTTATGTTGAATTCTCTGTGAAAGTTATTTGCACGAAATTGATTATGTTGATATGGATTTTATTCATATGGTTTATATATGAATTGTATGCATAAACAATGATTTTCAAAAATCAAATTACTGTAGAAATATATTTTAACAGAAAATTCATATGAGTTCATATGGAATTTCATGAGTTTATATATTATGGGTGATTTTACATTGAGAAATTTGTATATGTTAGTATGTTGTTTAGAAATTTTCTATGATACTACCTTGAATTATGAGAATAAAGCATGTGTTATAAGTTGAATTGCTTAAGAATTTGATTACAGTGACTTATTTTAGAAAATATATGAGTTTTCATGAAAATGGCCAAATTAAATTTTTAAAACTTGTGATTATCATTGTTTAGATGGTTTTGTGTTTTGAAAGCATGTTATATATATGTATAATTGCATAGGTATGATTTACAATGTTTAAGTTACTGTAAATATCCATTTGTTGGCTTGTATGGGTTAATCGGTGAAGCAGAGTAACGTGGTTGTCTGAGTCTGGCCGAGTTGCTGCGTAGCTGCGCCGGCAGCAAGGCTAGGAGCAGCGCAGCTGCGCCGCTTGTCCTTCCCAGATCCTTACCCTGCGCAGCTGCGCCGGTGCCAAGGCCTGTGGCTGCGCCGCTGCGCCGTGCACAGTGCAGTGGCAGTGAGTTTTAGTCAAGTGTGCAGTGTGTTGTTATGTTTTCATTACATTATTGCTAAGATAATGAGCATGTATCTAGCTGTTATAACATGTGTTAACATGAAGTTGATAATTTCCTAATTCGAGAAAAAGAAAGTTTTGAAAACTTAATATAGTATTTAAATTATAAGATATAACTGTTTAATTGTAAAATAAGTTACTTAATTATAATTTGATTAATTATAATTAAGAGTAAATGTTTAATTTAAATTATAATTCTGTGAAATTATAATGTATAGAAGTTGATTTATTGTAATCAATTAGATGTTAATTTAAATTATAATTTATGTAATTATAATTTAATAAATACATGATTATTATAAATTATAATTGATAAATACATGATTAATTGTAAATTGTGTAATTGTAATGCATGATATAGTTTAATTAACTATTAATTATGAAATTTTGATAAATTAAGAGGTAATTATAATTGAGTAATTATAATTAGATTAAGTGTTTAAATTATAATTGTTTAATTATAAGTTAGCTAAAATACATAATTGATTTAATTATGTGAGTATGTGTGTGATGAAATTAATTATGTGATAGTTGATTATTTATTTAATTAGAGTGTGTTAACTATGAGGGTTAACCACTTATGTGAATTAGTTATGTGTTAACTAATTTAGGTTATTGTGATTAAATATATATGTGTAGGAAGTATTAAAGTACGTGAATTGAGTTAAGTAGCTTGCGCTTGAGGCAAGTTTTTCTAAACCCTAATCTATGCAAGTCTTCTAACCCTAAACTTGTTAATTATATACAAAATTTTGAATTCATATATTCATTGTTGAGAATGTCCTTTTCATTTCTGTATTGGACAATTGTTTATTTAATTGAAATGATCTTAACTTATTGTTCAAGTAAGATCCAGTTATTATTTTAAATGCTTTAAGTTGATTCTAAAGCATATGTTAGTTCATAATTCTGTTATTTACGAATTATTGATAGTCGATTCAACTAATCCTTAGTTGATGAACGTAAAATCTAAATTACCCTTGTAAGCTTATCCAAACCAAACTTTCTTTGGTGCGGACTTGAATTCAAATTGCTGAGTTGAACAACCCTATGTACTAGGGGAGGTTACTACGCATAGCGTTAAGATGTTTGTGCACAATACATGGTACAAAGGGCTGATCCCCCTAAGTACGAGTTAAGGTCCATAGTCTTATTGACTGTTAAAGGTTAAAATAGAAATATTTATAACCTAGGACAAGAGTTCAAAGGTCTTATGACACTCAGATAAATTCTATTTTTGAATTGTAATTGCGATGAAAGAATTATTATTCAATTCTTTATTGTTGAAGCGAATCATATTATTCAGATTCTTTGAAAGATATCCTTTCATGTATATATTATTGTTAAACTCCAGTGAGCTGTGGTTTGCTCACTCTTGCATTAAATAACAATTTCAGTTAAGGTTGATAACGCTGATGCTCCGTTTACAAGTAAGGGCAAGGGAAAGCAAAGCAAGTAAAGACTTGTTTTTATTTAACTAAGAATGATTGTACTAAGACTTGACTGTTATGTTTTATTCGCACTTATTATATTCATATCAGGGTTAGAGTAACCCGAGATTATTTTAAAAAGGTTGTAACCCTTGTTGTAAGGGAGATTTATTTATTTTAATTTAAATTGTAGGTTATTTTGCATCATTCATTGGGTAGACGTATGTTATATTAGAAAGTGAACACCAAATCATGTGGAAACGAAGTACACGGATTTGGGGGTGTCACAGTTTCACTTTTATTATAGATACTAAGAGAACGGAAGTCGAAATAAATAATGTATTAGTAGAACCAGAATTTTAAAACGTATTCCCAGACGATCTGCCCGACCTTCCGCCAGAGAGAGAAAACAAGTCATAATAGATTTAGTACCGAAGACTGCACTGATTTCGAAAGAACCTATCTTATGGCGCCTGTAGAAATGAAGAATTAATAATACAATTGCAAGAAATGTTAGATAAAGGATATATTCAGTCGAGTGTGTTTTCCCTTGGGGAGCACCAGTGTTGTGTGTCAAGAAGAAGGTTAGTTTTAGGGCACGTCAGATCCGGCAGAGGTGAAGGCGGTAAGTAATTGGGAGCAGTCAAAGACTACCATTGCGAAATTTTCTATCACCTGGAAAAGGCGAACGCAGTAGCCAATATGCTAAGTTGGAAGAAAAAAAATGGAATGGAGAAATTATTCAAGTTGATAACTCTAGAGGAACTAATCAGGAAGATGAAGAGATTGGAAATAGAAGTGAAGGGACCCAGAGAGTCCAAAGGGGAGTTTATAATGGAGGTTTGTCCAACGTTGTTGGATAGAGTAAAGGGATAACAAGATAAAGACAAAAAGTGAGAGAAGATAAAGAGGAAAAGTTCAGAAGAAATAATAATGGTATCTTGAAATTTGTAGATCGAGCGTGAGAGTCAACCGTAACTAAAATTTGCGAGATACGAGTTTTCATGAGGCATATAATTGGACATAGTTCGTTCACCCAGGAAGCACGAAAACGTACCGGGATCTTCGAAGACACTATTGGTGGTCAATATGAGAGAAGCTGTAGAATATGTAGACCGATTGAAAAAGATGACACACTCCCTACTGATAGATATTCGATTCAATTTAAATCAGTTAAAGAAATTATACGTTAAGGAAATCGTTTTGCAATACGAAATATCAGTGTTAATAATTTTTGATCGAAACCCGCACTCCACGTCAAAGTTTTGGAAAAGCTTGCGTAATGGATTTCAAAGGTAACTTGGAATATCATTTACCCTTAGTAGAATTCGCTTATAGTAGTAATTATTATACGAATATCGGTAAGCCATCGTACGAAGCTCTCCACAGATGAAAGTGCAGAACACCGCTACATTGGGATGAGGTCAGAGAATGACTACTTCAATTGGGACCGGATTTAGTACGACGAATGGCAGACGATGTGAAGACAAAAAGAGCCAGATTAGTAGCAGCTCAAGATCAACATGGGAAATACGCAGATTGGCATCGTCATAATCAAGATTTTGAAGATGGTAGTTTTGTATTTCTTAAATGTTTCCCTATGAAGGGAAGATAAGATTAACTAAGAAAGAAGAATTGAGTCTGAGGTTCATGAAACCTTTTGAAGTATTGTAGAGAGCAGGAAAAGTGGCGTACGAGGTAGTCTTCCCTATTGAACTGGAACATATCCACGGTGTGTTTCGTGTTTCTGTCTTACGATCCTATAAGCCTAATTATAAGCGTGTGATACCCTATGAGCCCATTCAAGTAGGGAAGAATCTGACATATGAAGAATTCCTGTCCAAAGACTAGATAGAAAAGAACAGATATTAAGAAATAAAATTATATCTTCTGTTCTAGCGCTTTGGCGAAATCACGACGTCAAGGAGGCCACGTGGGAATTAGAAGATAGGACGACGAGAGACTATTCCCATCTATCTGTGTAACCTTGTACCAATTTCGAGGACGGAATTTTTATAAGGAGGGAGAATGTAAGAACCGTGAATTTCATGAATAATTTTATTTTATTAATATAATCAGAAAATGAATACTTATTGGAACATAAATGTTTATGAGTTATGAGAAAAGTAAATCAATTATATTAAATTAAATTTATAATAATTGAGAAAATATGGAGAATTATGATGAACTTGTAGAACGCCTTGTGTGGTATGAGAATGGAAATGATGATGATTTAATTAATTAAAGAGGGAAAGCAATATGTGAAAGATTAATTAATATTACATTAATTGTTGTTATTAGTGATAGTCTATTAATGAGTAATTACTAATAATATGTTATTATGAATAACAAAACATTTGCAAGTAAATAATTGATGTGTATAATAAGAGTTATATTTGATTATTGTTTAGTGCAATACATGTTATAGTTAATCGTACAAATAATGTTATTGAGAATAATAACCGGTTAAAGAGTAAATAAATATATTAATGAAAATGAATATTTATTTGAATATAAATGAATTGTGTTATGAGATGAGTTAACTCAATTATATTAAATTAAATAATTGAATAAATTGAGAATATATGGAGTTTGCGATAAACTCGTTGAAAGCCTTGTGTGGCACAGTAATGAGAAATATTAATGATTATAGTAATTAACGAAGGAATTATTGAGTGAACAATTAATCTATATTAATTGTTAATTATTATTGTAGAATATTAAATTATTATAGAATATTAATGGTGATTAATTAATAATATGTGATTATTATTATTGCAAGAAATATAATAATAATGAGCAACGTGTTTATAAATATAATAAGATTTGCATTCATTTAATATGATACTTAATCATATAAGTGTTAATCAATTATTGTGAAAATTATAATTTCATTGATTAATGAGAAATGGATTAATTAATATTATTATTAATTAATTGATAAGATAAGTAAATTATTAACTTTTATGTGCGAGCATGCGATTTAAAAATATAACGTATAGTAACTAACTATGTATTATATGAAGTGTGAAGTGTAGTGTAAACTATATTATATGATTGTACATATTGAAACTATATGTTATGAATACATCATGATGCCTATATGACAATATGTATGTAAGTATACATTAAAATAATATGAATATATTGAATCAATTGTTGATTTTAATAATAAATGAGATAATGTAATGTGGTAGTATCCGATTGGATTATATAGGTAAGATAAAATGTACATGGATTATATGTGTGTAAATTACATTTACTACATTATATGAATGACATGGTAAGTATTATTGGGATTACATTGTAACTTTAATTATAATCTAAATATATAGCATGTATATATATGTGATAGCCTAAGTATATAATACATAAGTGTATAAGATGTGTTATAACCTTGCATTGTACAATTTGCTAGAATGCTAAGGTTGATATTACTTGTCCCATAATGTAAGGCATTTCTTACTTTCATGTGCACAACCATTATGGCCTAAGCCTATTGCTTCTCATTAAACTCAGTAAACTTCCATAGCTGCTTGCAATGATCACATGGGGAGTGAGCTTAATAGTAGAAATAACCAACTAAATTAACTACTCTCTCTTAACCTTCATGTTCTTATGATTTCCATTAGTTTGAAATGGTGTGGAAAGACAATGTCTAGATATTATTTCCTCTATAAATACAACCCATCTCCTTCAATTTCATTTGCTGAGATTTTGTTTAAGTGTTGGGTTGAGAGTATATTGATAGTTGATAGCAAGATAGTTTGCAGAGAGTTGGGAATCCAATTTGAGCTAGCTTAATTCATAACAGAGGTATAAAATTCTTCCTTCTTGTTTTTCATTTTCGTTTTTTGTCAAAAGTTCTAATTCTGATTATGCCAAATTGGATTGCAATTGGATTGTAGAGCACTTATTTAGTTGTTATGTGAACTTATATACATGTTTGAATTACAATGTGGTTGATTACAATCGAATTCGTGAAGTAATTTGGGAATTGGCCTGGTTTGCTGCCGAAGCAGACTGTTCTTAGCTTGAACCAGACATGGCGCAGCTGTGCTGGTATAACACTGGGGCGCAGCGCAGCTGCGCCGGCCTCTGTGTTCAGTTCCTGCTTTCTGTTATAAATCTGTTATGGTATGAATAACTAATGTGACTTGAACAAGTGTACTAATGAGCTTGGCATGCTTATATGGATATATTAAGACAATTTAAGCATGTTTTACTAAGGGTTACACGCACACTTATAGTTTTGAGATAAACTTAGCGTTTTATAAATAAACTTCGAATTTGGAAACGAACTCGATATGTATAACTTGCCATGTTAGTATTCTGATTTTCGAGACATATTAGTATGACCTCGAAACACATGAAATGCATGCTAACTTATGTATATAGGTTCCGTGATATAATATGAGCATGTGAACCTAACTAGTGCACATTTCTAATGAAAATGTATATTTTGAAGGTGGACATTGACATGTAAATACCATATACAGATTTTGATTTTTGCGAGCATGTTTAGATGACTTAGAAATGCATGAATAACCCGTTAACTTATGTTTATACGATTCGTAAGGAAGCATGAACATGTTGGACTTATTAGTAAGCTTTACTAATGAAAATACGAACTTTGAACATGAATGTTAACATGCTACCTTGAGAGTTGGATTCTGAAAATTATGGACGTGATATATAGCACTCGTAGACACTCATGTATCATACATGTATTTACACCATGCTAGATGCCATGATATCAAGTTAAGCATAATTGAAGCATGTTTTCAAACTAATAACAATGATAGTTACATGTATGCGATATGAATATTCATGAGTATGCTTAATACAAATTATATGATTACCGTATGTGTTTAAAAGGCGAGCATGTTAGACTTTGTGACTTTATAACCTTGAATGGACTTAAGTTATTACGGGTATTAACTTAGAACCTATATCATGTAAATTGAACATGAAAGGGTTGAACAAGCATGAAGGCATCCTATAATATGCATACATACTATGTGATATCATATGTTGATACTTGAATCTGATCTTTAACGGTTAACTTATAACAATGCCATAACTTGCTAAATAAAGTATGTTTGGTGCTAGTTGTGGTCTTATGTGATAGTAATAATATATGAAGTTGTTTTACTTATAAAAGGAACTCTATAGATAATAAAGACATAACCAATTTAGTGTTATGATTTACTACAAATGCCATACATGATATAACTATGTTACTTGATTTCATGATGTTCTATAATCTAATTTCGTACGATATGTGTGACATACTATGAAGATGTTTAACTTGAGAGAAGGAATTCCATAGATAATAAAGACCTAATCGGTTAAGCATTATGATTTAATAAAATGCTATATATGTTATAACTGTGTAGAAAGGTTAAAACCTAACTTATGTATTGATCGTATATCCAAGATATGATATGATGTTAAACTATATGACTAATGGATATCATATATATATATATACGTAACTATATTACGATAGGAATTCGAAAGTGTTGATTTACTTTACGTGGATAGACTACGCTTAAGGCAAGTTTTCTTAAACTCATTCTTGTATTATTTGCAAGTATCCGAATCCTACTTTTATTATGTTGCAAGTATCATATCCTTGTATTTACTTTATTCAAGGAACGTTGTAAGCAAGTTTCCTGACTTTCACCCATTCATAATGCAAGTTCTTACCCTACTTTTATCGAGCAAGGTTCCTAACTTCATTTGATTTATATATTGAATGCAAGTATCTGACTACTCTTTTTATTGAGCAAGTATTTGATTCATACTCTTTATTGAACACATAATTGAGCATGTACTATCATTGATCGTACAAATAAATAGGTGCTAGAATAATTCTTGCCCTTTCAAAATTATATTTCATAGCTTGATTTAAATCACGATTATATTCTTCGAATTATTGTTGCGAGTATTGAACTCATAAATTGTTATTATATACATTGTTGAAATTGTCTACGCTATTTGATTCGGCTAAACCAATATCATGAATTGGAAAGTGATCCACACCAATTGCCTTGGTGCAGACTCTTATAAATTGACTGAGTTGAACAACCCTCGTAGAAAGGGGAACTATATAGTCGGGGTGCCGACAGTAGTGTGATAGGTTATGCATAACACTAGGTACGATAGGCTGATCCCCTAATTGTACTTGTTTGGGTTACCAGAAATATTTTTGGTGATTCTAGTAGAAGTTCGTGGTTCTTAGCGACCACTCAGTATCCAGTATTTATTAACTTGAAACTTTGAACTCGTTGGATTCTTTTATTAATCCTTGGTCCACAGCGACACTCAGTGATGTCTATTCATTCACTTGAAATTGTTGAAACTTTTGAATCCTTTAATAACTTCCCGACCCGTAGTGGTCCTTATTTAACTTCACAAAATAGCTTTGGAAGTTATTGCTATTTATTTTGTTCACAACATTCTTATTTGAATTCCTGAGCGATTAATTATCGTTTTACCTTAGAGATTAAGAACCGTATATATTCATGTTCACATTTATTGGAATATTACTTGCTGAGCAAATTTGTTGCTCACTCTTGCTTCCCATAAACATTTCAGTTAGGGCAGGGCAAGGTGGAACCCCAGGGCAGGACCAGTGCGAAGGCAAGGCTATGAAGTAGCTGTGCTTTTCTATATTAGGATGTTTCCTTTATGTTGTATTAAGACTTATTTAATGTTATGTATTAAGATATGTTTGGTTTAAGTTATGAAGTGTATTAGTAATAGTTTCAAGACTTGGGACGAGAATATTTATGTTATATCAATGTAAATTATTCTGTTATTCCATTGTTTGAGATTTTGATTGTTATTAGAATTAGTACGTGACGAACCGAATTCGAGATCAGTGACGGTCTTAATTTTGGGGCGTCACATATACTGAATTATGTTTTGACATATTCCTTAATACTCTTAAGTATGTTGTAGGGTATGTTCGAATATATTCAAGTATATATAAAGATAGGTGAATAATCAACAAAGGATCTACCGCTTCCAGTAAATGGAGAGAATGTCCTATGTGATTCGATAAATTGACAACATGGAAATCCCTGACCAGGGTTGAATGGAAATTAGAAAGGAGTTTCTAATTCATTAAATATTGTTATGCATTTTATAATCGAAATACATATAATCAAATAAATAAAACTTGACAGTAATTTTATGTTTTATATTTGATTGAGACATTGTATGGTAGAAGAATTGAATTGTACAGTACTTAGTCACGGAATAGGTTCTTTGTATTTTTGTGATAATATTTGTGATTTACGTTGAATTCATATTATCAGGATAATCATGATACATTATTTATAAGGTGTCACTCATGATGTAGAATAAATATTATTTATTTATGTTTGAATTAAAGGAGTTTAATTCATTATAAATATTCTACTATTGACTTAATATTGAACCTAGAGGGTCACACCACAAGAAGGAGAAATATGATTTTAGAATTGATTGGCTTAATAATAATAAATGAAGTATATTTAATTTATTAGTGGAATAAATTAAATTGCTTAAGATTTATAATTAAGTATTTGGAGAAATACTAATATTATAAATTAATAAGATTAGTCATCTTATTATGATTATTATTATTATTAAATTGACTAAATAATAATAATATAGTATTTAGAGAAATACTAATATTTATAATTAAGTATTTGGAGAAATACTAGATTGTAAATTAAATTAAAACTCAATTCCTTAAGGGTTAAGGATTAGGGTTAGTCGTTAAATAAGAGGAGTCTTATTGAGGGAAAAACTAATGCTTATGCATCTTTCTTCTCTCTAGCAAGAATTCTCAAAAACCTAATTTGTTAGAAAAGTGAGAATTAGGATTAGCCATCCAAGACCTAGTTGAGTCTAAATTAATTCTTCAATCTATTTCTATTGGTGGATACCTCTTGGGCGTTGCAAACTTTTGTTACAAACATGTGATCCATGGATCGGAGAGATCGTGAAGGATTAAGGATTCGAATTTGGAGTCGTCATCGAAGGTTACACGCTTCAAAGGTATATCTTTATCATTTCTCAATTAATGAGTTTGTATAAGGCTACACAATGGATTGCTGAAAATTTTAATTTGCTACTTTGCATGCTTCTATTGTAATTTCAATTTGATTGCATGCTTTGATCCATTTTTAGCAATCCTACAGTGGTATCGGAGCCTCCTTATGCAAATCATTGATTGTAATTGATTCAATATGTGTGTTGATATGGGTTTAGAACTGATTTTATGGGTAAAATAACTTTCTACCGAATTCTGCTACACGGCGTGGCTGCGCCACTCTAAGCCTTACTTGGAGCACGACCGCGCCTGATGCCATATCTGGATCTAAGGTGCAGCGCAGCCATGCCTTTCCCTAGTTCAAAATGGGCGTGGCCGCGTCGGACCCCAGGTTATAATTTTTTTAAAAAAATTGTTTCAATTAGAATAAATGATTTATTTTTAAATTGAAATAATATTAAAATAAAGTTGTTTATTTTAAATGGAATTTGTGACGCCCCCAAATTCAGACCACTCGTATCTCGAATTCGTTGCATCACGTTCTAATTCTAATAACATACTAAAATCTCATGCAACGGAATAATAGAATAATTTATATTTATTTAATATAAATATTCGCGTCCCAAAGTCTCGTAACCGTTACTAAATCATTACATAATAAAATCCATAACATAGCTTAATACATAAACCATAATTAACTACTATTATAACTTAATCATAATTCTAGCATAGAGGAATAAAGCTAATCCGTAGCTTTGCCCTTTCCCTTATCTTTGCCTGAGGGTCCACACTGTTCTTCCTTAACTGAACTATTTAAAGAAAGTAAAGATGATCAACAAATTTTCTCAGCAAGTAATATAGCAATAAGGATGAATAATTAAAAAGTTCGAATCTCAAGGGTATAACAGTAAATGATAGCTCGAGAATAACAAGAAATATCATTAGTTTTCAATAAACTTCGCTATTGACTGAAAGATATCAATAAGATTTAAAAGTTCAACAATTTCGAAGTCCAAGAAGAATGAACACTGTGCAGTCACTATAGACTAAAAAATCTTACTAGAATTAGCAGTATTATACTAAAAATCCAAAATAAACAAGTACAACAGGTGATCAACCTAAAGTACCCTACGTTATGCATAACATTTAATCATACTTGTATGTGCACACGTCGGTTCCTCGACAGTTATATATAATTTCCCCTTTAATGAGGGTTGTTCATCTCAGCAGATTTATAAGAGCCCGCACCAAGTCAATTGGGTTGGATAACTTTCTAACACATGATATTGGTTTAGCTGAATCAAATGGCTTAGATAACTTTTATAATGCATTTAGGAGCGATAAGTTCAATGCTTGCAACAACATCAAGATATAAAATTGATTTTCGAATAGTAACAGATATTTTCTTGATGTAGATATGGTCGATATTGCAACAATTCGAATTTACACCATGTTAGTTCCCAAAGGGCACACAATAGATCTAGAAGGGGGGGGGGGGGGGTTGAATAGATCCTTTACATTTTTAAAACTTTTTTACATTTTATTTTGTATTGCTAAGTAATTAGCAAGTGACAAACATAAGAATCATTTCAAGCACAGCGGAATAAGTTAAAGATCCCCTTCATTGATATATTTCAACATTCATACATTATTCGTGGAGTTAGTTTAGTTGTAAGTAGTTATCACATTTATAGCAGTTATAGCAGTTAGGTACATAATGTAAATGACACAAGGAATTTTAAGTGGCTCAGAGACTCAAACTCCTAATCCAATCTTCTGCTTCACTAGCAGGAATTCCACTAAGGAAGGGGCAGCACCCCTAATCACTAAGATTCCTTCAAGGCTAGCATCCTTGGCACTTCTCTAGTTCACTAAGAACTCTTCAAGCCCATCAGACTAGGAACTCAATTTAGTTCCTCTGGACAAGGACCCCTCAGGCCCTGGCTACTTGTTGTTGTTGAAGTTGTTGTTGGTGCTGTGCTGCTAAGATGACTTAAAGCTTGATCATCTCTTGTACTTAGCAGCTTGGTGTGGTCCTCTTTGCATTATGGGTCGAGTTTGGACCACCACTGGATAGACTGCTAAGATGTTCATGAAGCTCAACATCTTTGTGTTCTTAGCAGTCTTCTTCTATGGTGCAGCTGATCTTCTTTCTGTTCTGCTCATCTTCATCTGATCTCAGCTGTGCACCATCACCACTTGGGTCTGATAAGGCTTGTCATTGCTGATCAACTTCTTCTGGTCCTTAGCATTCCCTAAAACTTTCTTAAATGATATGCAGACATGATTCTACATCTATTATCCTTCAGCTTTTGGTTCTTTATGGTGATTCGTAGAGTGGCTCTTCGGATCTTCTTTCTGCTCTGCCACTTTTCTAAATGCTATCTTCTTGGCCTTCTTGGCTCTCAGCTTAGCTGCCATTTTCAATGGCATTCTCATCGTTGTTGAGTGAAGCCTTAGTCTGTTAAAGTCCTTCCTCAAATATGCTTCACTTCTACTTTTGTAGTCTCACTGCCACTGAGATATGTTCTTTTCAGCTCTGTAGAACTTGTAGAGTCAACAACATAGAATTTTAACAACTCAACGATTCAGCAACTCAGCAACACTTTCATCTTTGAAGCTTCAGCTGTTAAATACCCTTCCATGATCTTCCCATTAGAAAATAGTCGTTGGAAGGTATTTGAATTGCTTCGCAGATCTCGAGTTATTTGGTTCAGACTGCTGATGTGACATGACAACTCCTTTTTGACTTTACTGACACAGCAGTCTGCTGTCTCACCTACCACTTCAGAGATGTCACTTTTCCATGTCAGGCTGGTAGTCACCTTTATTTCTCCTTTATGATTTCTTGATTCGAATCCACAGGAGTTGTCCTTCTACATCGATGCTCTCAATCAGCAACGTTCGAATGTTAGACTTCATATTGAACCGTTGCCAATGCTTCAATACTTATATGATAAAACTTTACGTTTCTGATGCAGATGACCTTGAACTGAATCATAGTTTATTTTGTTGAATGTTGCTCTTTGACTAGTTGAGACAACACTACGATTCTAAGAGTGTTCTTTTGATTTGTAATGTCGAACCTCTCTTCCTTTACTTGTGCAGTGCTTCAACACTTCTTCTTGTCTTGACTTATATCAGGAACTGATAACTTATCTGATTGCTCTGGCCTTTCTGAGTTGTAAGACACATCAGATTGTTGGCATACCTAGCTCCCTTTCTCCTTGTGATCTCCCGTTCATATATCATCAATGTCTGACCCATGCTTAATCACTTCTATCTGTTCTTCATAGATTGGCCAGTATCTCTGTGCAAGTTTCACTAGTTCGAGCTCTTCATCTTGAAAGCACTACTATTCTGGTCACACCCAAGATTGTTGTCTTCTATTTATCTTGATAGACACTGCACTTGCTGACTTCCTTTAGTCAGTCGCTTTATCTGAAGTCTTCTTAGGATTTGTTTGTGGAAGACTTCTCCTGAATGGCTTCACTTCTCAATCAAGACGCTGATTGAGTTGGTGCTTAAATCTTCTGATTATATGCAGGCCATTCGGTGAGTGCTCTCTGGCTTCTTTCAGGTAGATTGTATCTTTACAGCTCTGACCAGAGGCTTCATACTTTGGATATTCTGGGAGTGTCATCTGTTGAGAATCGTGTTGACATTACGATTCTTTCTTGGTCGTTGTGAGCATCTGATAACTTGTTGAAGCCTTAGTTCTGCAGACTACGATTTTGCTTTGGTTTTGCAGACACTACGACTCTGAGAGCAAATTATGACAAACTATAATTTCTGTCTTATCACTTGCTGTCCTTGATTGATCTTGCTCGACTACGATTTTTCCCCCTGATATAATCAATAGACTCCACGACTTCGCGTATGGCCTACGATTCTTGACTTAGCTTCGGCAGGCGCTCGGTCCGCGCTTAGACAAGCTGTCTCTACGATTCTGAATATAGCTTCCTCGATAGACTACGACTTCAAGAAAGTTCTTCTCGACACACTACGATCCTGCCTTGTCTCTTCTGGCAGACTACGAACTTCGAGATCTACTATTCTTGCAGACTATAATTTCGCCTTGATAGTTCTCGAGTCTTCCTTGTTTCTCCTGGCAGACTACGAAGGCTGGTGCAGTGCTCGACGATCAGACCGGCCTATCTATTACATTGTATAATATCAACCTAACAAGCTTGATCTTTCTATTTCTAGTCCTTGTACATCATTTCTTTTGAAGGACTTTACAAAGCTGTTTTGTTCATGTAGGATCAACCTAACATATTTGATCATTTTAGTCTAAGTCCTTGTATATATATTCCTATTATCTATTCAAGGACTTTACAGCTTTCATCAATGCAGACATATTTGCATATTCATTCATTAAGATCATAATCAAATCTTATATAAATAGGAATAGAATTCTCATGCTTATTCCTAACAATCTCCCCCTATTTGATTATGACAATAACAATATGTGCACGTGCATGAGATGAATGAATCTTATATATAGTGAGCAGCTATATTTCTAAAACAGATAATCATAAATGTCTTTGATGATAATATGAAATTACATAATGTACGACACTATACATCCTAGATCCAGAACATACCTAACTAGATAGAAATGTACCTTTTCTGCTTCATGTATGTCTCTAGAATGTCTGTTGATCAGCTACTCAGCTACTCATCTTTCTTTTCTTCTTTTTCTTCTTTCCTCTGCTCCCCCTCAGATGTATGCTCCATTTCTTCGTCTTGATAAGGCTCTGGTTCGGTTGCATGCTCTTCTTCTTTGCCTTCATCTTTCTCTGGCTCCCCTTCAGACTCTGTGTTCATGAGGTCATCATCCTTTGGCTCCCCCTCAGATGATGACTTTGTTGCTGTTGCTTTCTTCTTCTTCTTTTGCTCATTTAATTTTTTGCTCTTGGTCTTCTATCCTGCCTTCATTATTCAGAACTTGCTCTTCCTTGAATGCCTCTTTCTATGCCTCTTTTTCTCCCCTTTTTTGTCATTAATCACTTGAGAGAGCTGCTCCACGTTTGACATAAGTTGCTCCATCAGGTGAGATGAGTTACTAACCTCAATCTTGAGTTCTTGTTGGCTGAGCTCAAGTTGTAGGGAGAAGGACTGATTCAGATTGTCAATCTTGTCAAAGAGAGGCAGTATTTGGTCCACACTTTCCTTCTGAGCTTTCAAAGCTTCTTCCTTCTGATCATTCATAGATTTCAGAAATATTTGATCCCTCAGTTGAAGATTGAGAGATATGTCTAAAATTCTGGCTTGAAGCCTTTTGGACAGCTCATTGTCTTCTCCAGTTGACATGTCCTTTACTTCTGCAATAATGAGAGTGATCTCCTCAATCAATTCTTCAGAGTTCTTTAGCAACTCTTGCTCTTGAAGTGATTTGGCATCCAATTGTTCATCCGCCTTTTGTTCTGCAGCTTGTTGGTCAGCTCCCTGCTAAGCGACTGGTTGATCAGTCTCTTGCTGAGCACCAGATTGTATTACCCGATTCTCACCCTTGGACAAGTTTTCAAAAGTAGTGAGAATCTGATAGATCGTTGAGTACCATGCTGCTTAAGCAGAATACAACTTCTCAAATTCATCTTGACCATCTTCAGAGGTAGAGTGAGAGGACTCTACGATCATAGTCTGTGGTATGATTCGTCTACCATCTAAACCTACTCGACAATCGTAGGGAATGTAGTGATTGCCAGTATGTCGATAGACTCTGAAGTGAGATTTATCCTTGATCAGCAGAGTTGCAAACTTCTTTATCCTTGGAAAGTTTTGTTCCACCAGCTCCAAGTTGGGAAAGTGTGAGAAGCACTATGAGAAGTAGCTTTTATCGCCAGTGATGGATGCCTTTACCCATGACATCGAAGGATAAAACCACTTTATCACATAATCCTTGGTTTCAGGCTCATACAGCATAACTGAGGTGTCCAGCTCCATATCATTGATATTGTTGAGCAGATCTGCTGTGGACATTCTCAACACATTAAGCTTTTCATTACCATAATTAACCCATTTGCCAGGTATTATATTTTGTGTTTCATCATGAACTTCCACAACTATTCTTTTCTTGAGGCAAACAAGAGAGGGGATATGATAATCTTTTGGCTCCTCATCCTCAGAACTGGAGTCTTCTTTACTTTCTTCCTGTCCTGACCTGGAGTCAGACTGGTGCAGACTTCCCTCAACTGACTCATCAGTTTGTTCATGCATTTGATCATCATCTTCATTACATTCAGCAGAGCTTGCCTTTGCAGATTCACTAGTCACATCTAGCTCTACAGTCTTCAGCCTTTTACTATTAGCCTTTGCAGACATTTTCTTTCTTCTTCCCTTAGCATCTTCTTCCTTTGACTCAGTCTCATCATCACTGAGTTCAATGATTGCTATAGAAGATTATCATTTCTTCACTAGAATAGCTTGAGCACACAATCTGTTGCTCTTCCTCCTTTTCAGGGGTTTAGCTTTAGGAGATTCAGACCTTTCTTCATCTTTAAGCTTTGAAGTCTTTGAGTCATCAAACAGACTTCTTTGAGGTTCAACAGCAGAAGGGGCAGATGTTTCTTCTTCAGACTTTACGTCTTTTAAACCATCATAAGGGCTCCTTGGGATTTTAGCACTAGGAGATCTAACTGTTTCAGGTTTAGATTCTCCCTTATTAGCAGAATGGCTACTCTGAGGGTTAGCCATAGGACTTGCATATTCTTCTTCATCATCAACCTTAGCTATCCCTTTCATAGGTTCAGCTTTCTCCTTCTTGGATTCAACTTCTTCTTCATCAGTGGACTTGCTCCTTGAAGATTCTTCCTTGAAGCTCTCAGTTCCCTTTTCATCTTTTGACTCTACGTTTTCCTCTTCAATAGATATACTTCTTTGGGGAACTGACTTTGGCTTCTGCACCACTTTAGCTTTCTTCTTCGAGGGCTTTTCAGACTTGGACTCTGGAATGATTGAGTCCTCAGAGTGTGACAGTTCCTCCTCTGTTATAGCACTTGCCTTCCTCTTCTTTGAAATACTCTTGCTGCTGCTGCCATATGTCATCAGCCTTTTGTTCTCCATTGGGTTCTTCTTCCAATTTGTAAACAGCATAGGGGTCATCACCTTATGGTTATTTAAGATTACCCCTTCATCATCTTTAATTTTATTCTTCAGCTTCTTCTTCAGAATGATACTCAAGAACCTTCCATGGAAAACCTTTGTGAGCGATTTCTGTGTTAACTTCTTCTTCTCCGCTTTGTCCTGCCATTTGGACATTAGGTCGAGCAGGATAGCTCTAAAGTTAATTCGCTTCTTCAGTACAATTGCAGATATGATCTTCAACTGTTGATCACTCACAGTGTTATGTGTAGTGTCCTTGTATCATATACATTTGCCCACTATCTCTGCATGGAACTCGAATTCTTCAGGAAACTCCTTTTTCTTCATATCCTTCAAACTGGGGTTTCTCTTGTACCATATAACCTTCTTGGCTCCTTCCGTGTCGATTTCATTAAGACTTTTCAGACCTAGGTCAGGGAAACCTAAGCACTAGTTAATGTCAGTGGATTTCAATTTCAGAATCTGACCTTTGACCTTGGTAGATAGGGTTCCAGAATTAATGGTAGCGTTGGAGTGGAATTTTTTAACCAATTCAACATATATTAGAGTGTTAGTCTCAAGACATTCTGAGAATCCAGCCTTCTTCACAAGCTTAAGAATATCTTTGAACTTTTTCTCTAATTTCTCAAACTTCTTCATCCCAAGTTGAATGCCAGTTATTACAAGCCAGTCTGCCATTTGAAGAGTTAAGGTTTTTTGGTTTTATGACTTTGTGAGATGTCAAGAAGCGATTTAAGGATAGATAGCTGTTTGAGAGGTTTTGTTGGTTTGGAAGTGTTTAGGTTTTGATTTGGGTAAGAGAGTGTTTGGATTTGACAGACTTGCAGCTTTTGATGAACTCTCGAAGTTGTAACTGTCAATAATTTGAATTTCCCTCTTCTAACTGTTCCCTCCACGTTTCTTAGTGGGACAGTTGTAAGAATCTGATAAGTCACAATCTGTAACTTCTTCACACATGTCAGTTTATCAGATTTGACTTTTCTTCAGTTGACTATTTGACTTCTTCAGTTAGTGGACTGTCCTTATGACTTAGCTCAGTAGTCCACGATTTTCCAAACTGATCTACAACCTTTGTTTCTTCTTCGATGATCGTAGTCTGTGGTCATGCTTCAATAGACAACTTCTTCATTAGACTCTAAGGGAGTGGCAATTCTTATTTGCAGCTTGTAATCTTCTGATGAGATGCTACTTACTTCAGCAGAGATTCTTGTGATGCATTCAATATTCACACTCTATCTGAAATAAGGTAGGTCAGAAAGGGCCAACCTCTTAGTTATAAGGGTCAGGTTTGTCCCTGAGGCGCTTTTCAGATGAAGAGCTTTATAGGCATATACAGTACTGATATCACATTTGACCTTTTCGCTGGGGAGTTCATTTACCAACTCTTAATATTCATTGGTGTTGGCTTTTGTATAGGCTGCAATTGTGGTGTCCTCCTGCTCTTACACTACGATTGGATGTTTGATCGTAGGCACTCTATAATTTGAGGTGGGTATTTTATATGGTTATCAGTAGCACGTTTTGGGACGTTACTACTTGATTATGGATCTTCATTTGGTTCATCAGTCACAAAGTTTTGGGACTATATAACTGGAGTGTTTCTGTTTTGGGTTAGCTCCTGTCTCTATGATCTTGACAGAAGTGGTCTTGATATTCGTGGTGTGGTCATCAGACATGCACCATGGTTGACCTATCTCCTGAGCCTATCTCAGATCTTCTAGCAAGAATTCCACTTCTTCATTTTACTCCTTGAGCTTCACCATCTCCATATCTTCAGTTGTTCTTCCACACTCTTCATCACCTTCAACTTCTCTCCTGATGTTCCTTATGCATTGAGTAGCTATCTTTAATGTTTGAAAGACCAGAAGTATTTGCTTCATTGTGCTCCTTTGACATCATTAGTGCAGCTGTTCTTAGCAGATCACTGCTCCCCTATAGTTGGTACTATCTTCTTCTTTGTGTGCACAAATAGCGCGGCCTTGCATACCTTCTTCAGGCTGAGAATCATCATAATTGAACAATCCTTATTGAATCATGGATATCCTCCTTTGATCTTATCACTCCACGATTGTTGACAAAATTATGAATGTAGTCTTTTTCATCTGACACTTGAACAGGTATTTTTAGCAGGCTTGTAGTCCTTCCTTAGTTTCTTCAATATACACTAAGGATAAATGTATAATCATTGGGACTATCAATTTGTCAACATCTATCAACCTTTCTTCAGTTTGTTGCCCTTTCTTCTTCATTAGATAAATAAACTTTGATGCTGACAGGAGGAACACTACGATTGTGGTCATTATGCCAAAATCGTCGTGTGTTGACTTGCACAGGCTGGACTCAGTCTTGATCGTAGAGAACACTAAAATTCTTCTTAAGCTCTTTGGTAGACTGTACTCATGGAGTTCTTCTTCTATGATGTATTCTTTATGATCAATGCTTGATGATCCTCTGATGTGAACTTCTTTGATGTACCCTCTGAGTTGATATGCTTTGTATGAATAAGCATAGGAGATCTCCTTCATCTTGTAATGAATATCCAACTTCTATATAGAGATCAGCAAACATGTGAACTCAACAAGTCTTTTAGAATAGGCTTTGGCATAAGATGCTTTTGTCAAGCACATTGCTGAAATGTCTTGAGCCTCCAGCTGGTTGAATCTTCGTGACTGAAGCCATCTACTTCAACATTCCTTAGTGTGGTCAGATAGACCAAGTACCTGTAGGTTTAGATAATTTCTATTTTGGTACCCATAATTGATTGGGTCCTGCTAGGTTAGTTTTTTAAAAAATCCCTATTCCTCATATTTTTGAATATATATCAAATTAGCATTAACAATTATATTCATGTATATAACAGATTTAGATATGATATCACTACTAGAATTTTAAGCTACAACGACCACATTTACCGACGGTCGGGACGGAACCCTCGCTATTAGGGTCTAGTGCGAGTATCATTGTATGGTCGTAGGAATAGATCACCCATTCTTTCCCAATTTTTTTGACGGACTTATTTCCCCCAAAATCAGTCTATTCTCGACCATATTTTTCTTTCATCTTAAACAACTTCTCCATCTCCACCTCAAACGTCTCTTTCTAAGTGAGAGGAAAGGTCCTCTCTTCCACCTTCTGTAGAGCATTTCTCATTCTTCTTTTCTAACTTATTGTCTGAATCTCTGCGTCTCCTAATTCGATCCGCCAATAGCTCAGTCTATTTATCTAGCTCACAGGTAAATCTCCTTGATTCTACTCTTTTAGGGTTTCACATATATATGTATGTATTTGTACTTTAATGTTCTGATTATAGAAGGATTAGGATCTGAAACGAAGATTTAGATTTGTAGCGTCTTCCTGTGTAGATTTTTTTTATTCATATTTACAAAGGACGTCGTGAGTGGACGATTGTGCGATCTGCTATATATTTGCCAGCTTCAATTACACTCTACTTGAATTGCGGAATAAAGTATTAGGTAACTGTATGATAATTCATGAAAGCTACGAGTGCTTAGGTTTTCAAATTGATATTATGTATGATGTTTGTTCTTCATGTATTTATATGTAAAGTTGTTTGATTTACTTATATGTAGTTATATGTGTATGTTGAATTGCATATTTTAGAAACTTAATTATGGAAAGTGATAATGCTTAAAGTGTGGCGTCTGTTTTGATTTGTTGTGATTTTATAGTAATGATGAGCAAAAATAATGAAATAGGCTCTAGTTTGACAAGCTAAACTAATCAGGTTCATCTTATGATTTAATAGGATGCGATATTATCAAACTTATGATTCAAACAAACGGTTTCCTAATTGAGTGAAGGGAAGCTAATTACTTTAAAAAAATAATTTTGGCTTCATACTTGAGGAATTTAAATTGGGTGCCTTGACTACTTGATTAAGCCATTGTTGTTTCTCTCTCGATGGTTTTTGTTTTTTCTGGTAACTTTACCTGATTAGAAAAAGTATATGAAGTCCCAAATTCTAGCCCTAAAGGCCAATTCTATATACATAAAATTAATGTCCTTCAAGTGCTAATTATTTACAAGGCCTGTCATTTTGATGGTAGGATGTATACATATGTTTACAGTAGATTTTACTACTGTAATCATTACTGCACAAGTTATTATGTCAGGGTACTAAGAGGTCTACCTTAATTACACATGTATTCTTAACATATTCAATATTTGAAAGTAGTTTTTTAATATCTTTAAGGATAGTTTGTCTTTTAATTTCAGTGATTTGATATTGCAATGCGTTTATATAAAAAAATGTCTTCAAATTTTTGTGGATAAAATTCCTTGTTTTTTTTGTAGTTGAGTTGAAGAAGCAAAACTCATGCTCTGTTCGACTGGTCAATAAGACCAATCAACATGTTGCTTTTAAGGTGTAGATGACTTTGGTTGTTTACAATAGCATTACTTATAGGAGTATGCAATGTTAAATGGAATTTGGATTTTAATATAATTTAGCCATTATATTTGCAGGTGAAAACAACATCTCCAAAAAAATATTGTGTACGACCAAACACAGGAATCGTGAAACCAAAATCAATATGTGATTTTATAGGTACGTTCGTCATTTGAATTGTGAATGTAGTTGGGAGTTCGATGTGTAAAATAACAGGGACTGATCCAGATACCTTATGCAATACAAGTGTTTATTGTGCGAGTATTCCTAGTTAAAGTTAAATGTTAATATATGTATCGGATGCAAATTGATTTAAAACTGGCTGCATCTAAAAACTTATCAGTGAAAAACCAACTATTTTATGGAGATGGTAAAGATTTTATTATAACAACAAATCTGAAATGCATGTTGTTCCATCCTATAACTTTAAAGGTTTAGCAGTTTCTTTTAGAAGTTATTGTTGACTTAATGACTTCACTAGCATTTTTGGATAAGTGAAATATTGAAGTTAGTTGCCTGCGGCAATGGTGAATTGGTGATTGCCCATGATAAAATTGATTAAATATCATTTAGATAGCTGTGATATCTTTAAAGCCCTTAGTATAAGTTAAAAATTGTTTTCTAGTTGGTAGTTGACTGTAATTTTCTGCCTTGAAATTAATATTTGAAGAAAACAATATTGCAAAACCAAGGTTATCACTGGTCGAGACATTATAGTTTTGATGGTAGCGAGATGACAACTAGGGTACACTATATACATAGATATCAGGTGATACTTTTTATGAATCCTTGTTACTTAATATGATAATTTTATGGGGTCTGGGAAGATCAATTTCTGGCATGAGGGAGGTGCAGTAAATTGCCAATACATGCTGATAGGTAAGGGGAAAGGAACTTATGTTGTTTGAGTGTTAAACTCATGCAAGTGTTGAACCTTAACTATTTTTCCAGATGGAACAACAGTTTAGACTAGAAAGAAATAATCCCAATTCATTGGGTATTTTAAAATTTGATTGAATATGTTCATTAGTTGAGGCTTCTTCTTCAAAAAAAATAAAAAATTCTCAGTTGAGATTTTAAGCCAAAACTTATGCGTCTTTTGCGTGCATCTGTAAAGGTAAATAGATTGAGATTTTAGTGCCAAAGATATACAAGCTGCAAGGAAAGTGACCAGACCAGTAGAAGGAACGATGGTAAGGTGGAATGTTAAGCACAAGGTGGCTGTTCAGATATCTGAAAATAAATTAGAACACTAGCTCATATGGTTAAAGAACGCAACCAAACTATTAAATATCCAGGTAAAGGTTAAATGGTGACATCGATGGTTGAGCTTGAAGTAGTTATATTTAAAACAACAACATATACTAAATCATCCTGCACCTGTCATGCAAAGAGTATTTGGTTTGGGGATATAGTTATTGATTGTTCGACTTTTGATCTTACTCCCTATTTTCTCTTAATTAGGGTGATGGTGAACTTTTGGATGGCATGTTATGTGCTGAGCTAGTGAGCTGTAGGATTGGATCAGGATGGTATCAAATCTGAATACACAATATTTTCTAAGTTCAATGAAATACGAACAACCTATTTTAGAAATTTTGTGCCAAGAGTTTCTAAAATGCACCTTATACCTAAGGATTTACATATTAGAATTTTTTTTGAAACATTGTAGTTCCGGTTGTGGCCTAAGTAACTGTTGGGTTTTAATTTAAACCTACCTAAATATTGTATACTAAGTGAAAATTTGATTAAAGATGGATGTGAAGTACAATAAATTCTGGGATTTGAAACAACTACATAAGAGAACTACATTGCCTTCCAGATTTAGCTTTTATGTGTAGAGATTAGTTTTATCAAATACCTTGATTTGACCGTTTGAAAATATTATACAGTTCTTTTAGTATGTTTAGCATAATTACAATCATAGCCGATATATGTTTCTTGCTTAGTTTTTTTATGCTATTTAGAAATAATTTGCAATGTAGGAATCTTATAAAGAAGTTACCACAATACATGAGGAGTTGTATAACAATAGGATATTTCTAAACATAGTTGGCTATGATGATACAGGACTATGGCCCTTGAAAGCAGAGGAAAGGACTTCTTAAAGCTAATCTCTATCACTAGGAATGAAGGCTTTTTCATTCATTTTTAAAAAGGAGTTGATTTTATGTTATTTTGATACCTTGCTCTACTTTATTTTAATTTTTTCTCCTTACTGTTGAATCTGGGCTTCTGTTATGTTTTGCTAGTTACTTTGTTTTGTTTTACTTAATTTTTGGAGTATCTGGTTGGTTTCCTCGTTTAAGTTCAGTTGTTCGTATTTCTTTGCATTGATGTAGTTACAATGCAAGCACAATGGGTTACTTCTCCTGATATGATATGCAAAGACAAGTTCTTACTTCAATGCGCCATTGTTCCTGTCGGCACAGCTGAGGATGACATCACATCTGCCACAATAAGTCTTTTAAAGTTTATAGTTACTGTGAGGTAGAATGCCAAAACATTCTGTTTATAGTTAATTAGCTACTAGTTCTTCCAATTTCTGTTTACAATGAACTCAATAAATTGATTGTTATGCTTTTTCTTTGTATCCCAAGTTGAAGGAATTCAAGGAATTATGATGGCATATACAAGTGCCCTTTCAAATGTTTCGCTTGCAGGACCAACCCTATTTGGACCTGTGATTAGCACAGCTTCACTGATAGCCAGCCAGTCTCTTGGAAATAATCAACAGAAGTACTTTGTTTTATTGATAATTACGGTGATTAATAACTCCCAGCATTTACTGTGGTAGACTTGTTTAAAATTCTTATTGTAAAGCATTTCTCTCATGACTCTAGTTAAATAAAATGTGTCAGGATGGAGTTATAATAGATCTCCAAGAAACAAAAGATGCCCTTGTAAAGGCACATCTGATCTGCCCTTGTCGATCCTTATTGTAGGAGTCGGAGGAGCTGATTACAAAGAGATGAAGGTATCTCATTACAAAACTTTTGTGCTCATGTTCGTCTTGCAATAGTAAAAATCACTTTTCCCTACAGTTTCTTCAGGGATTCTAATTGTGTTGAGCAGATTTTAGATGCAGACAGAGAAGAAAGACTTGAGAGTACAACTAGATGTGTGCAACGCGTGATATAGTTCAGTTTGTTCCATTCAGGGATGTACAAAGTAAGTAGTTGTTTACACTTGGAAGTCAATTTCATTATAAAATATTTTAGCCATGGAGGGTGACGTGGGAGCAACTTTTGGTTTGCAGGTGGAGAGATCTCTATTGTTCAATCGCTTCTGGCAGAATTGCCTTCCCAAATTTTGACTTACATGCGAACCAGAGATGATCAACTAAGTCCTCCAGAGAATTATTGTATTGTAACGATGATTGTAAAAGTTATTAGTTTAGTAGTTTGGTATATTAATGATCATAATATTTTAGGAGATGAATTATCCAACTATTATATTATAATGTTGTAATGCGAATGATTTTAAATGATGTATATAATATTTTTTATGTTTTATTTTATATTGTATTTGTGTTTGTTTAATAAATGTCAATTATTAATATATATTTTTTTGAAATCTAAAAAGGCTATAGCGAGGTCATAGACCGTAGCTATAGTATTCTAGAAAACATAGACCTATAGTGACGGTCGCCAACCGTCGCTATAAACATCTATAGCTACGGTCATGACCGTAGCAATAGCTTTTAGTGACCGTTGGTAAAGAGCAAATACATGATTTTTGCTTGACATATAGCGACGGTTGGCGACTGTCGCTATAGGGCAAAAGACCGTCGGAATAGATTTTAGCGAAGACTTTTATGACGACGGGTGGCGACCGTCGCTATAGCCTATAGCAACAGTCGTCGACCGTCGCTATAGGTCGATTTTCTAGTAGTGTATTTAATGCATGATAGTGAGTGTGTATGATTTAAGCATTTTAATAAACACTCTTTCTCTTTGATTGTTTCACCCTTTGCTTGGTTATGTTCACTGATTTTGAATGTTCATAGAGTAAGAATCAACTCTATTACTTATTATATCTGGTCGATTCATAGAGATGATCAATTTCTAAGAGTCTTCAAGATACTTCCCTAGTGTTGATTATACTCTATGTTTTATCAAAAACATAAAACATATGTTTGTATATATACATGCATACATACCAACCCTTCAGCAAGGGTTAATCCACTTTAAGCTTAATTAGATTTGATTAGCTTATGACATATTTCGGACTTCTTTCAAGATGTTATCTTCAACCTAAAACGTGGGTGGAGAGAAAGTTTGTTGACAGTTAAGTTTCCAACCTTAATGTACTTTCTCTCATCCCCTTTTTAGGAAGAGTATGGTTTCTTGATAGAATACTGTTGTAGTTCATAAGGTGATGCATCATGATGTACACATAAGTATTAATGAGGAACTGTACCTTTACACTGTCAGTTCCTTAATAGTCATTCGTCTTGCTCTTATGATATTAGGCATTGATGTGCATATCTTTGCATTAATTGCTGATAGCTTGTTGCTCCATTTGACCTTCGATCAATCAGATATAGTCTTGGAGAAGTGAGCTAGGAAAGTCTTGACAACTTTAGTTCTTTGATAGCCTCAAACATCAAGGATCAGATCCAAATGGTTAGCCAAATACATATTAGAAGAATTTCTTCTTTCTTCTTTGGATAAGCAGTGCATTACATATTTATACCTTTCACCTTTTAGAATGGTGGATGCTCGATTCTTTGCTATTGATACCTTTTGACTTCCCATCTCTAGTCTGCAGACTACAAAATTAACTGTGGACAAGGATTGGTCTTGTTGTTATAGCATTTAAGAACATGGACCAATCTGAGCAGCTTCAGATGTATATACACATTTACCTGTACACATAATTTCTAACGTGTGAGCTCATCTGCATTTACAAGTGACTTACTACTAAACTAAGTTTAGAACAATGTTGGTGCCTAGGATCAGACTCAAAGCGATAACTTTAGGGTATAGTATGAGAACCTGCTCTGATACCAATTGTTAGTTCCCAGAGGGCACACAATAGATCTACAAGGGGGGGTTGAATAGATCCTTTACATTTTTAAAAATCTTTTTCATTTTATTTTGTATTGCTATGTAATTAGCAAGTGGCAAACATAAGAATCATTTCAAGCACAGTGAAATAAGTTAAAGATCCCCTTCATTGATATATTTCAACATTCATACATTGTTCGTGGAGTTAGTTTAGTTGTAAGTAGTTATCACATTCATAGCAATTATAGCAGTTAGGTACATAATATAAATGACAGAATGTAAATGACACAAGGGATTTTAAGTGGTTCAGAGACTCAAGCTCCTAATCCACTCTTGTGCTTCACTAGCAGGAATTCCACTAATGAAGGGGCAGCACCCCGAATCACTAAGATTCCTTCAAGGCCAGCAGCCTTGGCACTTCTCTAGTTCACTAAGAACTCTTCAAGCCCAGCAGGCTTGGAACTTAATTTAGTCCCTCTAGACAAGGACCCCTTAGGCCCTGGCTACTTGTTGTTGTTGAAGTTGTTGTTGGTGCTTTGCTGCTAAGATGACTTGAAGCGTGATCATCTCTTGTACTTAGCAGCTTGGTGTGGTCCTCTTTGCATTATGGGTCGAGTTTGGACCACCACTGGATAGACTGCTAAGATGTTCATGAAGCTCAACATATTTGTGTTCTTAGTGAAAGTAGTATGCATACAAGCCAATCATGTATGATGATAAAGCATATACTTTGGAGGCAATCTTATTTATTTATTAATAAAAATATTCATTTATTAAAGGCATTTAATTATCTACATGGTGCTGTTTTTATAATATGTAAATAACCCATAGTTTTAAGCAATGCTTTTAGAATCATGATGATGATCATGCCAATGAGATCTAAATTCTTAGAAAGCTCTAAAACTAAAATAGTTCCTAATCATGGGATTACTAAAAAGGGGATTAGTAAATCCGGATAGATTAGTACATATGTTGCTTGCTCATTAGATGAGGATGATTGATCTCATAATCATTTGTGTGGAGACACTAAAGCAAGTATGTAGGTGCTTATTGGAGAATAAGTTCACTAAACGTGACTCGCTATGGAATACCTAATGGAGTTTTACTCGCCTGTCAATAGGAATTCCTAATGTGATAGTAGTACAAGTGATCCTTGGACTTGAGATCATCATAGTATCTTGTATGTAATGAATTATACTTTGACTTATTCCTTAAAGCCCTTTAGGGTATATAAAAGGGTATGCTTGGGTATAATGAGTTACATATGGAGACAATAAATGATCAATAAAGAATCTACCACCTCTAATAAAGGAGGAGATATGTCTTATGTGATTCGTTAAATGACAACCCAGGAATCCTTGGCCAAGGTAAAATGAAATTAGAAAGGAGTTTCTAATTTACATTATTTGGAGTTGTGCATTTTCTAATCGAAATACATATAATTAAATAAAATAAGACTTGACAGTAAATTCATGTCTTATATTTAATTGGGACATTGTATGGTGGAAGGATTGAATTGTATGGTAACTATTTACTCACAGGTTCTTTTATGATTAATGTTGAAATCTATATTATCTGAAAAGTCGTTGATCGCTAGGGAGGCTTATCCCTATTGTAGAATAAATATTATTTATTTAAATAGATTATTAGTTTAATTTATTTATTTAAATAAGATTAGAATTGTTCTAATTGATTTATTCACAACCGGTTTAATATGGAGAACCTAAAGGGTCACACCATAAAAGGAAGAATAATTATTTAAGAAGGTAATGGCATAATCGTAATAATGCATTAAGTGAAATTAATTTAATCTATGGTGATAGAATAAATTAAATAGCTTAATATTTATTATTTAATATTTTGGAAATATTAAATATAAATTAATAAGAGGAGTCTTATTAATATTATTATTATTTTAATTTCTAAAGGAGTTTAGTAATTAATTTAATATTAGTACTCTCATTTATTCCTAATAAGATTATGAGACAAATTAATTAAATGAATTTAATTAATTATTTCCCATGTGGTGGGAAGCCTAAATTAATTAAAGGAGTTTAATTAATTAAAAGAAATCCCATGTCTAATAGGATTAGAAGGGTTGACCAAGATCTATATAGGAGGATTCTTATAATAGATATTACTTGATACAATTCTAATTGTTGGAGAGTACTCCTTTTCTATAGAGGATAGAAAACTAAGCCAACCACCCTCCTTCTTGATAATTCATCTTCCTTGGTGGATCACCTCTAGAGGCCAAACACTTGGGTGGCTAATGTTGATCAAAGGAAGGAATCTAATCTGGAAATTCAAGGAGATCACGAAGAACAAGGAGTTGAACTAGTACCTGTGGAAGCTTCGTTCTACAAGGGTATGATTCCATAACTTCTTATTTATCGTTTTAAATTAATAATTTGCATAAAAGATGATCCGGGTAATGGTTTTGTAGAAATTTTTTTAAACTCTGATATACCTTGCTTCCGCTAATTTTTGCAATTTGATTGCGTCACGATTTCGTACAAACCCAACAGTGGCATCAGAGCCAAACTTTTATGCAATTATTAATTTATTTTTGATTTCATATACATATGGGTATATATTTAAAATAATTTATTGGGCATAATTTTATTGTATAAAATTATTTTTTTTAAGAAAAAAAAATGACGTTTTTTTTTTGGGACGAATCACAATTTTTTTTTTTTGGGTGCTAATCTTGAATTCTGCAAAGAAAATGTGTTGTCTCTTTCTTACTCCAAAAAGAATGTGACCCATCAGGAAAGGACTCTTTTAATAAACCTGCAGGACTCTTTTAATAAAAGAAGGTGACTTCTTTTTAAAAAAATAAATATGATATATTTATATATTATATTCTAAATAATTTTATAATTAAAATAAAGAGTTTATTTTAATCTTGAAATTGGATTTCATGCAATTTAAAATTGCCCATTAAATGATACTCATATATATGGAATGTTTTAATTCATGAGATGAATATTTATTTATTGATATATGGTGATATGTATGATAATAAATGGGGATTGATTATGGACTATTTGACCAATGTGATTGGATTTTATTTTAGTTGAATGCTTGAATGAATGAGTTTTATTAAATGGGGTATGTGTACCTCGTCTTCTCTAAATTTTTTTTTCGTGATGTAAAATTCTATCTCCCTCCTATGTACTTCCCCTTGACTGCTGATCAAGGTTTCTATTTAAATTAAATAGTTTAATGTAATAGAAATAGTTAGAATTATCTTAAAAAAATTGGAGACCAAGGAGCAAGGAGCGCGTGAAGACCTGTTTGTATGGAGCCCGGGTTTAAATGTAATAGTTATATTTAAATTTAAATTCTTGCACTCCTAGGTTTGACCTTTTGGTTCACTTGGTGGCTCTAGTGAACCAAACTAGAATAAAAGTCCATAATCAATCTGGGTAGAATATAGTATTCTATATATTCTATATTGCATGCTAAATATTATATATATTATATTTTATGCAAACATGCTTCGCATGTTTAATAAAATGACGCGTATTTTATATATATATGTGCATGCACGCTAAACAAGATGAGACAAATAATAACAAATCCCTCAAAGAAATAATATTAAGTCTGAAGCGTTCAAATGATATTTGGAATATCGAACGTCGCCTTCTAGCATGATAAATTAATAGAGTATTAAATATTTAATATGAGCTTGTTGTGCTATCCACAAGGCGAGTATTGCATATTTAAGATGTTAATTAATCACATTTGATGCTTATCAAGAAAATTGAACGATCTAGTCTTCTTGTGCTATCCACAAGGACGAACATTTTTCTTTTTTGAATTTATAGAAGTGCTAGGCTGGACTTAACTTAAATCGTTTTAGTTCGGATGTGCACACACTTGACCATTATGATTTAAGAGGCAAAATAAAAGGAGTTATATAGTGATGTAATTGACAAGAGTTGTCTACCTATTTATTTGTATATCGCTTGTTGTGCTATCCACAAGGTTATATACATTTGAAATGGGATCCTTATTCTCACTAGCAAATCTTTAATTAGATGTTGCCGAACTATATAAGTGAGGGTAATATAGTTTGATAAAAATAGTGGGAGATACCAATTTAAAATAAAGACCTAAATTTATTTTGGTATGCAAAATTAATAAAATGAATGTTTGCTAAAATGTTGTTTTTCACATGCAAAATTTTAAAAATGTCAAAATCACTAATTTCACTGCGAAGCATACTTGATGCTAATAAGCTTACCGGGCCGAATTATACGGACTGGCTAAGAAATCTGAGAATAGTTCTCACTGCTGAAAAGATTTCTTATGTCCTAAACTCACCTGTCCCTGGAACTGTTCCAGAAACAGCATCTGAAGAAGAGATTGCCACCATTGTAAAGTGGCAAGATGATGCATCTGTGGCTCAATGCATCATGCTCGCATCCATGAATAACGAGCTTCAGCGTCAGCACGAAAACATGGATGCTCCTACTATGTTGATTCACCTCAAGGAGTTGTATGGTGAACAAAGTAGGACTGCTAGATATGAGATATCTAAGGAGCTCTTCCGATCTCGGATGACCAAGGGCAAAGTGAACATAAAGGAACAAAAGAAATCTGATCCAGCTAGCAAAGGAATGTGCTTCCATTGCAACGAGCCGGGTCATTGGAAGAGGAACTGCAAGAAGTTTCTGGCAAAGAAGAAGCTTGGAGAAGCTTCGACTTCCAATCAAGGTTTGTTCATGATTGAAATTAATTTTTCAGAAAGTCAAAATTCTACTTGGGTATTGGATACCGGCTGTGGTTCTCACATATGTAATAATGTGAAGGGACTGGTCAGAAGTAGAAAGCTGAACAATGATGAGGTGATCCTACGAGTGGGGAATGGAGCAAAGGTTGCTGCATTAGCTGTAGGAACTTATTATTTAGCAATGCATTCAGACAAGTCCATTTATCTTAATAATTGTTATTATGTTCCGAATATTATTAAAAATATTATTTCAATTTCTGTATTGGATATGGAAGGATTTAACGTTGTTATAAAGAACAATAGTTGTTCTATTTATAAAGACGATGTTTTATATGGTGTTGGAAATTTGCGAAATGGACTTTATACACTTGACTTACAAGAAAATATTTTTCAAATTGAACAAACTAAGAAAAGGAAAAGAGATGATATTAATTATACTTACATGTGGCACTGTAGACTCGGTCATATCAATGAAACAAGATTATCCAAGTTGCATAAAGATGGGCTCTTTGAGTTATCTGATTATGAATCATATCCAACTTGTGAATCTTGTCTCATGGGTAAAATGACTAAATCTCCTTTTAGTGGAAAAGGAGAAAGAGTTACAGAGTTGTTGGCATTGATTCACACAGACGTTTGTGGACCTATACAACAAGTGCACGGGGTGGGTATTCTTATTTTATTACTTTCATTGATGATCACTCAAGATTTGGATATGTGTATTTAATGAAATACAAGTCAGAATCATTTGAAAAGTTCAAAGAGTTCAGAAGTGAAGTAGAGAAACAAACGGGCAAGAGTATAAAGATACTTCGATCAGATTGAGGTGGAGAATACTTAAGCGGTGAGTTTCTCAATTATCTCAAAGAAAATGGTATAATCTCACAATGGACTCCTCTAGGTACACCACAGTTAAATGGAGTATCTGAAAGGAGAAATCGAACACTGTTGGACATGGTTCGATCTATGATGAGTTTTACCGACCTTCCAATTTCCTTATGGAGATATGCCCTAGAAACGGCTGCATACCTACTTAACAAGGTACCTACCAAATCCGCCCCAAAGACTCCATATGAGATATGGAAGGGGAGGAAACCAAATCTTAAGCATGTTAAGACTTGGGGTTGTCCAGCTTATGTCAAAAAGTTTGAAAACGATAAGCTACAGACTAAATCCGATAAGTGTAGATTTGTGGCATACCCTAAAGAAACTTTAGGGTATTATTTCTATCATCCAACTGATCAAAAGGTGTTTGTTGCGAAACATACTGCCTTCTTGGAAAAGGATTTTATCCATGAAGGGGTCAGTGGGAGTAAGATATATCTTGAAGAAGTTCAAGACCCACAAATTGCCACGGATCAAAGTCAGGTACCTGACAAAGTAGAAGAACCTACTATACCACACCCTGTTCGTAAATCTGGAAGAGTACCGAAGATACCTGAGAGATATAGATTCGTTATAGAGGATGACGATGAGGTACACATCATGAATGATGATGATCCATTGAATTACGAACAGGCTATGAGTAATAAAGACTCAGGGAAATGGCTTGAAGCTATGAAATTCGAAATGGACTCCATGTATGAAAACAAAGTATGGACTTTGATTTCACCACCTGAAGGCATTAAGCCTATTGGGTGTAAATGGGTCTTTAAAAGAAAGACTGGAGCGGACGGCAAGGTAGAGACCTATAAGGCCCGACTGGTTGCAAAAGGTTTCAAACAAAGACAAGGAGTTGACTATGATGAAACCTTCTCACCAGTAGCTATGCTCAAGTCCATTCGGATTTTGCTTGCGATTGCAGCTTATAACGACTATGAGATCTGGCAGATGGACGTGAAAACGGCCTTCCTCAATTGAAAACTTGAGGAGGATGTGTATATGACACAGCCAGAGGGATTTGTTTCAAAGGTTGGAACAAATCAAGTCTGTAAGCTGCAACGATCCATTTATGGATTGAAGCAAGCTTCTCGTAGATGGAACATTCGTTTTGATGAGACAATCAAAGAGTTTGATTTTGTCAAAAACGACGATGAACCATGTGTGAACAAGAAGGTTAGTGGGAGCGCAGTTTCATTCCTTGTATTATATGTTGATGATATATTACTGATAGGGAATGACATTCCTATGCTACAATCGATTAAAATCTGGTTATCTAAACACTTCTCCATGAAGGACTTGGGAGAAGCATCCTATATTTTGGGGATAAAGATCTATAGAGATAGATCTAAAAGGATGCTTGGTTTATCCCAAGGAACGTACATTGATGCAATGCTAAAGAGGTTTAGCATGGAAGATTCCAAAAGAGGTCTCATGCCGATGAGCCATGGAATACATCTCTCTAAGAAACAGGCCCCAAAGACACCTGAGGAGAGAGACCGTATGAGTAAGATACCTTATGCTTCTGCAATAGGATCTATCATGTACGGTATGATATGTACTAGACCGGATGTTGCTCATGCACTTAGTGTAATGAGCAGATACCAGTCAAACCCTGGAGAAGAGCACTGGAAGGCAGTGAAGAATATCTTAAAGTACTTGAGAAGGACTAAAGATATTTTTCTTGTCTACGGTGGGTCTGAATTAAAACTCAAGGGATTCACAGACTCAAGTTTTCAAACAGACCAAGATGACAGTAAATCTGTTTCAGGGTATGTGTTTACCTTGAAAGATGGTGCAGTGAATTGAAAAGGTTCCAAAAAACAAAAGGTTGTTGGTTTAGTGACAAAGACAAAGTATATAACTGTAAGTGAAGCTGCAAGTTGATGTTTTAGATGAAAAGTTCATTACAGAACTAGGAATAGGTCCTAAGTCTCATCTTGAATCTAAACATGTGTTGCGGCACTTTGATTAAAGAAATCATTGAAAGAGGAGAGTGTAGACTCTCAAGACAACATTGCAGATCCATTAACTAAAGCTTTAACACAACAGCAGTTTGATCGTCACTTAGAGAAGTTGGGTATGAGATACCATGGCGATTGGCTTTAGTGCAAGTGGGAGATTGAAAGTAGTATGCATACAAGCCAATCATGTATGATGATAAAGCATATACTTTGGAGGCAATCTTATTTATTTATTAATAAAAATATTCATTTATTAAAGGCATTTAATTATCTACATGGTGCTGTTTTATAATATGTAAATAACCCATAGTTTTAAGCAATGCTTTTAGAATCATGATGATGATCATGCCAATGAGATCTAAATTCTTAGAAAGCTCTAAAACTAAAATAGTTCCTAATCATGGGATTACTAAAAAGGGGATTAGTAAATCCGGATAGATTAGTACATATGTTGCTTGCTCATTAGATGAGGATGATTGATCTCATAATCATTTGTGTGGAGACACTAAAGCAAGTATGTAGGTGCTTATTGGAGAATAAGTTCACTGAACGTGACTCGCTATGGAATACCTAATGGAGTTTTACTCGCCTGTCAATAGGAATTCCTAATGTGATAGTAGTACAAGTGATCCTTGGACTTGAGATCATCATAGTACCTTGTATGTAATGAATTATACTTTGACTTATTCCTTAAAGCCCTTTAGGGTATATAAAAGGGTATGCTTGGGTATAATGAGTTACATATGGAGACAATGAATGATCAATAAAGAATCTACCACCTCTAGTAAAGGAGGAGATATGTCCTATGTGATTCGTTAAATGACAACCCAGGAATCCTTGGCCAAGGTAAAATGAAATTAGAAAGGAGTTTCTAATTTACATTATTTGGAGTTGTGCATTTTCTAATCGAAATACATATAATTAAATAAAATAAGACTTGACAGTAAATTCATGTCTTATATTTAATTGGGACATTGTATGGTGGAAGGATTGAATTGTATGGTAACTATTTACTCACAGGTTCTTTTATGATTAATGTTGAAATCTATATTATCTGAAAAGTCGTTGATCGCTAGGGAGGCTTATCCCTATTGTAGAATAAATATTATTTATTTAAATAGATTATTAGTTTAATTTATTTATTTAAATAAGATTAGAATTGTTCTAATTGATTTATTCACAACCGGTTTAATATGGAGAACCTAAAGGGTCACACCATAAAAGGAAGAATAATTATTTAAGAAGGTAATGGCATAATCGTAATAATGCATTAAGTGAAATTAATTTAATCTATGGTGATAGAATAAATTAAATAGCTTAATATTTATTATTTAATATTTTGGAAATATTAAATATAAATTAATAAGAGGAGTCTTATTAATATTATTATAATTATTATTATTTTAATTTCTAAAGGAGTTTAGTAATTAATTTAATATTAGTACTCTCATTTATTCCTAATAAGATTAGGAGACAAATTAATTAAATGAATTTAATTAATTATTTCGCATGTGGTGGGAAGCCTAAATTAATTAAAGGAGTTTAATTAATTAAAAGAAATCCCATGTCTAATAGGATTAGAAGGGTTGACCAAGATCTATATAAGAGGATTCTTATAATAGATATTACTTGATGCAATTCTAATTGTTGGAGAGTACTTCTTTTCTATAGTGGATAGAAAAGTAAGCCAACCACCCTCCTTCTTGATAATTCATCTTCCTTGGTGGATCACCTCTAGAGGCCTAACACTTGGATGGCTAACGTTGATCAAAGAAAGGAATCTAATCCGGAAATTTAAGGAGATCACAAAGAACAAGGAGTTGAACTAGTACCTGTGGAAGCTTCGTTCTACAAGGGTATGATTCCATAACTTCTTATTTATCGTTTTAAATTAATAATTTGCATAAAGGATGATCCGGGTAATGGTTTTGTAGAAATTTTTTTAAACTCTGATATACCATGCTTCCGCTAATTTTTGCAATTTGATTGCGTCACGATTTCGTACAAACCCAACACTTAGCAGTCTTCTTCTATGGTGCAGCTGATCTTCTTTCTGTTCTGCTCATCTTCATCTGATCTCAGCTGTGCACCATCACCACTTGGGTCTGATAAGGCTTGTCATTGCTGATCAACTTCTTCTGGTCCTTAGCATTCCCTGAAACTTTCTTGAATGATATGCAGACTTGATTCTACATCTATTCTCCTTCAGCTTTTGGTTCTTTATGGTGATTCGTAGAGTGGCTCTTCGGATCTTCTTTCTGCTCTGCCACTTTTCTAAATGCTATCTTCTTGGCCTTCTTGGCTCTCAGCTTAGCTGCCATTTTCAATGGCATTCTCATCATTGTTGAGTGAAGCCTTAGTCTATTAAAGTCCTTCTTCAAATATGCTTCACTTCTATTTTCGTAGTCTCACTGCCACTAAGACATCTTCTTTTCAGCTCTGTAGAACTCGTAGAGTCAACAACATAGCATTCCAACAACTCAACGATTCAGTAACTCAGCAACACTTTCAACTTTGAAGCTTCAGCTGTTAAATACCCTTCCATGATCTTCCCGTTGGAAAATAGCCATTGGAAGCTATTTGAATTGCTTCGCAGATCTATAGTTATTTGGTGCAGACTGCTGATGTGACGTGACAGTTCCTTTTGACTTTACTGACACAGCAGTTTGCTGTCTCACCTACCACTTCAGAGATGTTACTCTTCCGTGTCAGGCTGGTAGTCACCTTTATTTCTCCTTTCTGATTCCTTGATTCGAAACCACATGAGTTGTCCTTCTGCATTGATGCTCTCAATCAGCAACGTTCGAATGTCAGACTTCATATTGAACAGTTGCCAATGCTTCAATACTCAGATGATTGAACTCTACGTTTTTGATGCAGATGACCTTGAACTGAATCGTAGTTGACCTTGTTGAATGTTGCTCTTTGACTAGTTGAGATAACACTACGATTCTAAGAGTTTTCTTTTGATTTGCAATGTAGAACCTCTCTTCCTTTACTTGTGCAGTGCTTCAACACTTCTTCTTGCCTTGAATTGTATCAGGAACTGATAACTTGTCTGATTGTTCTGGCCTTTCTGAGTTACAAGATACATCAGATTTGTGGCATACCCAGATCTCTTTCTTCTTGTGATCTCCCATTCACATATCTGACCCATGCTTAATCACTTCTGTCTGTTCTTCATAGGTTGGCCAGTATCTCTGTGCAAGTTTCACCAGTTCCAGCTTTTTATCTTGCAAGCACTACGATCCTGGTCACACCCAAGATTGTTGTGTTCTGTTTATCTTGACAGACACTGCACTTGCTGACTTCCTTTAGTCAGTAGCTTTATCTGAAGTCTTCTTAGAATTTGCTTGTGGAAGACTTCTCTTGAATGGATTCACTTCTCAATCAAGACGCTGATTGAGTTGGTGCATAAATCTTCTGATTGCATGCAGGCCATTCGGTGAGTGCTCTTTGGCTTCCTTCAGGTAGATTGTATCTTTATAGCTCTGACTAGAGGCTTCATAGTTTGGATATTCTGGGAGTGCTCATCTGTTGAGAATCATGTTGAAATTATGATTCTTTCTTGGTCGTTATGAGCATCTGATAACTTGTTGAAGCCTTATTTCTGCAAACTACTAATTTGCTTTGGTTCTGCAGACACTACAACTCTGAGAGCAAATTATGACAGACTACAATTTCTGCCTTATCACTTGCTGTCCTTGACTGATCTTGCTAGACTACGATTTCTGCCCCTGATATTATCAATAGACTCCACGACTTCAAGTGTGGCCTACGATTCTTGACTTGGCTTCGGCAAGCGCTCAGTCTGCGCTTAAACAAGTTGTTTCTACGATTCTGAACATGGCTTCCTCGACAGACTACGACTTTGAGAAAGTTCTTCTCGACACACTGCGATCCTGCCTTGTCTCTCCTGAAAGACTACGAACTTTGAGATCTACTATTCTTGCAGACTACGATTCCGCCTTGATAGTTCTCGAGTATTCCTTGTCTGTCCTGGCAGACTACGAAGGATGGTGTAGTGCTCAACGATCAGACCGGCCTATCTATTACATTATATAAGATCAACCTAACAAACTTGATCTTTCTATTTCTAGTCCTTGTATATCATTTCTTTTGAAGGACTTTACAAAGCTGTTTTGTTAATGTAGGATCAACCTAACATATTTGATCATTTCAGTCTAAGTCCTTGTACATATATTTCTATTATCTATTCAAGGACTTTACAGCTTTCATCAATGCAGACATATTTGCATATTCATTCATTAAGATCATAATCAAATCTTATATAAATAGGAATATCATTCTCATACTTATTCTTAACACACCATATGTAAAGTTAAGAGAATTAGAGAACTTGCCTTAAGCGTAGTCTACCAATTTATAGCTTATCAACACTTTGAAATCCTATTATAACATAGTTACGTATATAGGTATATTTATTAGTTACATAAGTTGAATACATATACTTGATACGTACGTTAATCACAAACATTAGCTTCTAACTTTGTCATATAATCAGACCATATATCACATCATCACGCCACTTAGTTTCGCAGTTACCAATGACTTTTCTTTGAAAAGCTTATTTAGAAAAACTTGTAAAAACCTTTAGATCCTTAGTTCCACATGGCCACTACACTTTTAAACATCATAGTAATCATGTATTATAACTTAACGTAGTATTATATACATGTTACAATTTTCAGAACACAAATAAAACAGTCAGACAAGACTGCAAGAGGGCGCAGCTGCGCTTTGATTAGGCTTAGGGATGGCGCAGCTGCACTGTCCCCTGGCCAGACCAGAGTTGAACTTTTGCTCTCCTGATTTGTCTCCTTGCTTAGCCTATACACACATCCACATAGCTTATACACATGTCTAAGGGTCTTGCATGCTTACATATATTCACATCATTTACTCATAGCTAACATAGTTCATAACTTGGAAACTTACTTAAATTCATACTTGATTAACTTTCATGGTCTCTAATAAGGTGTGTGTATATATAGGTCAGCTTAATGACATTAAGAGTACTAACATGCATGTCCAAAAATTTAGAATGTAACCCATAACATGCTTGTAAACATTAGTTTTCCAAAACTTTCAAGTCTTCTTCTAAAAGTCATTTTAAACTAGGCTAACGCAACTTAGCACATGCAAACAGATTTTAAATCGTGTTCCATGCATAACCAAACCACATACACATGCTCATATGGTCATAACTTAAATATCATAAGTATTGTTAAAGTGCATTTTCAAAACTATAAATTTCCTTTAGTAAATGTATACTAACGCGATCCAAAACATTCATGCTATGTCAAGGAGCATATATCCACATGTTAAACCTATTTTTATGAATGTTCAAGTAATATCATCATGTTAGAATTTATCAGATTATAACAGGAGTTGGAATTCATGACTGGTGCCAGGCGCAGCTGCGCTGTTCTGAACTGTGGGAGCGGCGCAGCTGTGCTGCTCCAGAACAGGCTCAGAGTCAACAGCCAGTGCAGCTGCGGTGGCTTTGAACTGTAGAAGGGGGCAGCTGCGCCCTTCCTGGACAGTTCTAGGAATGGCTCTGCTTCGGCAGAATTCAAAACCCATACATGAAAATCTTTATGTAATATGCTCAGTTTCAATCACATTGCTACCACAGATGCATGTAAACCTAGTTAGGCATTATGGTAGTAATGTATAACACAGTTCGCAATAATTTCACAATCTTCTGAGAATTCTTCAAACTCAAATTAAGAACACAGTGTAAGAGTTATACCTCTGCTAAAGGTTGAAACGAAATTCCTTCCAACCTCAGATTTCTTTCTAATCTCAGTATACTCACACTCTATATCAACTTAGCAGAAAAACTCAGCAAAGTGAAATGGAGAAGAGGGGGCTGCTATATATTGAGATTCCAATAACCATATAGAGCCTTTGTCCACTTATTTTGTTTAGTAGAAAGAAGAAGAAAATGCTGGGCAATTACTTGGTTTGGTAGAGCAGTTGAAATGCACTGTGGAGGCCACTCCCCATTCATCATATGAAATCTACTGATGGTTTGGTAAGGAGAGTAAAGACTAGACTTAGGCCAATGGTCTAATTACGTGATTGGAGGAAAATGACAGTCATTTTTGGATAAAGCTTCCTAACACTCAGCATTTGCAAAATAACTACTAGCTTGCTTAAGTTTTAATTCCTTTTTGGTATACAAATACAATTTTAATGAGGTAATATTATTACCTTGTGATAAGTTATGGGTATATATACACATATTAATATAATCCATGTACATTTGGTTAGTCCAGATAATACTGAAATATAATATAGCTGAGTACTATCAACCCATAATTTTCATCAAACCTTATTATTTCAATTACACATAATTATTGAAATAAATATTTAATAATAATATTTATTTTTTCTAATTTAATTTCTCCCATGACATTAAGGTACACATTTAATTTACCCACTACACATCATGTTGTCACATAAGCTCATGTATGTAAATTATATAAATCACCTAATTTTATTATATAGTTTTATGTATCATGTAATCGCATGGAAATGTCACATCTTATTTTATATTAAATAGATGTAGTCACGTTATAACATATGATCACACATTACACATTATTGTATATAGCAATAATTTAATAATAATAGATATTACTCTATCATACCATTTACTCATTACTATGCTATTACTCATAAAAACAATTAATTAAAGAATATAATATTAATTAATCCTTCACTTATTTAAATCATTCCTTCTTTAATTTAATTAAACCATCACTAAGTCCATCATCGTGCCACTCAAGACATCTCATAAGCTCATCTTAAATTCTCCACATTTCTCAATTATCATAAATTCAATTTAATTTAATTGATTTATCCCATCTCATGCCACATAACCATTTATATGAAATAAATATTCACACATTTATTAATATCAATATTAATATTATTTATAAAATTCACGGTTATTACATCCCCCCTTATAAAAATTCCGTCCTCGGAATTAGTACAAGGTTACATAAAAAGACGGGGATAACCTCTCCTCATTTTATCTTCTAATTCCCACGTGGCCTCCTTGACATCGTGTTTTTGCCAAATTACTTTTACAGAAGATATAACTTTATTTCTTAATGATTGTTCTTTCTTATCTTGTATCTGGACCGAAATTTCTTCATACGCCAGATTCTTCTCTACTTGAATGGGCTCATAGGGGATCACGTGCTTATAGTTGGGCTTGTAGGGACGTAACACAGAAATATGAAACACGTTGTGGATGTGTTCCAGCTCGGGTGGTAAGGCTACTTTGTATGCCACTTCACCCACTCACTTTAATACCTTAAATGGTCCTATAAACTTCGGACTCAATTTTTCCTTTTTACCGAATTGTATTTTTCCTTTCTAGGGAGACACTTTCAAAAATACAAAACTACCGACTTCAAAGTCTCGGTCCTGCCGATGCAAATCTGCGTACTTTTTCTGACGATCTTGAGCTGCTACCAATTTGGCTCATATGGTTGTCACCACATCTGCTGTTTGTTGCACTAATTTCAGTCCCAAAATTTGTCGTTCTTCGACTTCGTCCCAACATAACGGCGCTCTGTATTTTCTTCCGTAAAGAGCTTCATACGGTGGCATACCGATACTCGCATGATAACTATTGTTGTAAGCAAATTCTACTAAAGGTAGGTGGTCGTTCCAATTTCCTCTGAAGTCCATCATGCAAGTTCTAGGCATGTCCTCAAGCGTTTGAATTGTTCGCTCACTTTGTCCATCTGTCTGAGAATGATAAGCAGTACTTAATCTTAACTATGTCCCCATCCTCTCTTGTAAGCTCTTCCAAAAATTTGACGTGAAGCGTGGATCTCGGTCAGAGACAATTGAGACTGGTACTCCATATCATGAAACAATTTCTTTTACGTACAAACTCGCTAACTGATTTAAATTATATAGGATCTTAATCGGTAGAAAATGAGCAGTTTTCGTTAGTCGATCCACGATAACCCAGATGGCATCATAACCCTTCTGTGTGACTGGAAGTCCCACCACGATGTCCATCGTAATGTGCTCCCATTTCCACTCTGGTATTTCTAAAGGTTGAAGTAGACAACTCGGCCTTTGGTGCTCTACTTTGACTTGTTGACAAGTGAGAGATCTACTGACGCACTCTACGACTTCTCGTTTTAGATTGGGCCACCAAAAGTGCTGTCAAAGATCTCAATACATTTTCGTGCCTTCTGGATGAACAGAATACGTCGTATTGTGTGCTTCATGCAAGATTTCCTCTCTCAGTTCAGTTACAGCTGGCACCCATACTTGTCCTTCGAATCTCGATATACCTTCCCCATCTATCTTGAACTTCTCTTCTTCATTTTTGACTATTCTTTTTCTTATCTTTTTGTATTCTTCATCCTTCTCCTGTGATTTCGTTACTCTATCCAATAATGTTGGACGAGCTTCCATTACAAATAATTTTTCTTCAGACCTTGCAGATCCTTAACTTCTATTTCCAATTTCTCAATTTCTCTTATTAACTCCCTTTGAGTTGTCAATTGGAACAATTTCTCTCTTCCTTTTCTGCTCAGTGCGTTTTCCCGGGCGATAAAGAATCTCGTAGTCATAATCCTTGATCAATTCCAACCACCTTCTTTGTCGCATGTTCAACTTCTTCTGTGTAAAGATATATTTTAGACTCTTGTGGTCCGTGTATATCTCACATTGTTCTCCGTACATATAATGTCTCCAAATCTTTAACGCAAAAACTACTGTCGCTAACTCTAAGTCATGAGTAGGGTATCATTTTTCGTAATCCTTCAATTATCGTGATGCATACGCAATGACCTTACCATGTTGCATTAGTACACAACCAAGTCCCTTGTTCGATGCATCACTATATACAACAAAATCTCCCGCATCGTCTGACAATGATAATACAGGCGCCTCATTTAATCTCTTCTTCAACTTCTGGAAACTTTCCTCGCATTTCTTCGTCCATTCAAACTTTACCGTCTTCCTTGTGAGATTGGTCAACGGGGTTGCTATCTTAGAAAAATCTTGGATAAATCTTTGATAGTACCCAGCTAACCCTAAGAAACTTCTTACCTTCATTGGCGTCTTCGGTTGTTCCCAATTACTTACTGCTTCCACCTTTGTAGGGTCCACTGAAATTCCGTCCTTGTCTACCACGTGTCCTAAGAATTGAACCTTCTCCATCCAAAATTCACATTTTGAAAATGTTGCATACATTTTTTCTCTCCTTAGTGCTTCCAAAACCATCTTCAGATGTTCGGCATTCTCTTCTTTGGTCTTTGAGTAAATCAAGATATCGTCGATGAAAACTACTACGAATTTATCCAAGTATGTCTTGTAATAGGTACTGTGCCCATTCTAGCACTCTCCCTGGTGGTTCTTCCCACACTTTGAGCATTCTTCCGCTCGCTTCTTAAACCCTCCTTGGTAACTTCCCGCTTGGTTGTTGTTTCTGTTGTTGTTATTGTTATCCCACTTTCTCATTCTTAGATTGCTTCCTCCGCTGCTACTTCCTCCATGACTTTGTCCTCCAGTGTTCTTACTCTTCTTTTCTTTGTTATACTGACTCAAGGCCTCACTACCTCCCTCCGCAATGATGGCCTTTTCTAACAGCTTGGCAAATGAGTCAATCTGGAGAACTGAAACCTTGTTGAACAACCAAGGTTTCAGTCCTTGTTCGAAGCGTCTGGCTTTCCTTTCCTCATCCCCTACCTGGTGTGCTAAAAACCGGGCAAGCTCGTTGAATTTAGCCCCATATTGTGCCACCGTCATCTCCCCTTGCTTAAGTTCTAAGAACTTCACCTCCATCCTATTCTTCATGCTTTTTGGGAAATAATTCTCGAAGAACAAGGTCTTAAACCTTTCCCAAGTTATAGTCCCTTCTCCCGCTCTCTGTTGATTGGCCTCCCACCAGTAATTTGCTTCACCCCTTGTTATGTACGTAGTGAACACGGTCTTCTGATCTCCACCCACACGAGAAATGGTGAAGGCTTTCTTCATCTCTTTGATCCATGTCTGTGCCACGATAGGATCGGTAGTACCCTCAAATTTTGGAGGTCCTACGCTCCTAAGTCTTTAAAGTTTGTAATTGGAACCGCTTGGGGATTGGGGTGAACGGGTTCATTATTTCTTCCTCGAAGGGCTTCTCCTAACAAGTCAACTAGTCGTTGAATCGGATCTACTTGCTCCCTCTCATTGTTAACCGACTCCTCTGGTGCAGTTAGTATACGTCTGGGTGCCATTATCTGCATCACAAAATTTTATTTTTATTATCTAATTATATTACTTAAGTATTTCTATAATGCAAAAAAGAATTAAATTTTATAACACGTTTCTGAAATAAGAATATTTATATTCATATGCCAAATCATTACATCAATATGATCATCCCTAGCATACTTCTATAAATGTCAACATTATCCCCTAATAATACCAAAGATGGGGAAAACACTATAATACTACCCCTCTAACATAAGCCTACTCGGGGTTTACATAACTATCCCATATCTTTCACAAAATATTAGGATTCATCACAATATATACATTACATAAAAATAACTACTATTACTACTAGACTAATAGGTCTCATCCTAGCATCCCGCGCTCCACGACGCTCTTGTACTCCACCTGTGATATTTGTGCCATCAAATCTCTGCTCATGGTGTGTTAGTTCTGTCCCTGCTCTATCGGGTAGTGGTATACACCATCAATCACTCTCTCTATGGCTGTGCGAAAAACATAGCCCATCTTGTTCATCTTCCTCTTCTTGCATCTCACCTCTTCCTCTAAATCCTCTGCCCTATCATTAGCTCCTTCCCACTTATCCTCAAAGTGGATCTTCTCCATCACTTCTATCTCGAGCTGAGTGCGAAGAGCCTCCTTATTAGCTTTTTCACTCAACTCTCTCTTTCAAACTCCTCCAATTTTACTGCTAAGTCCACATTCCTAGATATAGAATGGTGGAAAAGAGTTCCCATCTGAATTCCCGCTTTCTTGCGATAAACAATCTCCACCTCCATATCTTGCATCACCAACTTCCTCTGGTGGTCTTCTTCCCTCAGTTTCTGCAACTCAGTCTCTCTTTCTTGAGCCTCAGCCTCTAGCTCCTGAACTCGGCAGTCTAACTCCAAGATTCTCTCCTCATATTCTCCTAACATCCTATCCTTGATCGTAGCCTCATCAGAATCTTCCATGGGTTCGCCCTCCATGGGTTCTTCCTCGGGATCTGACTCCACCTCTATCTCATCCTCATCGTCAAACTCGGATGGTGCTACTTCCTAAACGGGTTCGGCTGCCAAAGGTGCCTCATATACTACATGTATATCCCATAGCTCCTCCTCCACCACTCTACTGGGTTCTCCCAAGTCTGTCATCCTACAACCACAAACACAAGACAAACAAACAACAAACTCCATTAGAATGTTAAATAAAACATAAGTTCATTGTATAGAATGAAAATATATTTCATAACACACAAAGTCTCTAGGAAAACTCTATATGAGTTTTATCTCCTTCTATCTTCTAAGTTTTTCTAATGTTATAGTCTAAGATTCTCGCTCCTAAGGTTTATAAACTAACGCTTTGATACCAACCTGTGATGCCCCCAAATTCAGACCACTCGTATCTCGAATTCGGTGCATCACGTGCTAATTCTAATAACATACTAAAATCTCATGCAATAGAATAATAGAATAATTTACATTTATTTAATATAAATATTCGCGTCCCAAAGTCTCGTAACCGTTACTAAGTCATTACATAATAAAATCCATAACATAGCTTAATACATAAACCATAATTAACTACTATTACAACTTAATCATAATTCTATCATAGAGGACTAAAGGTAATCCGTAGCTTTGCCCTATCCCTTATCTTTGCCTGAGGGTCCACACTGTTCTTCCTAAACAAAAATGTTTAAGGAAAGCAAGGATGAACAACAAATTTGCTCAGCAAGTAATATAGCAATAACGGTGAACAGTTATAAAGTTCTAATCTCAAGGGTATAACAGTAAATGATAGCTCGAGAATAACAAGAAGTATCATTAGTTTTCAATAAACGTTGCTATGAACTGAAAGATATCAATAAGATTTAAAAGTTCAACAATTTTGAAGTTCAAGAAGAATGAACACTGAGCAGTCACTATAGACTAAGAACTCTTACTAGAATTAACAGTATTATACTAAAAATCAAAAATAAACAAGTACAACATGTGATCAGCCTAAAGTACCCTACGTTATGCATAACATTTAATCATACTTGTATGTGCGCACGTCGGTTCCCCGACAGTTATATATAATTTCCCCTTCAATGAGGGTTGTTCATCTCAGTAGATTTATAAGAGTCTGCACCAAGTCAATTGGGTTGGATAGCTTTCTAACACATGATATTGGTCTAGCCAAATCAAATGGATTAGATAACTTTTATAATGCATTTAGGAACGATAAGTTCAATGCTTGTAACAACATTAAGATATAAAATCGATTTCCAAGTACCAGATATTTTCTCGATGTAGATATGGTCGATATTGCAACAATTCGAATTTACACCATATGTAAAGTTAAGAGAATTAGAGAACTTGCCTTAAGCGTAGTCTACCAATTTATAGCTTATCAACACTTTGAAATCCGATTGTAACATAGTTACGTATATAGGTATATTCATTAGTTACATATGTTGAATATATATACTTGATACGTATGTTAAGCACATACATTAGATTCTAACTTTGTCATATAATCAGACCATATATCACATCATCACGCCACTTAGTTTCGTAGTTACCAATGACTTTTTTTTTAAAAGCTTATTTAGAAAAACTTGTAAAAACCTTTAGATCCTTAGTTCCACATGGCCACTACACTTTTAAACATCATTGTAATCACGAATTAGAACTTAACGTAGTATTATATATATGTTATAATTTTCATAACACAAATAAAACAGTCAGACAAGACTATAAGAAGGCGCAGCTGCTCTCTGATTAGGCTTAAGGACAGCGTAGCTACGCTGTCCCCTGGCAAGACCAGAGTTGAACTTTTGCTTTCCTGGTTTGTCTCCTTGCTTAGCCTATACACACATCCACATAGCTTATACACATGTCTAAGGGTCTTGCATGCTTACATATTTTCACATCATTTACTCATAGCTAACATAGTTCATAACTTGGAAACTTACTTAAATTCATACTTGATTAACTTTCATGGTGTCTAACAAGGTGTGTGTACATATAGGTTAGCTTAGTGACATTAAGAGTACTAGCATGCATGTCCAAAAATTTAGAATGTAAACTATAACATGCTTGTAAACATTAGTTTTCCAAAACTTTCAAGTCTTCTTCTAAAAGTTGTTTTGAACTAGGCTAACGTGACTTAGCGCATGCAAACAGATTTTGAATCATGTTCCATGCATAACTAAACCACATACATATGCTCATATGGTCAGAACTTAAATATCATAAGTATTGTCAAAGTCCATTTTCAAAACTATAAATTTCCTTTAGTAAATGTATACTTACGCGATCCAGAACATTCATGCAATGTCAAGGAGCATATATCCACATGTTAAACCTATTTTTATGCATGATCAAATAATATCATCATGTTAGAATTTATCAGATTGTAACAGGAGTTGGAATTCTTGACTGGTGCCTGGCGCAGCTGGGCTGTTCTGAACTGTGGGAGCGGCGTAGCTGCGCTGCTCCAGAACAGGCTCAGAGTCAGTAGCCAGCGCAGTTGCGCTGGCTTTGAAGTGTAGAAGGGCGCAGCTGCGCCCTTCGTGGACAGTTCCAAGAATGGCTCTGCTTCGGCAGAATTTAAAACCCATACATGAAAATCTTTGCGTATTATGTTTAATTTCAATCACATTGCTACCACAGATGCATGTAAACCTAGTTAGGCATTATGATAGTAATGTATAACACAATTCGCAATAAGTTCACAATCTTCTGAGAATTCTTCAAACTCAAATTAAGAACACAGTGTAAGAGTTATACCTCTGCTAAAGCTTGAAACAAAATTCCTTCCAACCTCATATTTCTTTCTAATCTCAGTATACTCGCACTTTATATCAACTTAGCAGAAAAACTCAGAAAAGTGAAATAGAGAAGATGTGACACCCCCAAATTCGGGTACTTTAATTTCCACTGGATTTGGTGTTCATCGTACAAATATCATATATTTATCTACCCATAATAAATGCAAACCATGAAATAGATAAAACATCTCCATCATCTCCCCTTATGGGGTTACAACATCCGAATAATAAATATATAATTAAATCCCAGGTCATACTAACCTTAAATCTCAAATGCGGAAACATAAACAATTAAATAAGTATTAAACATTATAACATAAGTCTTAAACAAATATTCTCAAATAAAACAATAAGTCTTTATCACGTGTTGACTTTTTCCTTGCTTTTGCTAGTGAAAGGCTCGTCGGACCTTTCATTCTTAACTGCAATGTTATTATGCAAGAGTGAGCACGATTGCCCACAAGTATACAATATAAAAATATAATAACATGCGAGAAGTCAAAGAAGTCTGAATAATAGAAAGCTCGGCTTTTGAATCGAGAAAGAATAACAAGAATCAAAAGTATGTCTGAGGGTTATAAGACATTGAACTATATTCCAGGTTGTTAAGTATTTCTACTTTAAACCTTTAACAGTCGTTAGACTATATGGACTCTACTACTCGTACATAGAGGGATCATCCCTTAGTATCATACTGTGCACAATATCTCAACGCTAAAGCGTAAATAATCCCCTATAAAAGGGTTGTTCAACTTAGTTTAACATCAGAGTCCGCACCAAAGGAAGTTTAGTTTGGATAAGCTCAATAACATTTCTCAATTTTAGAACGTTCCTCAACTATGGACTAGTCGAATCAATAAGGGTTCGCTAGCCTTACAAGGTTCAACAACAATTGATAATCAAATTGAAATAATGAATCTCGAGGGTATACAATTGAATAAGGATTGTATAATAAAGTAATACTTTATAATGATTATAATATCTCATACGAAATCTTAACTTGAATAAACAAGGATAAGAACTTGATTGATATAGAAACATAAGTATAGAACTTGCTCAATGAATAACTTTGAATTTAGAAAGCTTGCTGAATAAAGGTTTGAGTTTAGAACACTTGCGTAACGTAAAAGTAAGGTTTAGAAACTTGCTTAACATAAAAATAAGAATTAGGAAACTTTCTCAACAATAGTAAATTAGGGATAGAACACTTGCCTCGTGCACAAGCTACAGTTATAATTACAATTCACTTCTTCAACGTCCTATACATTAAATTATGTATATGATACCAATTAGTTTCATAATCACTATGTTTAACGGTTGAACTTCTCACTTAGGTTCAACTTAACAACTTGATTCACAAATCTTAACTTGTTAACTAACCACATATCGTGAATTCGAATCACAACATGCATACCACATAATATGAACTCTTAGACAATCGTAATCAAGTCTTGCGACATTAATATCCAAGTTCACACATAGTTTATTAACATGAAACATCAAATTATATTATACACGTCAACAACATGTTATAGTATTGTATTACATGTTAATCATGTTATCAGGTTGATTAGATTAGGTTAACTCATCATGTTATGGATTAAAAACACACAAAAGGGCCAAAAAATAATTTTCTCTGCACCACCCCCGCTGGGGCGGGGATTAGGCCCGCTAGGGCAGGCATATGTTCGGTAGGGGGCCCGCTGGGGCAGGTCTAGAGCCCGCTGGGGCGAGTGGCCTCAGCTAGTTCAGTTACAATTCGTGAATTTTTTTAGAAAAGCCAAATAAATCCAAATTAAACTAACATGGCTATTTTTTTATGTCACCCATGTAGTATAAACTTCATAGGAACACCAAACAATTAATCTAGCATGCTTTTAACACTTTAGATCATATAATCACTCAAATTAAAACACTTAAATTCACTATTCTTGGTATTTTGAAAAGTTTCGAGATAATTCATGAAATTCAACGTTACAGATTCGTTATAACTTTGAATCTGTCCGTTTAAATTTTGTATTGTTCGTTTAATTATGCATAATCATAATTAACTATCAATTTAACGTTTAATATACAGCTAAAGCATGAAAAATTGTACATAAAAGCCATATACATGTACTATATACTTTTCATACTTTACAACTCATGAAACTTTGATTAAAATATAATTACATAAAATTGACTGTTTTAAAACATACATAGATGATAGAAAACATATTATAATCATTTAGTAACACCTATATCATCATATCATGCATAAATCACAAAGTATGTTGTTACAGAGAACTTCAAAATATACATTAATGGAAAACTTTGAAAATATAATTTAAAACTTAAGATGAGGGAATTACCCTTGCTAGTTTATGAAGATGATGCAACTTCTTCAAATTTTCTTTTCAATACAAAAGTTATCTCTCAAATTCTCTCTAACTCTCTAAGTTTTTCTCTAATAGATGATATATGATATATATGAACTGAAGGTATAGTTATAGATATAACACGTATAAGGAATAACTGAAGACGTAACACGTTGTCAGTTAATCCCCTCAATGGATTTAACTTCTCCCACTCACTAAGGCCATGTTTGGTTATGCACTTATTAACTCTTTTCCCATTAATTTGATTAAAGTGTTATTACATAGTTTAATTGTCAAACTTAATTAATAAAATAATCTTATTTAAATTCAATTAAATAAAATATAATAATCCACATTAAATCGCATTATTACATAAATAAAATTCTCATTTATTAATTATGTCAAATCGTTAAATCTCTAATTAATTATTAAATTAATTAGAATAATATTATGCTTATTAACTTATTCATTTAATCAAATAAACTCAATTAAATACATAGTTGAACTATAAAAATTCTCTACATTAATTTAATCAATGTAACACATATAATTAAATTATTCTATCACAATTCCATCACATAATTATTTAACTCAATAAATAAATTATAGAAAATATTTATTTAATTCAATAAATATTCAAATTAAATTACAAAATTCTCGTTCGTCACATCTTTCCCCCTTAAAAGGATTCTGTCCCCAGAATCACGATTCAATTAAATTCGTTTAAATTCGTCCTGTTACATTCTCCCCCCTACAATGATTTTGTCCCCAGAATCGTTTACACAAAGATTAAACAAATAAATGTGGGTAAGTCTTCAACATATGTTCTTCGAGTTCCCACGTAGCTTCTTCAGCATTGTGGTTCCTCCATATTACTTTAACAGAAGGTATTACTTTATTTCTGAGAACTTGCTCTTTTCTGTCAATAATCTGAACAAAAACTTCTTCATAGGATAAGTCTTTCTCAAATTGCAGGGGTTCATACTCAATAACATGCTTGTAATCGGGTTTATATGGTCGTAACACTGACACATAGAAGATGTTGTGGACATGCTTTAGCGTCGGAGGTAAGGCTACCTTACACGCAACTTCTCTAATTCGTCGCAGCACTTCAAAGGGTCCAATGAACCTCGAGCTCAATTTCCCCTTCTTGCCAAATCTGATCTTTCCCTTCCACGAAGAGACTTTCAAGAAAACAAAGCTACCCGATTAAAATTCTACATTCTTGCGATGTGGATTGACGTATTTCTTTTGCCTATCCTGAGCTGCTACCAATCTTGTCCGGATCACCTTGACGATCTCTGCTGTCTGTTGTACCAATTCTGGACCTAGCAATTGTCTTTCGGCAACTTCATCCCATTATAGTGGGGTTCTAAAGTTTCTGCCTTACAACGCTTCATAAGGCGATATGCCAATACTTACGTGGTAACTGTTGTTGTAACTGAATTCAACGAGTGGTAAGTGATCATCCCAATTTCCTTTGAAATCCATAATGCATGCCCTTAGCATATCTTCCAGTGTCTGGATCGTCCTTTCACTCTGCTCGTCAATTTGAGGGTGATATGTCGTACTCATTCTTAACTGTGTCCCTATGCATTCTTGTAGTCGCTTCCAGAAATTCGATGTGAAGCGTGGATCTCAGTCGGAAAAAATCGATAATGGAACTCCATGCCTTGAAATAGTCTCTCTCACATACAGTTTTTCCAACTGGTCTAAGTTGAATCTGATATTGATCGAAAAGAAGTGTGCTGATTTCGTCTGTCGGTCAACGATAACCTATACTGCGTCGTAGCCTTTCTGAGTTGTCGGAAGGCCAAATACGAAATCCACAGTAATATATTCCCATTTCCATTCTGGGATCTTTTGTGGTTGTAGCAAACCACTCGGCCTCTGATGTTCTGCCTTCACTTTCTAACATGCCAGGTACTTGGCAACACAAGCGACAACATCTCTTTTTATATTCGGCCACCAAAAATGCTGTCGGAGATCCTGGTACATCTTGGTACTTCCGAGATAAATCGAATACCGAGAACTATGAGCCTCGCTCAAAATGTCCTCTTTAATCTCTAGCACTGGCGGTACCCAAACTCTGCTCTCAAATCATAACAGTCCCTCAATGTCCATCTTGAATTTCTGTTCATCCCCTTCAGATATCTTCTTACTTATCTTACAACAGTCCTCCTCTTGAAGTTGTGCTTCCTTAACCATGTCTAACAAAGTTGTACCAGCTTGTATATGAAACATCTTTTTGTCAGTCTCCATCGGATATCTCACTTCCAATTTCAGCTTCTCCATTGCTAAAATTAGCTCCTCCTGGGCAGTCAACTGTTGGGTTTGTACGAAATCGTGATGCAATCAAATTGCAAAAATTAGCGAAAGCATGGTATATTAGAGTTTAAAAAATTTATACAAAATCATTACCCGGATCATCCTTTACGCAAATTATTAATTTAAAACGATAAATAAGAAGTTATGGAATCATACCCTTGTAAAACGAAGCTTCCACAGGTACGAGTTCAACTCCTTGTTCTTCGTGATCTCCTTGAATTTTTGGGTTAGATTCCTTCTTTTGATCAACGTTAGCCACCCAAGTGTTTGACCTCTGGAGGTGATCCACCAAGGAAGATGAATTATCAAGAAGGAGGGTGGTTGGCTTAGTTTTCTATCCTCTATAGAAAAGGAGTACTCTCCAACAATTGGAATTGTCTCAACTGATATCTATTATAAGACTCCTCTTATATAGATATTGGTCAACCCTTCTAATCCTATTAGACATGGGATTTCTTTTAATTAATTAAACTCCTTTAATTAATTTAGGCTTCCCACCACATGGGGAATAATTAATTAAATTTATTTAATTAATTTGTCTCCTAATCTTATTAGGAATAAATGAGAGTACTAATATTAAATTAATTACTAAACTCCTTTAGAAATTAAAATAATAATAATTGTAATAATATTAATAAGACTCCTCTTATTAATTTATATTTAATATTTTCAAAATATTAAATAATAAACATTAAGCTATTTAATTTATTCTATCACTATAGATTAAATTAATTACACTTAATTCATTATTACGATTATGCCATTACCTTCTTAAATAATTATTCTTCCTTTTATGGTGTGACCCTTTAGGTTCTCTATATTAAACCGGTTGTGAATAAATCAATTAGAACAATTCTAATCTTATTTAAATAAATAAATTAAACTAATAATTTATTTAAATAAATAATATTTATTCTACAATAGGGATAAGCCTCCCTAGCGATCAACGACTTTTCAGATAATATAAATTTCAACATTAATCATAAAAGAACATGTGAGTAAATAGTTACCATACAATTCAATCCTTCCACCATACAATGTCCCAATTAAATATAAGACATGAATTTACTGTCAAATCTTATTTTATTTAATTATATGTATTTCGATTAGAAAATGCACAACTTCAAATAATGCAAATTAGAAACTCCTTTCTAATTTCCTTTTACCTTGGCCAAGGATTCCTAGGTTGTCATTTAACGAATCACATAGGATATATCTCCTCTTTTACTAGAGGTGGTAGATTCTTTATTGATCATTCATTATCTCCATATGTAACTCATTATACCCAAGCATACCCTTTTATATACCCTAAAGGACTTTAAGGAATAAGTCAAAGTATAATTCATTACATACAAGATACTATGATGATCTCAAGTCCAAGGATCACTTGTACTACTATCACATTAGGAATTCCTATTGACAGGCGAGTAAAACTCCATTCGGTATTCCATAGCGAGTCACGTTCAGTGAACTTATTCTCCAATAAGCACTTGCATACTTGCTTTAGTGTCTCCACACAAATGATCATGAGATCAATCATCCTCATCCAATGAGCAAGCAACATATATACCAATCTATCCGGATTTACTAATTCCCTTTTTAGTAATCCCACGATTGGGAACTATTTTAGTTTTAGAGCTTTCTAAGAATTTTGATATCATTAGCATGATCATCATCATGATTCTACAAGCATTGCTTAAAACTATGGGTTATTTATATATTATAAAAACAGCACCATGTAGATAATTAAATGCCTTTAATAAATGAATATTTTATTAATAAATAAATAAGATTGTTTACAAAGTACGTGCTTTATCATCATACATGATTGGCTTGTATGCACACTACTATCAATCTCCCACTTGGACTAAAGCCAATCGCCATGGTATCTCTTACCCATCTTCTCTAAGTGACGATCAAACTGCTGTTGTGTTAAAGCTTTAGTAAATGGATCTGCAATGTTGTCTTGAGAGTCTACACGCTCCAAGGCGACGTCTCCTCTTTCAATGATCTCCCTGATCAAGTGAAATCGCCGCAACACGTGTTTAGATTTTTGATGAGACCTTGGTTCCTTAGCCTGTGCAACTGCTCCTGTGTTGTCACAGTAAACGGGAACTGCTTCGCCAATGCTAGGAACCATATCAAGTTCAGTTATGAACTTCTTCATCCAAACAGCTTCCTTTGCAGCTTCACTTGCAGCTATATACTCTGCCTCTGTCATTGAATCAGCAACTGTTTGCTGCTTGGAACTCTTCCAACTCACTGCGCCTCCGTTCAAGGTAAAAACATACCCCGAAATAGATTTACTGTCATCTTGGTCCGTTTGAAAACTTGAGTCTGTGAAGCCCTCGAGTTTTAATTCAGACCCACCATAGACAAGAAAAATATCCTTAGTCCTTCTCAAGTATTTTAGGATATTCTTCACTGCCTTCCAGTGCTCTTCTCCTGGATTCGACTGGTATCTGCTCGTTACACTAAGTGCATGAGCAACATCCGGTCTAGTACATATCATACCGTACATGATAGATCCTATTGCAGAAGCATAAGGGATCTTACTCATACGGGCTCTCTCCGCAGGTGTCTTTGGGGCCTGTTTCTTGGAGAGATGTATTCCATGGCTCATCGGTATGAGACCTCTTTTGGAATCTTCCATGCTAAATCTCTTTAGCATTGCATCAATGTACGTTCCTTGGGATAAACCAAGCATCCTTTTAGATCTATCTCTATAGATCTTTATCCCCAAAATATAGGATGCTTCTCCCAAGTCCTTCATGGAGAAGTGTTTAGATAACCAGATTTTAATCGATTGTAGTATAGGAATGTCATTCCCTATCAGTAATATATCATCAATATATAATACAAGGAATGAAACTGCGCTCCCACTAACCTTCTTGTACACACATGGTTCATCGTCGTTTTTGATAAAATCAAACTCTTTGATTGTCTCATCAAAACGAATGTTCCATCTACGAGAAGCTTGCTTCAATCCATAAATGGATCGTTGCAGCTTACAGACTTGATTTGTTCCAACCTTTGAAACAAATCCCTCTAGCTGTGTCATATACACATCCTCCTCAAGTTTTCCATTGAGGAAGGCCGTTTTCACGTCCATTTGCCAGATCTCATGGTCGTTATAAGCTGCAATCGCAAGCAAAATCCGAGTGGACTTGAGCATAGCTACCGGTGAAAAGGTTTCATCATAGTCAACTCCTTGTCATTGTTTGAAACCTTTTACAACCAGTCGGGCCTTATAGGTCTCTACCTTGTCGTCCGCTCCTGTCTTTCTTTTAAAGACCCATTTACACCCAATAGGCTTATTGCCTTCAGGTGGTGAAACCAAAGTCCATACTTTGTTTTCATACATGGAGTCCATTTTGGATTTCATAGCTTCAAGCCATTTTCCTGAGTCTTTATTACTCATAGCCTGTTCGTAATTCAATGGATCATCATCATTCATGATGTGTACCTCATCGTCATCCTCTATAACGAATCCATACCTCTCAGGTATCTTCGGTACTCTTCCAGATTTACGAACAGGGTGTGGTATAGTAGGTTCTTCTACTTGGTCAGGTACCTGACTTTGATCCGTGGTAATTTGTGATTCTTGAACTTCTTCAAGATATATCTTACTCCCACTGACCCCTTCATGGATAAACTCCTTTTCCAAGAAGGCAGCATATTTCGCAACAAACACCTTTTGATCAGTTGGATGATAGAAATAATACCCTAAAGTTTCTTTAAGGTATCCCACAAATCTACACTTATCGAATTTAGTCTGTAGCTTATCATTTTCAAACTTTTTGACATAAGCTGGGCAACCCCAAGTCTTAACATGCTTAAGATTTGGTTTCCTCCCCTTCCACATCTCATATGGAGTCTTTGGGGCGGATTTGGTAGGTACCTTGTTAAGTAGGTATGCAGCAGTTTCTAGGGCATATCCCCAGAAAGAAATTGGAAGGTCGGTAAAACTCATCATGGATCGAACCATGTCCAACAGTGTTCGATTTCTCCTTTCAGATACTCCATTTAATTGTGGTGTACCTGGAGGAGTCCATTGTGAGATTATACCATTTTCTTTGAGACAATTGAGAAACTCACCGCTTAAGTATTCTCCACCTCGATCTGGTCGAAGTATCTTTATACTCTTGCCCGTTTGTTTCTCTACTTCACTTCTGAACTCTTTGAACTTTTCAAATGATTCTGACTTGTATTTTATTAAATACACATATCCAAATATTGAGTGATCATCAGTGAAAGTAATAAAATAAGAATACCCACCCCGTACACTTGTTGTCATAGGTCCACAAACGTCTGTGTGAATCAATGCCAACAACTCTGTAACTCTTTCTCCTTTTCCACTAAAAGGAGATTTAGTCATTTTACCCATGAGACAAGAATCACAAGTTGGATATGATTCATAATCAGATAACTCAAGGAGCCCATCTTTATGCAACTTGGATAATCTTATTTCATTGATATGACCGAGTCTACAGTGCCACATGTAGGTATAATTAATATCATCTCTTTTCCTTTTCTTAGTTTGTTCAATTTGAAAAATATTTTCTTGTAAGTCAAGTGTATAAAGTCCATTTCGCAAATTTCCAACACCATATAAAACATCGTCTTTATAAATAGAACAACTTTTGTTCTTTATAACAACGTTAAATCCTTCTATATCCAATACAGAAATTGAAATAATATTTTTAATAATATTCGGAACATAATAACAATTATTAAGATAAATGGACTTGCCCGAAGGCATTGCTAAATAATAAGTTCCTACAGCTAATGCAGCAACCTTTGCTCCATTCCCCACTTGTAGGATCACCTCATCATTGTTCAGCTTTCTACTTCTGACCAGTCCCTTCACATTATTACATATGTGAGAACCACAGCCGGTATCCAATACCCAAGTAGAATTTTGACTTTCTGAAAAATTAATTTCAATCATGAACAAACCTTGATTGGATGTCGAAGCTTCTCCAAGCTTCTTCTTTGCCAGAAACTTCTTGTAGTTCCTCTTCCAATGACCAGACTCGTTGCAATGGAAGCACATTCCTTTGCTAGTTGGATCAGATTTCTTTTGTTCCTTTATGTTCACTTTTCCCTTGGTCATCCGAGATTGGAAGAGCTCCTTAGATATCTCATATCTAGCAGTCCTACTTTGTTCACCATACAACTCCTTGAGGTGAATCAACATAGTAGGAGCATCCATGTTTTCGTGCTGACGCTGAAGCTCGTTATTCATGGATGCGAGCATGATGCATTGAGCCACAGATGCATCATCTTGCCACTTTACAATGGTGGCAATCTCTTCCTCAGAGGCTGTTTCTGGAACAGTTCCAGGGACAGGTGAGTTTAGGATATAAGAAATCTTTTCAGCAGTGAGAACTATTCTCAGATTTCTTAGCCAGTCCGTATAATTCGCCCGGTAAGCTTATTAGCATCAAGTATGCTTCGCAGTGAAATTAGTGATTTTGACATTTTTAAAATTCTGCATGTGAAAAATAACATTTTAGCAAACATTCATTTTATTAATTTTGCATACCAAAATAAATTTAGGTCTTTATTTTAAATTGGTATCTCCCACTATTTTTATCAAACTATATTACCCTCACTTATATAGTTCGGCAACATCTAATTAAAGATTTGCTAGTGAGAATAAGGATCCCATTTCAAATGTATATAACCTTGTGGATAGCACAACAAGCGATATACAAATAAATAGGTAGACAACTCTTGTCAATTACATCACTATATAACTCCTTTTATTTTGTCTCTTAAATCATAATGGTCAAGTGTGTGCACATCCGAACTAAAATGATTTAAGTTAAGTCTAGCCTAGCACTTCCATAAATTCAAAAAAGAAAAATGTTCGTCCTTGTGGATAGCACAACAAGACTAGATCGTTCAATTTTCTTGATAAGTATCAAATGTGATTAATTAACATCTTAAATATGCAATACTCGCCTTGTGGATAGCACAACAAGCTCATATTAAATATTTAATACTCTATTAATTTATCATGCTAGAAGGCGACGTTCGATATTCCAAATATCATTTGAACGCTTCAAACTTAATATTATTATTTGTCTCATCTTGTTTAGCGCGCATGCACACACACACACACACACACACACACACACACACACACACACACATATATATATATATATATATATATATATATATATATATATATATATATATATATATAAAATACACGTCATTTTATTAAACATGCGAAGCATGTTTGCATAAAATATAATATATATATATATATATATATATATAATATTTAGCATGCAATATAGAATACTATATTCTACCCGGATTGATTATGGACTTTTATTCTAGTTTGGTACACTAGAGCCGCCAAGTGAACCAAAAGGTCAAACCTAGGAGTGCAAGAATTTAAATTTAAATATAACTATTACATTTAAACCCGGGCTCCATACAAACGGGTCTTCATGCGCTCCTTGCTCCTTGGTTTCCAATTTTTTCAAGATAATTCTAATTATTTCTATTACATTAAACTATTTAATTTAAATAGAAACCTTGATCAGCAGTCAAGGGGAAGTACATAGGAGGGAGATAGAATTTTACATCAAAAAAAAATAATTAGAGAAGACGAGGTACACAGACCCCATTTAATAAAACCCATTCATTCAAGCATTCAACTAAAATAAAATCCAATCACATTGGTCAAATAGTCCATAATCAATCCCCATTTATTATCATACATATCACCATATATATCAATAAATAAATATTCATCTCATGAATTAAAATATTCCATATATATATGAGTATCATTTAATGGGCAATTTTAAATTGCATGAAATCCAATTTCAAGATTAAAATAAACTTTTTATTTTAATTATAAAATTATTTAGAATATAATATATAAATATATCATATAAATATATATATATATATATTTGATATTACCGTATATATTATATATATTTATATAACGAATCAGGTTATATATATATATAATATAAATTCACATTTATTTTTTAAAAAGAAGTCACCTTCTTTTATTAAAAGAGTCCTGCAGGTTTATTAAAAGAGTCTTTTCCTGATGGGTCACCTTCTTTTTGGAGTAAGAAAGAGACAACACCTTTTCCTTGCAGAATTCAAGATTAGCACCCCAAAAAAAAATTGTGATTCGTCTCAAAAAAAAAAACGTCATTTTTTTTTCTTAAAAAAAATAATTTTATACAATAAAATTATGCCCAATAAATTATTTTTAAATACATACCCATATGTATATGAAATCAAAAATAAATTAATAATTGCATAAAGGTTTGGCTTTGATACCACTGTTGGGTTTGTACGAAATCGTGATGCAATCAAATTGCAAAAATTAGCGAAAGCATGGTATATCAGAGTTTAAAAAATTTATACAAAATCATTACCCGGATAATCCTTTATGCAAATTATTAATTTAAAACGATAAATAAGAAGTTATGGAATCATACCCTTGTAAAACGAAGCTTCCACAGGTACGAGTTCAACTCCTTGTTCTTCGTGATCTCCTTGAATTTTTGGGTTAGATTCCTTCCTTTGATCAACGTTAGCCACCCAAGTGTTTGACCTCTAGAGGTGATCCACCAAGGAAGATGAATTATCAAGAAGGAGGGTGGTTGGCTTAGTTTTCTATCCTCTATAGAAAAGGAGTACTCTCCAACAATTGGAATTGCCTCAACTGATATCTATTATAAGACTCCTCTTATATAGATATTGGTCAACCCTTCTAATCCTATTAGACATGGGATTTCTTTTAATTAATTAAACTCCTTTAATTAATTTAGGCTTCCCACCACATGGGGAATAATTAATTAAATTCATTTAATTAATTTGTCTCCTAATCTTATTAGGAATAAATGAGAGTACTAATATTAAATTAATTACTAAACTCCTTTAGAAATTAAAATAATAATAATTGTAATAATATTAATAAGACTCCTCTTATTAATTTATATTTAATATTTTCAAAATATTAAATAATAAACATTAAGCTATTTAATTTATTCTATCACTATAGATTAAATTAATTACACTTAATGCATTATTACGATTATGCCATTACCTTCTTAAATAATTATTCTTCCTTTTATGGTGTGACCCTTTAGGTTCTCTATATTAAACCGGTTGTGAATAAATCAATTAGAACAATTCTAATCTTATTTAAATAAATAAATTAAACTAATAATCTATTTAAATAAATAATATTTATTCTACAATAGGGATAAGCCTCCCTAGCGATCAACGACTTTTCAGATAATATAGATTTCAACATTAATCATAAAAGAACCTGTGAGTAAATAGTTACCATACAATTCAATCCTTCCACCATACAATGTCTCAATTAAATATAAGACATGAATTTACTGTCAAGTCTTATTTTATTTAATTATATGTATTTCGATTAGAAAATGCACAACTCTAAATAATGCAAATTAGAAACTCCTTTCTAATTTTATTTTACCTTGGCCAAGGATTCCTAGGTTGTCATTTAACGAATCACATAGGATATATCTCCTCTTTTACTAGAGGTGGTAGATTCTTTATTTATCATTCATTATCTCCATATGTAACTCATTATACCCAAGCATACCCTTTTATATACCCTAAAGGACTTTAAGGAATAAGTCAAAGTATAATTCATTACATACAAGATACTATGATGATCTCAAGTCCAAGGATCACTTGTACTACTATCACATTAGGAATTCCTATTGACAGGCGAGTAAAACTCCATTAGGTATTTCATAGCGAGTCACGTTCAGTGAACTTATTCTCCAATAAGCACTTACATACTTGCTTTAGTGTCTCCACACAAATGATCATGAGATCAATCATCCTCATCCAATGAGCAAGCAACATATGTACCAATCTATCCGAATTTACTAATTCCCTTTTTAGTAATCCCACGATTCGAAACTATTTTAGTTTTAGAGCTTTCTAAGAATTTAGATCTCATTAGCATGATCATCATCATGATTCTAAAAGCATTGCTTAAAACTATGGGTTATTTACATATTATAAAAACAGCACCATGTAGATAATTAAATGCCTTTAATAAATGAATATTTTATTAATAATTAAATAAGATTGTTTACAAAGTACGTGCTTTATCATCATACATGATTGGCTTGTATGCACACTACTATCATCAACGTCATCAATTTCTCCCAACCCTTTTTGCTTAAGGCATCGGCAACCACATTCGCTTTACCCGGACTGTATAAGATTTCACAATCATAATCCTTGATCAATTCCAACCACCTTCTCTGGCGCATATTCAGATCCTTCAGCTATCGTGACGCATAAGCAATGACTTTGCCGTTTATGCGACGTATCACTATAAACCACAAAATTTCTCGTGCTATCCGGGAGAGATAACACAGATGCCGTACTCAACCTCTTCTTAAGCTCCTGAAAACTTTCCTCACACTTCTCCGTCCAGACTAATTTCACCGATTTCCTAGTTAAATTTGTCAGCGGAGTTGCGATCTTGGAAAAGTCCTAAATGAATCTTCTATAATATCCTGCAAATCCAAGAAAACTTCTAACGTCCGACGGTGTCTTCGACTATTACCAGTTCATCACAGCTTCCCCAGAATTTCCTAATAATATAAAATAAATATATTAATGGAAATGAGAATTCATTTGAATATAAATGATTTTGTGAGTTAACTCAATTATATTAAATTGAATAATTATAATAATTGAGAAAAATGTGGAGTTTATAATAAACTCGGGAAGCCTTGTGTGGTACCGTGATGAGATATATTAATGATGATATTAATTGACGAAGGAATTATTAAAGTAAACAATTAATCTATATTAATTGTTAATTGTTATTAAAGAATATTAATTAATTGTTATAAAATATTTTATGGTGATTAATTAATAATATGTGATTATTATTATTGCAAGAAATGTAATAATAATAAGCAATGTGTTTATAAAAATAATAAGATATTTAATCATATAAGTGTTAATCGATTATTATGGAAATTAATAATCAATGAGGAATGGATTAATTACTATTATCGTTAATTAATCAATGAGATAAATAATTTATTTATTTGACATTATGAATAATAAAACAAATAAGTAAGTTATTAATATAATAAGATTATATTAATTGTTATGTGCAAATGTGCAATACTTGAATATATAAAGTATATGAAATACAACTATATTATATAGTGTAGAGAGACACTTAAGTGTGACCATGCAAGTATATATAAACTATAGTGCAGTGTGATTATACTACACATAGAAACCATATATTATATGAAGCATAATATGATTATATTATGTATATAAACTATATAGTAAAGTTATTGAATTATGAGAGTTACATGAAATGCCTATGTAACAATGTGAATATACATTAAAGTGAGACATCATGAGTATGTGGTAGATAATTTGATAATACTTAACTATCTTATGTTATCTTCATTGATTATGAAACAATGTGAAACCAATGTACATGGGTTAAATGATAAGAGTACATATATAATCCCTAAACCTTCTACTTATAGTAATGTTATGTATTGAAATTACATGTGGAAACCAAAAGGATAACTAAAAAGAACTGCATTGAACTAAATAAACATATTGCTAGAAGATTTAAATTCATCAGTTACATCATAGTACATGAATAGTAGCCTAAGGCTAAATCACCTAACTTCCAAGTTTATATCAGCGGCTAAGCATAGGTGATGATTGCAAAGCCAATGGCTATGGGGATGGCTGGTGGTGGGTTGTTAAACCACTCCCAATTAACCAATGTTTTCTTCCATTATACCATAGACTCCAACCTCAGTACAATGCAAATGTCCAGTCCAAGTTTCCTTTATAAATAGAAGCTCCATTTTCAGTTTTTGTGTTGCTTGCAATTGTTTGATAAATTCTAAGTTTGAGAGTTCTAAGTTACTGAGCAATTGTAGAAGCATATTCAGTGTGTGAGGAGTCCAATTAACATATAACAGAGGTATAACTTTATTTTCTTGTTCTTCATTTCATGAACTCCAATTGTCTGTTTCTGTAAATTCTCTAAAATTTTCTAATTCTTGAATTAAGTTTGGATATGGTGATAAGTTGATTAGGATATACTAGTTAGTTGATATATAGTCTTGGTAGTATGTTTAAGCAGACTGCGTCTTGATTCGAACCAGGCACAGCGCAGCTGCGCCGGCATTACACTGCGCTGCAGCGCAGCTGCGCAGGGCCCCTGCTGCAGATTTTGAATTTTTGATTCCTGCTTAATTGCTGCTAAGTAATAGTTATTGAAATGAATTAGAACGAGCATGCTGATATGATTAATACATATATATGGACTTGTTAAACTAGTATGAGCATATTATATTCGGATTGCTTACGTAACCGATGAAGTTAAAGATTTTCGAAATGAACTTAAAATTTCAAAATGGACGTTGACTCATTGTATCCATTTTAGACATTCTGACTTTTGAGACATGTTCGTACCACCTAGAGACACATGGAATGCATATTGACTTAAGTATATATGTATCGTGATATAATATGAATATGCGAACCTAACTAGTGCGCCTTTCTAACAAAAATACAAGTTTTGAAGGTTGATATTGACATGTAAAGACAATATATACATTCTAATTTTTTGAGCATGTTTATAGGGCCTTGAAATGCATGAAAAGCATGTTGACTTGCTTATATATTTTTCATAGTATGACTTGAGCATATGGACTTCATTTGTAAACTTTACTAAGTGAAAGTGTAAGTTTGAAACGTAAATCTTGACATGTTATATCGAAGCTTAGATTCTAAAAATCGTGGATATATTTGATAGTGCCTTCGAACCTCACTAATGTGTCATACATATATACCATGCTAGATGTCGTGAAACCAAGTTTAGCGTAAACGAAGCATGTTTTCAAACTAATGACAATGATAGTTGCATGTATGCGATATGAATACTCATGAACATGCTTAAAATAAGTATATGATACCTTACGTGTTTTAAAAGCGAGCATGATAGGCTTTGTGAATTCCATGACCTTGAATGACCGTAAGTTGTCGAAATGGTTAACTTAGAAGCTATATCACATATGTTTGGAACGAGGGAAGGTTATACAAACATAAAAGTATTCTTTAACGTATATATGCTATGTGATATTATATGTTGTTATTTGATACCGATTTTGACGGTTAACTTATAGAAATGCCATAACTTCCTAAAAATAAAATGTATTTAGTATTGATTGTGGTTTTATGTGATATTAATAAATATGAGAGTATGTTGCCAGTTGTTGCGATCTTATATGATTTGAGAATGTGTTTTAACTCAAAAGGAGGAAAGTTAAGGATAGAAATTATATTAATATGATACTATATAACTGTATCGCTAGGTCAAGACTTAGCTTATGTGTTAATCGTATATACGAGATGAGATATAATGTTAAACTATATGACTAATGGATATCATATATACGTAACTATATTACGATAGGATTCGAAAAGTGTTGATTAAATTACGGGGATAAACTACGCTTAAGGCAAGTATCCTAACTGACACATTTACTTTATGCAAATTTCCTAACTTACACTTTTTTACGGCACAAGTATTCTATCCTTGTACAATGCAAGTTATCTTACTTACTTGTTCATTGAGCTAGTACGTTTAAAACTCTTGTGAAAGCTATTATTCATGTTGAACTTGGTATTATTCTTGAATATTGTGAAAGTGTCTATGCCATTCGATTCGGCTAGACTATATGCATGTTTATAAAACTGTCCAAACCTTTTTATTGGTGCGAAAATCTGAAAACTGAGTTGAACAACTCTTATGGTAAGGGGATTGTTTATTGTTGGAAGCCCCAACACACGCGTGATTATTACTATGGTGTTATGCATAACATAGAGTATTGTAGACTGATCATTTATCATACTTATTTCTTTTAGGTTATCAGTTTAATATTGATGATTCTAGTAGATGTTCGATAGTCCTTAGTGACTGCCCAGTATAAATTATTTTATCCAGTTGGATATGTTGATAGCCTTTGAACCCATATATATCTATTGATCTATATTGAATTTCATATTCCAAAGATTTGATTCAAGAATTATTGATATTCATTTACATGATATTATTTTGAAACTCTGAATTATCTTAGAGATTATACTTTTATATTTCAAACTCGTGATTTAATACTCATCACCCTTATTGTATATTACTTGCTGAGAAATTTGTGCTCATTCTTGCTTTCCCTAAAACTTTTCAGTGAAGGCAGAGCAGGGCGAACCTTCGAGTGTTGATAAGGGCAAGGGCAAGGGCAAGGGCAAGGGCAAGGCTACCAACTAGCTTGTTCCTTTATGTTTAAAATTATTATGTTGTATTAAGATTGTCTTCAGACTATGTTTAAGCTTAAGAAGGTTTATGTAATAATCTTTATTCGATATTATTATGTAACCTATTAAGTACTGTAGGTTGCGAGACTTGGGGGAATAATTATAATAAATCATTGTAAATTATTCTATATTAAATCTTTCGCTGTGAATGTGTGATTTTAGTTATTATTGTATTTCCATGAGCACGTGATGAACCGAATTCGAGTGACCAAGTGGAGGTCCGAATTTGGGGGCTTCACAGCTTCGACCTTGGAGGGATCTACCAAAATTCCATCCGTATCAATCACATGTCCAAGAAATTGCACCCGCTCAATCCAGAATTCGTATTTCAAAAACTTGGCGTCCAACTTCTCCCTCCTCAACGCCTCCAGTGTCACCTTCAGATGTTCAACGTGTTCCTCCTTGGTCTTTGAATACACCAAAATGTCGTCGATAAACACCACTACGAATTTGTCCAAAAATAGATTGAATACTCTTTTTATTAGGCACATAAATGCTGCAGGAGCATTAGTTAGACCAAATGACATTACTAAAAATTCGTAGTGACCATATCGAGTTCTGAATGCTATTTTCGAAACGTCCTCTTTACTCACCTTCAACTGATGATAACCACTTCTTAAATCTATCTTCGAGAAGTACCTTGCTCCCTTTAATTGATCAAACAGGTCGTCAATCCTTGGCAATGGATACTTATTCTTAATCGTGACCTTATTCAACTCTCTGTAGTCGATGCAGAGCCGCATCATCCCATCCTTCTTCTTAACAAATAACACCGGCGCTCCCCATGGCGACACGCTTGGCTGCATATACTTCTTAACCAAAAGCTCTTGTAGCTGCACCATCAATTCCTTCATCTCTACTACAGCCATACGATATGGTGGCTTCAATATTGGAGCCGTTCCCGGTGCCAAATCGATCGCGAATTCTACTTCCCTATCTGGCAAAAGTCCTGGCAAATCATCCAAAAATACGTCCACGAAGTCTCTTACGACTGGTATTTCCTCCAACTTCGATTTCTCTTTTTGACTATCAATTATGTAGGCTAAATATCATATACAACCTTATCACAATAACTTATTGGCTTGCATCATCGTCAGACAAATCGCTTGTCTAGGCGACTTGCTGCCATAAAATATAACCTTTGACAGAGTCATAAGGTTAATACACTTCGTTTGGCAATTAATTATTGCTCCATAATTGAATAGCCAATCCATTCCCAAGATAACGTTGAATTCCCTTAGTCTAATCGGAATAAGATCTACATTCATCACATTACCCTTAATATCCACCCTATAATTCTTGTGTACATACTTAACAGGATTTACTTCCCTATTCGCAATCTCTATGTTCATAAGGTATTCTAACTCGTCCTTAGGAAATTCTAAGTTCTTAGCAAAGTCATCAAATATAAATAAGCAAGTAGCACCTGAATCAAATAATACATAAGCATGGACTTTATTGATCGAAATGATACCTGACACCACATCACGAGACTTCACAGCATCCTGCACTGTCATGTTGAATGTCCTAGAAGTAGGTCGACTTGTTGCGGTTGATCCTGTAGTTGTCATAGCGTTTCCACCGCTGCCTCCTCTGTTTCCACCTGATCCTATCCCTCCGAACACTTTCTTGAGGCAATCGCTAGCCAGATGGTCCTTCGATCTGTATGTGAAGCAGGAGCCCTTCTTAGGGTTAGGGCAGTTAGGTGCTATGTGGCCTTCCTGACCACAATTATAGCATACTCGCTTTCCTTTCATACAGACCCCCAAGTGATTCTTCCTCCAGGTCGGACATGCTTCTATCCTTTTCTTCTAGCTCCCTTGTTGACATCCAGTTTGTGTGCTGTCATTCCATCTTCGCTTTTAACTGTTGCTTCCCCCATTGTTGCTACCACTAGCCTTATTTCCTTCATCTTCATTCTTCTTTTTCTTTAGCTCCTGGATGTATTTGGTCATCGCATTGCTCCCACCTTCAGCGAGGATAACCTTCTCCAATACCCCAGCAAAGGTGTTCAGCTGGAACATCAACACCTTGCTATACAACTAGGGCTTTAGTCCCTGTTCAAACCTTCTTTCCTTTCTCTCGTCGGTATGTACTTGGTATGTGGCGAACCTAGCCAACTCATTGAATCTCGCCTCATAGTTTGGCACAGACATGTTGCCCTGCTTTAGCTCCAGAAATTGAACCTCCAATTGGTTTTGTGAACTTATCGGGAAGTACACCTCGAAGAACATTTCTTTGAACCTCTCTCAAGTGCTCACACCTTCTCCCCCCTGGACTTTGTTTGCTTGCCACCAATAGCTGGCTTCTGACTTTAGCATGAATGTCTCATACGCGGTCTTCTGATCTTCACCAACCCTAGTGACATCAAAAACTTTCTCCATTTCCATGACCCAAGTCTGTTCTTCAATCGGGTTCATGGATCCCTTGAACTTTGGCGGTCCCACCGTCTTGAAGTCCTTGAACATTGTGTTCAGTGGAGCTTGTAGCTAATTGTTCATTGTTCCTGTCAAAAGATTCACCAACTGCTGGACGGGGTTAGTGTTGGCATTGGCGTCGTCGTTATCGTTAGTCGACCCTTCTTGGGCTGGTTGACGATTAGGGCGTCTTCTTGGCGGCATATTTCTATTAAGATATACGCTTATTAGATCTTTATTTATTCCCCTTAAATATTTAAAACTTAACTTAAATACTTTAAGATAACATTTTCTCAAATAAACTCTGATATTTTATTCAATTAAAAGTTTTAGACATACAAAGATAGCATCACTGCTATTTATATTTACTATCCCGAGAAAAAGAATCTTCAGAATTTAAATCATCAAAATATTCCATTGTTTATAATCACATCAGAATTTACATTATTAACTACCAAATAAGTATTCACACAATCATATTGTTCCTATCACGACCTACTAAGGCGTCGAACAGCTTTACTGCGCAATTCTTCCATAATGCGGAACATTGTCCTGCGATCCAATATATACTAAGGTAGATCCTCAAAATGAACTGGGTAGCTCATAACCCGATCCTGGGCCTTATCAATTGCATTCTGAAACGTGTAGTCCGTCTCCTCAATCTTGGCCTTCTTTGCCCGATCGTTATCCTCGGCAAGATTTGCACGTCGTGAAGCCCTCATCCAAGCAGCCTCTACTGTGCCACGCTTCACTGATTCCTCTTTCAAATTATTCTTTAGTTCTCTATCTCAGCTGACTTTTCTTCACATTGGCCCTTCTCATGGACCAACTCCCACTATACGTCTCCAAGACGTGTGTATAGAGTCTCAACCTCACCATCCTTCTGCTCGATGGTAGTCTGCTGAGTAACTGTCTGCTTCTTCAGCTCTCGAATAGTATTATGTAACTCTATATTACGGTCATACAGCTCGTCGTACATCTCAGCACTGATAGAGTTCGGTGGGAACACATCAGGGTCTTCATCCTCCTCCTCAGCTGCCTCGGCTTCAACCTCAATCTCCTCAAAGTCCTCTGAGTCAAACACTGGCTCATGCTCCTGACCAACAACAATGATCAATGGAGATGGCTCTCTCCGAACCAACTACTCCTAGACTGTATGAATGTCTCAAGGCTCCTCCTCAATAGCTACTCGGGGTACAACCTCCCTAGGCTGAATGGATCCTCCAACATCCGAGATCCTGACAATCAAAATTTTAAGTCTTTAGTTATTACATGATGCTAATCGATACTCGCGCCAGTGCATAAATATAAATATATAGCACATAAGGTAAGTTATTATCTTTCTTAGAACTCGGTAAGAGTTATCATTACTGTGTTATCAAAAGCTACTATCCTAAGGTTTTTCCCCACCTAAGGTTCATAACCTATAGCTCTGATACAAACTTGTGACATTCCAAAATTCGGGTACTTCAATTTCCACGAGACTTGGTGTTCACTATACAAATATCAGATATCTATCTACCCATAATAAAAGCAAACCGTGAAATAGATAAAACATCTCCATCATCTCCCCTTATGGGGTTACAACATCTGAATAATAAATACATAATTAAATCCCAGGTCATTCTAACCTTAAATCTCAAATGCGAAAACGTAAACAATTAAATAAGTCTTAAATATTATAACATAAGTCTTAAACAAATATTCACAAATAAAAGAACAAGTCTTCATCACTTGTTGACTTTTCCCTTGCCTTTGCTAGTGGAAGGCTCATCGGACCTTTCATTCTTAACTGCAATGTTATTATGCAAGAGTGAGCATGATTGCCCACAAGTATACAATATAATAATATAATATGCGAGAAGTCAAAGAAGTCTGAATAACAGAAAGCTCGGCTTTTGAATCGAGAATGAATAACAAGAATCAAAAGTATGTCTGAGGGTCATAATACCTTGAACTATATCCCAGGTTATCAAGTATTTCTACTTTAAACCTTTAACAGTCGTTAGACTATATGGACTCTACTACTCGTACTTAGGGGGATCAGGCCTTAGTACCATACTTTGCATAATATCTTCTGCCTATCCTGGGCTGCTACCAAACTAGTCCGGATCACCTTGACGATCTCTGTTGTCTGGTTTACCAGTTCTAGACCTAGCAATTGTCTTTCGCCAACTTCATCCCAATACAGTGGGGTTTTACAATTTCTGCCGTACAACGCTTCGTAAGGCGGCATGCCAATACTTGCGTGGTAACTGAATTCAACGAGCAATAAGTGATAATTCTAATTTCCTTTGAAATCCATAATGCACGCCCTTAGGATATCTTCTAGTGTCTGAATCGTCCTTTCACTCTGCCCGTCGGTCTGAGGGTGATATACCGTATTCATTCTTAACTGTGTCCCCATACATTCATGTTGTCACTTCTAGAAATTTGATGTGAAGCGTGGATCTCGGTCGAAAATAATCGACACTAGAACTCCATGCCTTGAAACTATCTCTCTTACATACAGTTTTGCCAACTGGTCTAAGTTGAATCTGATCTTGATCGGAAGAAAGTGTGCTAATTCGATAACCCATACTGTGTCGTAGCCTTTCTGAGTTTTCGGAATGCCAACTATGAAATCCATAGTAATATGTTCCCATTTCCATTCTGGGATCTCTAGTGGTTGTAGCAAACCACTCGGCCTCTGATGTTCTGCCTTCACTTTCTGACATGTCAGGCACTTGGCAACACAATCGGCAACATCTATTTTCATATTCGGCCACTAGAAATGCTGTTAGAGATCTTGGTATTTTTGGGATGAATCGAATACTGAGAACTGTGAGCCTCGCTCAAAATGTCCTCTTTAATCTCTGGCACTGGCGGTACCCAAACTCTGCTCTCAAATCTTAACAGTCCCTTACTGTCCATCTTGAATTTCTGTTCATCCTATTCAGATATCTTCTTCCTTATCTTACAACAGTCCTCATCTTGAAGTTGTGCTTATATAACCTTGTCCAACAAAGTTGTCCCATCTTGTATCTAAAATAGCTTTTCTTCAGTCTCCATTGGATATCTCACTTCCAATTCCAACTTCTCCATTACTGAAATTAGCTCCTCCTGGGCAGTCAACGTCATCAACTTCTCCCGACCCTTTCTGCTTAAGGCGTCGACAACCACATTCGCTTTACCCAGATGGTATAAGATTTCGCAATAATAATCCTTGATCAATTCAAACCACCTTCTCTGGTGCATTTTCAAATCCTTCAGATGTCGTAACGCAGACGCAATGACTTTGCCATTTTGCATAAGCACACAACCAAGTTTTTTATGCGACATATCACTATAAACCACACAATTTCCAATGCTATTTGGGATAGATAACACAGGTGCCATACTCATCCTCTTTTTAAGCTCCTGGAAACTTTCCTCACACTTCTCCGTCCAGATGAATTTCATCAATTTCCTAGTCAAATTTGTCAGCGGAGTTGCGATCTTGGAAAATTCCTGAATTAATCTTCTATAATATTCTGCCAATCTAGGAAAACTTCTAACTTTCGACGGTGTCTTCGGCTAATCCTAGTTCATCACAGCTTCGACCTTAGAGGGATCCACCAAAATTCCGTCTTTATCAATCACATGTCCAAGAAATTGCACCCGCTCAATCCAGAATTTGCATTTCAAAATCTTGGCGTACAACTTCTTCCTCCTCAACGCCTCTAGTGTCACCTTCAAATGTTCAACGTGTTCCTCCTTGGTGTTTGAATACACCAGAATGTCATCGATAAACACCAGTACGAATTTGTTCAAAAATGGCTTGAATGCTGTAGGAGCATTCGTTACACCAAATGGCATTACTAAAAATTCGTAGTGACCATACCGAGTTCAGAATTCTGTCTTTGGAACGTCCTCTGTCCTCACCTTCAACTGATGATAACCACTTCTCAGATCTATCTTCGAGAAGTACCTCGCTCCCTTCAACTGATCAAACAGATCGTCAATCCTTGGCAATGGATACTGACGCTCCCCATGGCGATACGCTTGGCTGTATATACTTCTTGTCCAAAAGCTCTTGCAGCTGTACCATCAATTCCTTCATCTCTACTAGAGTAATACGATATGGTGCCTTAGATATTGGGACCGTTTTCGGCGCCAAATCGATCACGAACTCTACTTCTCTATCTGGCGAAAGTCCAGACAAATCATCCAAAAATACGTCCATGAAGTCTCTTACGACTGGTATTTCCTCCAACTTCGCCTTCTCTTTTTGACTAATGATTATGTAGGCTAAATATCCAGCTCAACCTTATTGTAATAACTTACTGGCCTGCATCATCGTCAGAAAACTCTCTTGTCTAGGCGACTTGCTGCCATAAAACATAACCTTTGACAGAGTCATAAGGTTAATACACTTCCTTTGGCAATCAATTATTGCTCCCTAATTGAATAGCCAATCCATTCCCAAGATAACGTCGAATTACCCAAGTCTAATTGGAATAACATCTATATTCATCACATTACCCATAATATCCACCCTACAGTTCTTGGGTACATACTTAACAGGAATTACTTCCCTATTCGCAATCTCTATGTTCATAGGGTATTCTAACTCGTCCTTAGGCAATTCTAAGTTCTTAGCAAAGTCATTGGATATAAATGAGCAAGTAGCACCCGAATTAAATAATACATTAGCATTGACTTTATTGATCGGAATGATACCTGACACAACATCACGAGACTGCAGAGCATCCTGCACTGTCATGCTGAATGTCCTGGTAGTAGGTCGATTTGTTGTGGTTGGTCCTGTAATTGTCAGAGCATTTCCATTGCTGCCACTTCTATTTCCACCTGATCCTGTCCCTCCGGACACTTTCTTGGGGCAATCCCTAGCCAGATGGTTTTTCAATCCGCATGTGAAGTAGGCGCCCTTCTTAGGGTTAGGGAAGTTAAGTGCTATATGACCTTCCTGACCACAATTGTAGCATACTAGCTTTCCTTTCATTTAGACCCCCAGATGATTCTTCCTGCAGGTCAGACATGCTTCTATCCTTTTCTTCTAGCTCCCTTACTGACTTCTAGTTGGTGTGCTGTCATTCCATCTTCTCTTCTGACTGTTGCTTCCCCCAGTGTTGCTACCACTAGCCTTATTTCCTTCACCTTCATTCTTCTTTTTCTTCAGCTCCTAGTTATATTTGGTCATTGCATCGCTCCTACCTTCAGCGAGGATAGCCTTCTACAATACCCCAGCAAAGGTGTTCAGTTGGAAAATTGACACCTTGCTATACAACCAGGGCTTCAGTCCCTGTTCAAACCTCCTTGAATTCCTCTCGTTGGTATATACTTGGAATGTGGCGAACCTAGCCAACTCATTGAATCACACTGTATAGTCTGGCACAGACATGTTGCCATTCTTTAGCTCCAAAAATAGAACCTCCATTTGGTTTTGTGAGCTTATCGGGAAGTACATCTCTAAGAATATTTCTTTGAACCTCTCTCAGGTGATCACACCTTCTCCCCCCGGACTTTGTTTGCTTGCCACCAATAGCTGGCTTCTGACTTCAGTATAAATGTCGCATACGCGGTCTTCTGATCTTCGCCGACCCTAGCGACATCAAGAACTTTCTCCATTTCTATGACCCAAGTCTGTGCTTCAATCGGGTTCATGGATCCCTTGAACTCTGGCGGTCCCACCGCCTTGAAATCCTTAAACGTCGTGTTCGGTTGAGCTTGTGGCTTATTGTTCATTGCTCCTGTCAAAAGATTCACCAACTGTTGGACGGGGTTGGTGTTGGCATTGGCGTCGTCCTTATTGTTAGTCGACCCTTCTTGGGCTGGTTAATGATTAGGGCGTCTTCTCGGTGGCATATTTCTATTAAGATATACGCTTATTAGATCTTTATTTATTTCCCTTAAATATTTAAGACTCAACTTAAATACTTTAGGATTACACTTAACACATAACATTTGAAATAAACTCTGATATTTTATTCAATCAAAAGTTTTTGATATACGAAGATAGCATCGCTGCTATTTACATTAACTACATAGAGATAAGGAATCTTCAGGATTTAAATCATCAAAATATACTTTGTTTATAATCACATCGGAATTTACATTATTAACTACCAAATAAGTATTCACATAATCATGTTATTCTTATCACGGTTTACTAAGGCATCGAACAGCTTTACTGCGCAATTCTTCCACAATGCGGAACATCGCCCTGCGATCCAACATATACCAAGGTAGATCCTCGAACTAAACTGGGTAACTCATAACCCGATCCTGGGCCTTATCAATTGCATTCTGAAACGTGTAGTCCGTCTCCTCAATCTTGGCCTTCTTTGCCCGATCGTTACCCTCGGCAAGATCTGCACGTCGTGAAGCCCTCATCCAAGCATCCTCTGCTGTAGCATGCTTCATTAATTCCTCTTTCAAATCTTTCTTCAGCTTCCCTATCTCAGCTGAATTTTCTTCACCTTGGCCCTTCTCATGGACCAACTCCCACTTTACGTCTCCAAGACGTGTGTATAGAGTATCAACCTCACCATCCTTCTGCTCGATGGTAGTCTGCTAAGTAACTGTCTGCTTCTTCAGCTCTCGAATAGTATCCTGTAACTCTATGTTATGGTCATACAGCTCGTCGTACATCTCAGCACTGATAGAGTTCAATGGGAACTTATCAGGGTCTTCATCCTCCTCCTCCACTGCCTCGGCTTCAACCTTAATCTCATTAGAGTCCTCCTCTGAGTCAAACACTGGCTTATGCTCCTGACCAACAACAGTGATCAATGGAGATGACTCTCTACGAAACAACTTCTCCCAGACTATATGAATGTCTTGAGGCTCCTCCTCAATAGCCACTCGGGGTACAACCTCCCTAGGCTGAATGGATCCTCCAACATCCGACATCCTGACAATTAAAATTTTAAGTCTTTAGTTATTACGTGATGCTAATCGATACTCGCGCAAGTACATAAATATAAACATATAGCATATAAGGTAAGTTATTATCTTTCTTAGAACTCGATAAGAGTTATCATTACTATGTTATCAAAGGCTACTACCCTAAGATTTTCCCCCACCTAAAGTTCATAATCTACAGCTCTGATACAAACTTGTGACACCTCCAAATCCGGGTACTTCAATTTTCATGAGATTTGGTGTTCACTATACAAATATCATACATCTATCTACCCATAATAAACGGAAACCTTGAAATAGATAAAATGTGGCGAACAAGATTTTTTTAATTTAATTTAAATATTTATTAAATTAAATAAATATTTTTCGATGATTTAATTATTAAACTAAATAATTAATTGATGAAATTATTGTAGGTTAATTTAATTATATGTGTTACATTGATTAAATTAATGTTGAGAATTTTATTATTCAAAGTATGAATTTAATTGAGCTTATTTTGATTAAATGAATTATTTAATAAGCATAATGTTATTCTAATTAATTTAATAATTAATTAGAGATTTAATGATTTAACATAATTAATAAATGAGAATTTTAATTATGTGACTATGTGATTTAATATGGAATTATTCTATTTTATTTAAATGATTTAAATAAAATATTTGATTAATTGATTAATTGGGTGTGACATTATGTAACTATATGATAAGAATAAATTTAAAATTAAATGGGAATGAATTATGAAGGAACAACCAAAGAAGCCACTACGGGGAGTTGGACCAGTTAACCATGACGGAGTAACTTACCCACTAACTTGTCAGTTGAATACAATACGTGATATTATATACATATATCATATATACATTAGTTCTATTACACATTCCTATCAGAAGAAAAAGAAGAGAGAAACTTAGAGAAGTTGAGAGAAATTTAGAGAGAACTTTGAAAGAGAGTTGAAAAGATCAAGGGTTGTAGAAATCAAAAGAGAGTTCTTCATCATCACAATCTAGCAGGGTAATCTCTTCAACCCAAAACTTAAATTACGTTCTTATATTTTTATGAAAAAACTATTCAAGTCCTCCGTGATTGAAGAAATTTATAATTGGTGGGTATATGATGATATATATATATATATATATATATATATATTAGTATATGTATATTATATGGTTTATATCATGTATTCATATGCTATAGTATTCAATTTCATATAGACATACTATAATCAGAGTTTTTCATTAACGACTATTTTGAGTTCTCTGTAAAATAATTATTTTGTGATGAATGCATGAATTGATGATTTATGTGTATATAAATGTTAAGATATAATCATAAAATATTTTCTACCATCTATGTATGTTTTCAAACCATCTATTTCATGTAATTATGTTCTAATTGAGTTTTTCAAAAGTTATAGAGTATAAAAGTTGTATATATGGCCCCCTTATGGCCCTTACAAATAATTGTATGCCATGAATTGTTTGTTTAACTTAAATTTGTCAGTAAATTATGATAATACATGTTAAGCCAAAGAAAATAAAATTTGAACGGACAGATTCGGAGTTATAACGAATCCGTGACGTCAAATTTCGTGTTTTTCTTCAAAACCGTCAAGAACAACAAGAACAATGAAATTTCATGATTTTATTCGAGTAATTACATGATATAAAGTGTTAAAAGCATGTTAGAATCATTATATGATGTTTCTATGAAGTTTATACTTCATAGAAATCACGGTATTAGTTTGATTTGCATTTAATTGGCCTAAAACTGTCAAAATTGCGAATTATTGCTGAACCGCAAGGGTATGCTCACCCCATGCAGATTTTACCCGCCCCAGCGGGCCTCACCCCCGCCCCAGCAAGGGTAGTGCAGAGAAAAAATTATTTTTTTACCTCCTGTAGTAGAATAAGCATTACTTCTTCATACGAACTCTGATTAAAACGATTCAGGAAGATTCGGAAAGACAACGAGTAGACCTACAATTTTCATTCTTTAAGTTTATTGATTTGAAGTGGTTAGAAGGGGTCAAAATGGCCATCTTTGTGACTGATGCGTATTCGGAGGCAATCGGAGGGCGTCGGACATGCACGTACGCAAGTGTAGTGCTCTCGACAATAAAAGATGTTGTTCTAAGTTATAAACATGAATATTATATGATTTGAAGTTCATGATTAATAAATTAAGTTATTAACATGTATAAAATAATGTGAAGGTTCAAATTAACAAACTAAGTGCGAACTTGAATATTGTGATTGTAAAACTTGATTATGATTGTTTGAAGGATTATACCTATACGATACGCATATTGTGAATTCATACTCATGTTATGTGGTTAGTTAATAAGTTAACACTATGAACCAAGTTGTAAGTTGGCTTAAATGAAAAGTTCAACAGTTGAACATAGAAGTGACGAAACTAATCGGCATCGTATGCATAATATAATGTGTAGGACGTTGAGGAATTGAATTGTAACTAGATTTGTAGCTTGCGCACGAGACAAGTATTCTATCCCTAACTCATTATTGTTAAGCAAGTTTTCTTATCTAAACTCTTTAAGTTGAATAAACGTTCTATTTTTTATTCTTATGTTAAGCAAGTTACTAAACTCAGAGTTTACCTTTATTGAGCAAGTTTTCTATTCTTAAAATATTATCATGATACAAGTTCTTATACGTGTTAGTCAATTTGAGATTTCATATGAGATATTATATTACCTTTAAAAGTATGATTCCAGTTATACAATACTTATTCGATTGTATACTCTTGAGAAGTTATTATTCAATTTGAATATCGTTTATTGTTGATCCTTGTAAGACTATCGAACCCTTATTGATTCGGCTAGTCCATAGTTGATGAACGTTCTAAATTCTAGAACTATTAGCGGGCTTATCCAAACCAAACTTCCTTTGGTGCGGACTCTGATGTCAAACTGAGATGAACAACCCTATTATAGGGGATTGACGATGCTTTAGCATTAAGATACAGTATGGGTACTAAGGGCTGATCCCCCTAAGTACGTGAAGTAGAGTCCATAGTCTTATGACTGTTGAAGGTTTAAAGTATAAACACTTCACAACCTAGGACATAGTTCAAGGTCTTATGACCCTCAGATATTCTTTTGATTCTTGTTATTCATTCTTGATTCAAAAGATGAGTTTTCCTTATTCAGAAGTCTTTGATTCACTCGCATGTTATTATATTATTGTTATAATATTATACTTGTGGGAAATCGTGCTCACTCTTGCGTAATAATAACATTGCAGTTAAGAACGAAAGGTCCGACGAGCCTTCTACTAGCAAAGGCAAGGGCAAGGTCAACAAGTGATGAAGACTTGTTGTTTATTTGATATGTCATTGTTTAAGACTTATGTTAAAGTTGTGTAAGACTATTTATCTGTTTACGTTTTCGTATTTGAGATTTAAGGTTAGTATGACGTGGGATTGATTATGTATTTATTATTAAGATGTTGTAACCCCATAAGGGGAGATGATGGATTTATTTCTATCTATTGCATGGTTTGCATTTATTATGGGTAGATAGATAGATGATATTTGTACAATGAACACCAAATCCCGTGGAAATTAAAGTACACGGATTTGGGGGTGTCACAGGTTGGTATCAAAGCTGTAGGTTATAAACCTTAGTTGGGGGAAAACCTTAGGATAGTAGCCTTTTTAAGAAATTGAGAACATAGTAATGATAAACTCTTATCGAGTTCTAAAAAAGATAATAAATTAACTTATGTTGTAAATGATTATACTTATATACTTGCGAGAGTATCGATTAGCATCACATAATAACTAAGACTTAAAATTTGATTTGTCAGGATGTCGGATGCTGGAGAACCCAGTCAGCCTAGGGACGTTGTACCCCGAGAGGCTAGGGAGGAGGAGCCCCGAGACATTCACACAGTCTGGGAGTAGTTGATTCAACGAGAGGCATCTCCTTTGATCATAGTCGTTGGTCGGGAGAATGAGCCGGTGTTCGATTCAAAGGAGGACTCTGAGGAGATAGAGATTCAGGTTGAGGCAGCTGGAGGATGAGGAAGATCCTGAAGAGTTCCCATTGAACTTTATCAGCGCTGAGATGTATGACGAACTGTATGACCGTAACATAGAGTTACGAGATACTGTTCAGGAGCTGAGGGAGTAAATGGTTACTCAACAGTCTACCATTGGGCAGAAGGATGTTGAAGTTGAGGCTCTTCACACACGTCTTGGAGACGTAGAGTGGGAGTTGGTCCATGAAAAGGGCCAAGTTGAGCAGGAGTCAGAGGAGATAGAGAAATTGAAGAATGAGTTGAAAGAGAAATCAACAAGGCTTGCCATAGCAGAGGAAGCTTGGGTGAGAGATTCATGACGTGCTGATCTTGCAGAGGATAATGTTCGTGCAAATAGAGCAAAGATTGAGGAGACGGGTTATACGTTTCAGAATGCAATTGACAAGGCCCATGATCGGGTGATGTACTATTCAGTCTAGTTCGAAGGTCTGCTCTGGTACATGCTGGATCACAGGACGATGTTTCGTATCATGGAGGAAGAACACAGTAAAGCTGTTTGACGCCTTAGTAGGCAGTGATAGGAACATTTTGATTATGTGATAACTTACTTGATGTTAATAATGTAAATTCTTATGTGCTTATAAACAGAGGAATATTTCGATGATTTAAATCCTCTAGATTCTTTATCTCAGGATAGTTGATGTAAATAGCAGTGATGCTATCGTATTATGTTTAAAACTTGTGATTACATAAAATATCAGAGTTATTTGAGATGATTATGTGTTAAGTAATTATGTTAAAATGTTTAAGTTAAGTCTTAAATATTTAAGAATTAAATAAAGATCTAAGGAGCGTATATCTTAAACAGAAATATGCCGCCGAGAAGAAGACCAAACCGTTAACCGACCCAAGAAGGGTCAACGAACAACAACGACGCCAATGCTAACGCTAACCCAATGCAGCAGTTGGTGAAATTACTGGCCGGAGCAATTAACAATCAGCGTCAAGCTCCACCAAACACCTCGTTCAAAGAATTCAAGGCGGTAGGACCGCCAGAGTTTAAAGGCTCCACGAACCCGATAGAAGCTCATACTTGGGTTATGGAGATGGAGAAAGTTTCCAACGTTGCCAGAGTCAGTGAGAACCATAAGACCACATACACAACGTTCATGTTAAAATTAGAAGCCATCTTTTGGTGGCAGGCAAACAAGGTTCGAGGAGGAAAAGGCATAATAACCTGGAGAGGTTTAAAGAAATGTTTTTCGAGATGTATTTCGCGACCAGCTCACAGAACCTGATGGAGGTACAATTTTTGGAGCTCAAGCAGGGAAATATGTCATTACCAAACTATGCGACGAATTTCAATGAGTTGGCTAGGTTTGCCACGTATCAAGTGCATACCGATGAGAGGAAGACAAGGAGGTTTGAACAGGGCCTGAAGCCCTGGTTGTATAGCAAAGTGTTAATGTTCCAATTGAACACTTTTTCTGGGGTACTGGAGAAGGCCATCCTAACTGAAGGTGGTAGGAATTCCGTGACCAAGTATAACCAGGATCAGAAGAAGAAGAAGAATGAGATTGAAGGAAATACCAAGGCTAATAGGTGCAACACGGGGGGAAATAACAATCAGAAGAGGAGGTGGACCGACAACTCGTCAACTGGTAATCAGCAAGAAGGTCATAAGAAGAGAATTGAAGCATGTCGGACATGCAGGAAAGCTCACATGGGTATCTGTATGAAGGGAAAATGGGTGTGCTACAATTATGTTCAGGAAGGCCACATAGCACCTAACTGTCCTAACCCAAAGAAGGGCGCCTGCTACACTTTCGGCTCAAAGGATCACTTGACTAGGGACTATCCTAAGAAAGGATCTGGAGGAGAAATAACAGGAGGGAACAAGGGAAACAGTGGTGGCAATGCTCTAACTATCACGGGACCAACCGCAACCAACAGATCGACTGCCAGGACGTTCAATATGACAGTGCAGGATGCTGTGCAGTCTCGCGATGTGGTGTTAGGTATCATTCCGATCAATAAAGTTAATGCTTATGTATTACTTGATTCGGGTGCTACTTGTTCATTTATATTCGATGACTTTGCCAAGAACTTAGGATTGCATAAGGACGAGTTAGAATACCATATGAACATAGAAATTGCGAATAAAGAAGTGATCCTTGTTAAGTATGTACACAAAAACTGTAGGGTGGATATTAAGGGTAACATTATGAACGTAGATCTTATCCCGATTAGAATTGGGGAGTTCGACGTTATTTTGAGAATGGATTGGCTATTCAGTTATGGGGCTGTAATTTATTGCCAGAAGAAATGTATTAACCTTATGACTGCATCAAAGGTTGTGTTTTATGGCAGCAAGTCGCCTAGACAAGCGAGTTGTTTGACGATGATGCAGGCCAGGAAGTTGTTAAGATAAGGCTGTATAGAATATTTAGCCTACAAATTCGATAGTCGTAAAGAGAACCCGAAGATAGAGGAGATACTAGTCGTGAGGGACTTCGCAGACGTATTTTCGGACGATCTGCCAGGGCTTTCGCCAGATAGAGAGGTTGAGATTATGATCGATTTGGCTCAAGGAACGACTCCAATATCAAAAGTACCGTATCAGATGGCTCCAATAGAGATGAAAGAATTGATGATACAACTGCAAGAATTACTGGACAAGAAGTACATACAACCGTGCTTATCGCCGTGGGGAGTACCGGTGTTATTTGTGAAGAAGAAGGATGAAACGATGTGGCTCTGCATCGACTACGAAGAACTGAACAAGGTCACCATTAAGCATAGGAATCCATTACCGAGGATCGACGACCTATTTGATCAATTGAAGGGAGCGAGATACTTTTTAAAGATAGACTTGAGGAGTGGTTATCATCAACTGAAGGTGAGGCCAGAGGATGTTCCGAAGACAGCATTTAGGACTCGATATGGTCACTACAAATTTTTGGTGATGTCATTTGGTCTAACGAATGCTCTTGCAGCATTTATGGGCCTAATGAACCGAGTGTTCAAGCCGTTTTTGGACAAATTCATGGTGGTCTTTATAGATGACATTTTGGTATATTTGAAGACCAAGGAAGAACATGTAGAGCATCTGAAATTAACATTAGAGGCGTTGAGAAGATAGAAGTTGGACGCCAAATTTTTGAAATGTAAATTCTGGATTGAAATGGTGCAATTTCTTGGACATATGATCGATAAGGACGGAATTTCGGTAGATCCCTCTAAAGTCGAAGCTGTGATGAACTAGAATCAGCCGAAAATGCCATCAGAAGTAAGAAGTTTTCTTTGATTGGCAGGTTATGACATAAGATTTATTCAGAACTTTTACAAGATCGCAAATCCGTTGACGAATTTGACTAGGAAATCGGTGAAATTTATTTGGACGAAAAAGTGTGAGGAAAGCTTCCAAGAGCTTAAGAAAAGATAGAGTTCAGCACCTGTGTTATCTCTTCCGGATGACACAGGAAATTTTGTGGTTTATAGTGATGCATCGCATAAAGGACTTGGCTGTGTGCTTATGCAAAACGGCAGGTTCTGAGTATGCTTAACGATAATTAAAGGACTATGGGAAGGGGTATCAGACCCATAACTTGGAGTTAGATACAGTGGTATTTGCTTTCAAGATCTAGAGACACTATCTCTATGGGGAGAAGTGTGAAATATATACAGACCACAAGAGTCTGAAATATATTTTTACACAGAAGGACTTAAATATGCTCCAAAGAAGATGGCTGGAGTTAATTAAGGATTATGACTGCGAGATTTTATACCATCCGTGTAAAGCAAACGTTGTTGTCGACGCCTTAAATAGAAAGGGTTGTGAGAAATTGATGACGTTGACTGCCCAGGAGGAGCTAATTTCAGCAATGGAGAAGTTGGAATTGGAAGTGAAGTATCCGATGGAGATTGACGAGAAGTTGTTCCAGATGCAAGTTGGTACAACTTTGCTGGATATGGTTAAGGAAGCTTAACTTCAGGACCAAGAATGTGAGAAGGTGAAGAAGAAGATATCTGAAGGAACAGAATAGAGATTCAAGATAGACAGTGAGGGACTGCTAAGATTTGAGAGCAGAGTTTGGGTACCGCCAGTGTCAGAGATTAAGGAAGATATTTTGAGCGAGGCTCATAGCTCACGGTATTCGATTCACCCCGGTAGTACCAAGATGTACCAGGATCTTCGACAACATTTTTGGTGGCCGAATTTGAAACGAGATGTTGCAGAGTGTGTTGCAAAGTGTCTGATATGTCAGAAAGTGAAAGTAGAACATCAGAGGCGGTTGCTATAACCCTTAGAAATCCTAGAATGGAAATGGGAACACATTACAATGGATTTCGTGGTTGGCCTCCCGACGACTCAGAAAGGCTACGACGCAGTATGGGTTATCGTTTACCGATTGACGAAATCCGCACACTTCCTTCCGATCAGAATCAGATTCAACTTAGACCAGTTGGCAAAGCTATATGTGAAAGAGATTATTTTGAGGCACGGAGTTTCGATGTCAATTGTTTCCCATAGGGTTCCGCGCTTTACATCGAACTTCTAGAAGCGACTACAGGAATGCATGGGGACGCAGTTGAGAATGAGTACGGCCTATCACCCTCAGACAGACGGATAGAGTGAAAGAACGATCCAGACATTGGAAGATATGTTAAGAGCATGCATCATAGATTTCAAAGGCAACTGGGATGACCACCTACCGCTTGTTGAATTCAGTTACAACAACAGTTACCACGCTAGTATTGGCATGCCTCCTTACAAAGTGTTGTACGAAAGAAAGTGTAGAACTCCATTATACTTATAACGACCCCAAAATTCGTACAATTCGACTCTCAATCTTGGCCGTTAACAATACATCGAACTACTAACTTTACATCATTAATCGATATTAAACTTTAATAAAAATGCGAAATAATTAAAACTTTTATATTTCTTTCTATATTTCCCTGAATCTCAACCTTTATCATTACATATCTTTGATTCAAATATATTACATGAATCGCTTCATCAATGTTATTATATATAACTTTACATCCCAATTTAATATCCTTTATACTTCAGATAACTCAAACTTTACAACTTAACATAAAATAAACATCATAAACCCTTAAGTACACTTACAGAACCTTAAACATAGTTTATAGGAATAACAACTTTGGCTAAAATATTTAATCTTCATGCCTTAAATCTGATCCATGTTATTCAAGTAGCACATAGCATTACCTTGAATCCTTAGCCTGCAAAAATAGTTATTTTGCAAGAATGAGCTCGACAGCTCAGCAAATCTAACAGCTTTCATGCCGCACATAACACATAAGTTTGTGCTCAATATATATCTCAATTTAAAACAATTATAAGATTTTATGCCCAACATAAATATTAGTTTAATATAAATATAAGTTCCACATGCTCAACATTCCATATATCACATGTTGAGTTCCATAACTCAACCAAATATAGTCATAATTTGACTTTTCCAATTCATAGCGAGTAACATATAATTCAACATCTCATATTGATACCATGAATACAAGTAATAAAAAATTTGAATTCAAGTAGCACATAGGAACTGGAAGACTTGCCTTGATCGTAGATTACCAATGACCAAAAAACAGCTTATAGCTATTTGCACCTCACGTATCCTACACAATATATAATCTTGCACACTATTTATTAGTCACATAGCAATGCTTAGTAATCATTTAAGTAACTCTACTTTACGATCTACTATCATCTTCTTTAGGTTTGATACACAATGTTCAATTTATATGGTTAAGTCCTGTTAGTGCTCCTCATTGTTTATTCAATTTATTTACATTAAACTTCCTTTTACTTCTTGTTATATTCCCCTTTAATACACTTAACATTTAGTTAAGTCTTAAACCTCTTATTTACATCACATAAGATGTATAATGTTTGTTAACATTAATTAAGTTAACCTTCGTTTCAAATTTCTTTTTACTTCTCTTTTAATCGACACCTAACGTTTGTTTAAGCTGACAAAATTGTCATTACATCATTTATTAAGGATAAGCATCATTATATATATCATAATAATCATGTTTTATAACTTAGAATAACATTTATTATCGTCAACAGCACTATACTTGCGTATGGGCATGTCTGACGCCCTCCGATTACCTCTAAATACGCATCAGTGACAAATATGGTCATTTTGACCCCTTATAACGACTTCAAATCAAAAACCTTAAAGAATAAAAGTTGTAGGTCTACTCGTTATCTTTCCGAATCATCCTGAACCGCCAAAATCAGAGTTTGTATGAAAACGTTATGCCTGTTTTACTACACGAGGTCAAAGAAGTTTTGCATTACACTATTCAGAGCATTTCGGATAGCATGTACCCCCGCTGGGGCGGGGTTTCTAGGCCAAAATCCCGGCTAGGGCGGGACCCTCTGCTGGTGGGTTCCCCGTCTCGTGAACTATTTAAAGAAAAAGCCAATTTGACTTATTTCTTCCCACCAAAGTCCGATTTTAACTAACACAATGTACATGAAACTTGATGAAAACAAAATCTTAAACTTCTAACATGTTTTTAATATACAATAACGCCACAACACATAGTCAAAACACCTAACTTCATGTTTTTGAAGAAAACACCATTGATAAGCGTTTTGAAGAAAATTAACACTATGAGTTCATTTTTAATCCAAATCACATGATTTAGAGTATGCTAATTTTGTTTCTTGATATATTATCATACTCTATGATCAATTTACATAACATATCACAATCAAACACAAATTTTGATATTTAAGAAATTATTTTTCAAACTAGTTCACTGTAAATTGCTATGAACATGATTTCTTTATGTTCATCATATTTACATGAATTGAACCACATAAACCATCATATAACTCATATATAATCATTTATATACATAATCTAACACATATTGATTATCAATTTATAGTTTATCATAAAAATCAATTTAAAGAGAATAAAAACAATGAAGAACAACAATTAAAATTAGATTATACCCTTTTGCTTAGAAAAAGATGCTGATTCATATGATGATGATGACATACTTCTAGTTTTGATTTCTCAAAACTCCTTCCTCCTTTTTCTTTCTTCTTCTCTCTTTTCTATTTTCTTTCTCTGCTCTTTCTTCTTTGTTTTGTTCTAATTTCTAACACTGACTAACTTGTTTTATTTTTTTAAACTAACGTATATACATATAATATAACTTACATATATTATACATATATAAAATATATAACTTACATATATTAATGGCTCCTAATAAATATAATTATTACAATTAATTCATAAGTTATAATTTTTAAAATTTAAAAAGCCCTAAGGCTTGTTTGGCAAAAACAACTTTAATTTTAAAAACAGATTTTTAGTAGTTAAGGCCTCGTTTGGCAAAATGAATTTAAAATGGTGCAAGGGCCTTGTTTGGCAAAACGGTTTTAATAAATCCTTCAACACATATATTTAATGTTATACTTTAATTAATAAAATCTTAACATTCTAATTTAATTAATTAAAAGTTAACACCAATTAATCACATAAATATTATCACATAACAATTATAATTACTCGCTAACTATAATTTCATGTAAGAATTACCATATAACTTCATCTAATTTAATTATCCCAATTAAATTAGAACTATAACATAAAATTATTACATATTAATTAAATTAAATATTCATTTAATTAATATATTATACTTAATTAAATTACTTCACAACAATCACATAAATTATTTATTTAACTCAATAAATAAATCAATTAAAATATTTATTTAATTCAATAAATATTAAAATTCTCTTCACACCAAATCACATATTTCACAATATATAACACATACACATACTCAAACTCGAAACACCTCATAATAAGAATTTTATTTATTAAATTCTCATTTATTAATTCTTAAAAATCCGGGTTGTCACATCTTTCCCTCTTTATAAGGATTCCATCCTCGGAATCAACGAAACCTCCCTTACTCGGTTTTTACTAAATCTCTTTCATAATTTTATCGTTGAATAACTTCAACACATTACCTTAACAAAAGTTTTACATATATATACTACTCCATTCATTTCTTCAATAAGTTTTAAGTTTTATTTCATAACCTTCAATTAACTCAATTATGTTTCAAATATTATATATTCTTTAACCCGTTCATTTCCTTTCTAAGGATCATTACCAAATACTCTACTCGTCGAGTTCATATACTTCATAATTCACTATCTTATCAGTATTCGGGTTATCACATTCATCCTTTCTTCTAAGAATTTCGTCCTCAAACTTTTTTATTAATCTTCATATATCAATATATAAAAATAGATTTTACATTAATCTTTATTCACTAGATTGTTGCGTTCCACAACTACTTCTTTCTAAGGAATATCCTTCTTGCCACATTCACTTTCAAAACAATAAGAATCTTCCACAATTGCTCAATAATTGGGAAGCAGTATAAATAACTCAGGAATTTAAAAGATTCTCAAATCAAGCTGAGGGGTCACAAGACCTTGAACTCATCTCAAGGTTTAATAGTGCTTCACCCCCAGTACTTCACACTATAAACCGCTCTAACAAAATGTTTAACAATCACACAGACTGTAAACATCCTACATCGTTGCTCTAGGTGATCAGACTATCGCACCACTACGTCGTGCACAAACGTAGTACATCGTAATGACTATATGCATTACACTTGGAACTATTGTCTCCGATAACATGTCCCCTTTTATAGGGTTGTTCACCTCTGCTTTTTAACATCTGAATCCGCACCAAAACAATTTGGTTTGGCATAGTTTGACCAATAACGCTCGAATTTCATAAACATCTTTCAATACTTGTCTAGCTGAATCAAGTAACATAGACTTCTCGCAACAATTCAGACATCAATCGAAATATATATATATATATATATATATATATATTTAACCAACTCAATAATTTTTTTTATGGAAACAAAAAATAAATAAATCTTTTTTATAATATCTTGATACCGTACCGTAGTAATGGTACATTGAGGATTTCGTCATTATATGACGTTGTCATTGTGACACCCCCAAATCCGGGTACTTCGTTTTCAAATGATTTGGTGTTCACTTTCTAATTAAAACATACATCTACCCAATAATAAAGAATTGCAAAGTAAATTATAACCTTCATAAATACTAAAATAAAATCTTCCTTGAAAACGGATTACAACTTGTCCAATATAAAATACCAGGGCTATCTAAACCTTAACGTTAATCAAAACAAATGTAGAAATTAAACATACTAAACTAAGTCTTATTATAATAGAAATTTGAAACAACAAGCCTTCACTTGCTCATTTTTTTTTCTTTACTTGTTGACGGTACGTCAACATTCTTGGTTTTAACTGCAAGGGGTTGTAAAACATGCAAGAGTGAACAAAAAAAAGCTCACTTGAAGTACAACAGTGATATAACATAAGTGAATAGTTTCAAAAGAGTTTGAATAACTTTACTTTCATTAAAATAAAGAATTGAATAAAATTTCTTTCATCATCTTTAAAGTTCGAATATAGAATTTATCTAAGGGTCATACGACCTTGAACTATGTCCTAGGTTATAAATATTTATATTTAAACCTTTAATAGTTATTAAGACTATGGACCTTTAACTTGTACTCAGGAGGATTAGCCCTTTGTACTATGTTGTGCACAACCATATTAACGCTTTCGCATAAATGTCCCCTAATAGATAAGGTTGTTCATTCTCAGTATTTGAATACAAGTCCGCACCAAAGAAAGTTTAATTTGGATATGTAACGACCCCAAAATTCATACAATACAACTCTCGACATTGGTCGTTAACAATACATCCTTATTCAGACTTTACATCATTAATCAATGATACAATCACTAAAAATACAGAATAATTAAAACTTTTATATTATTCCTTATTTATTTCCCTAAATCTCAACCTTTATCGTTATATAACTTTGATACAACTTTATTTCATGAATCGCTTCGTTAAAGTTATTATAAACTAAAACTTACAACCACGTTCAATAACCCTTATACATCGGTAAAAATTTAAACTTTACAACTCAACATCTGTTAACCATCATACATTATCAAATACATTATCTGAAGCCTTAAACAGGGTCCAAAGTAATAACAATTCAGCCAAAGTATATAAATCTGCATGCATTACATCTGATTCATTTCTTTCAAGTAGCACATAGCGTTACCTTGAATCCTTAACCTGCAAAAGTGATTATTTGCAAGAATGAGCTCGACAGCTCAGCAAGATCTAACAGCTTCCATGCATCACATAGCACATAAATACATGCTCAACATACATCTCATAATAATTAAAGTAACATGGCATGCATGCTTTACATCACATAACAAATATAAAGATTGAGTTCCTCACTCAATCAACATTCTTTAATCAATCAATGTAGTCATAATTTGACTTTAACATTTCATGCTTACAACATATATACAACATAGCATGCTTCTTTGCAAAATAATTTAAAACAGTTCATCATCAAGTGCACGTAGAAAATAGGAACTGAAAGACTTGCCTTGATCGTTGTTTACCAATAACAGTTTAACAGCTTACAGATATCTGCACTTCACGTGCCCTACACAATTATATAATCATGCACATCAATTATCAGTCACATAGCAATGCATATTAGTTATAACGTAAACTTTACTCTACATCTCATAACCCTTCCTATTATCAATACACAATGTTCAATTTGATTGTGTTAACTATCGACTTATATTTCACTATAATTCTTTTTCGTAATATTCGAAATTCATTCAAGTGTTTAAGTCCTGCTAGGACTATCTATTGGTTTTATATTAACCACATTTCATATATTATAATATTCATTTCATTAGAATCAAAACACTATTTAAGTGTATTACCACATTACACGGCGTTTCGACGTTTATACGTCACACGCCTAACTCGCCTCTTTTGCATGTGCTTTGCATGCTCCTATATTGGGTTACATTACTCTATAATGTTTCATTCTTATTAAAAACATAATATTAAATAAGGTCATACACACTCGTTACAGCATTGAGACGCTTGCACGTTCGTACGCCAAACTTGCCTATTCGAACGCCCAAACGACACACATTTGTGCACGCTTAGCACGCGCAACCAAATTGTATAATACTCAAAGATTAATGTTAAGTATCATTATAATACCTAATATTCATGTTATGGAAGTTAGAACATTATTTTACATGGTCGGGAGCATTACATGTGTATACGTGCATGCCCGACGCCCCCCGATTGCCTCCAAAAATATATCAGTCTCAAAAATGACCATTTTGACCCTAGCTAACGACCTCAAATTGAAAAACTTAAAGAACGAAAGTTGTAGGTCTACTCGTGTTCGTTCTGAATCATCTTGAATCACCTTAATCCGAGTCCGTATGAAAAGGTTATGGCCATTTTACCACAGGAGGTCAAAAACAGTCCTGGGCTGAATTTTCCTCTCGGCGCAGCTGCGCCCCTGGCAGCATGTTACGCGACTTTTTCCTCCAGTATGTTGTTCTGGCGAATTTTCCAACCCTTTCCTCCTTCCAATCATCATAAATCAAGCTATGCACATCCGATTGAGTCCGTTTTCGACTCTATGGATTCGTAATTCATAGAACTACAACATAGCAAGGAAATCCATAATTTACATAACCATTATCTAACCTAAATCTTGACTCAAAACTCATGTTCATACTAAAGTTTCATGTTTTAACATGTTTAGCGAATTCATTCACAACGAATTCGTTTCTTAACCAAATTGATTCATTCAACTTGCGTTTTTTTTTTGTTTTTCAATGTTCTTACAACATCCATCAACAATTTAAGGTTTCCATCAAGATTTCATACTAATTTTAGTCTCAAAAATGACCAAAATGTACATATTCAACCAAAACTCAATTCTTCATCTTTAACATGTTTTCATGAGTTTAAACACTCCAAAATTGCTTCTGGATGACCATTAACAAATTATATCCATCTAAAAACATATACAAACTATACCTCAACAAACTCAACCACCAAAACTCGATTACAGAGAATTTAGAAAACAAAACCATAAACTAGAAACCTAGAAATTTTACCTTTGATTTGTTATAAAGCTTGAACAATTTCTTGTTTCACCCTCCTTTGATTCTGAAACTCCTCTTCAATTACAGAGAATTTCTTCTCTAAGCTCCCTCTTCTCAATTTCTCTCTTCCTCTCTTCTCTGTATTTGTTATTCTTTGTTTTTTTAAGCTTTAGGAATAAAATACGTAAAATTCATATAACTGATATAAACATAATATGTACATCAATATGACTTTCTCAGTTACAAAAGCCCAAGGGTCTCAAGGCCATGTTTGGCTGGAACCCAATTATCATCTTCTAATTTATTTAAATATTCCTCTATTATATGGCACATTTGTCACACATAACCAAACCAACCTTAAAATTTCATATTAAGTTACATTGGGTTTATTAATCACTTAATTTATCAAATCACTCCTTATCAACATAATAAATTTATTTAATAAATCATTCATACTCTAATTTAATTATTTAATTAAATTAGAGCATTGTCATTCCATTAGCGTAATAAAATACGCACCGATTATAAAATTATTTATCATCAATTTACTTAATATCATTATACATGAATAAATTATTCCATAATAATTTCCATCAAATATTTACTTTATTTAATAAATATCTCAACTAAAATATTTATTTTACTCGATAATTATCATAACTATTTACGAAATTCTCAATCAAATTACATTAACATATTACATTTATATGTAACACATTACCCTCTCATTTTATTAAAACAAATATATTTACATTAATTCACTATTTTAATTAAGTGAATTACTCTCATTATTAATGAAATTTAATTCATAACAATTATAGTGCCAACAAGGCATAATAATCAAATTATATTATTCAATAATATAACTTCCAACTTAATTAACTTAATTTCCTTTTCAAATAATTTCGTTTCCCTTCTTTAATAGTTAAAATAAATTAACTACTAAACCTCATTCCTCCAACCTATGAATATATATATATATATATATATATATCTTCTATATTCACACCACATCATATACTTCACCACATATATACACATATCCAAACTCAAAACATCTCGTAATAAGAATTTTATTTATTAAATTCTTATTATAATAATTTTGAAAATTCGGGTTGTCACAGGATAGATAAAGGAACTTTGGAGTTTCAACTATCATCAACTAAGGAGTAGTTGAATCGACTCACAACGCTTAACAGTTTGGTAATATAAGAAAATGAATCAAATGTAAGATACAACAATAGATTTCATAATAACTAGGCATACTTTGGAAATACTTAAAACATTCGATAGATCACGTAGATCTTGCTTGAACAACTAAGTCAAGATCACACTACTTAAACAATACTTCAATACTTATGATTTATGAATATTTGAATACAGTATAACTTGTACAATACATAACAAGTTAAGAAACGAAAATGAACGTTCCTGATATATTGAGCAAGGGTTAGAGAACTTGCACAATGAAAAGATACCATGATAAAGCTTGCATAGCGTACAAGAATGGTTTAGAAAGCTTGTACAAAGTAAATAACAAGTTTGGAAATAGAAACTTGCTTAACGTAAAAGAATAAGGATTAGAGAACTTGTCTCAAGCGCAAGCTATACTTTAACAATTACAATCACTTCCACAATTACCCTACACATTTACATTACGTTCAAAACATCCATTAGCTCCTAACTACAACATTTAAACCATTGAACTTCTTACTTAAGTTCAACTCACAATGTTGGTTACAACATAGGTTGCTAACTAGCCACATACGTGAGTTTATACTCACGACATACATTTCATAAGCTTATAACGCTTTAAATCATGTTGTGTACCTTATGAAAGTAATACACCCATACACATGTAACACATTTATATAAAACTTCAATCTATCTTAAACACATCAAAAGCATGTTATCTTATTACCTATTACACTTATCAAGTCATAGAAATAAGTTAGCTGAACAAACAGGGCATTAAACTCAACAGCAAAAACCACATTTCCCCGGGAAGTATGTTGCCCCGCTGGGGCAGGTCCATCAAGGCAATAAGCCCCGCTGGGTCGGGTCCCACCTCTGGTGGAGGTGCCAGTTCGTGAATTGGTAGAGAAATAAACCAATTTGGCTTATTTCTTCACACCGAATTTGATTTTTCTCAGCATGATTAACATAAAACTTGATAACAACAAAATTTTGGACTCTTATTCATGATTATAACATATAAAATCCTTACAACACATAATCAAAATCAAGTTTTTCATGATTTTTGAAGAAAACTACAATATCAAACGTTCTTGACAAAAATTGCTATTACGAATTCGTTTTTCAATCAATTCATGTAATTCCAATTGCAATAACTCTAATTTTTAACATATTAACATATCCCAAGCTTAATTTAAACAATAACCCATCATCAACCATCAATTTGATAGTTTCAAAGGCTATTTAAAAAAAAAAAAATTCTCTGTGAATCAAATTCTCAACCAATACCATTCACAATACATGCAATACTTTTATAATTGAAGATAGCATCATAACAACTCTAAATAGGCATATTAACACATAAGAAATCCTCAATTTTTTATTCCAAAACTAGCCAAAGTATAAAATTTTGTAAGAACACAAGTTTTCCATAAAAACTCATTTTTACAACAAATTGAATTCTGAAAACTTGTTTATGGCATACAATTCAATTACAAACATTTTGTAAACAAAATTCCTACCTATCTACACCAACATCATCAATTTTCATGGAAACTACTTTAACAAAGAACTCATACTCATGAATAACATAAAGAAAACATATAAAAATACAAGAGAATTGAAATAATACCCTTTTTGCTTATATGTTTGAAGAAGATGATGATGATTCCCTTAAGTTCTTCTTTTCTTTCTTTTCTTCCCTTCTCCTCTTCTCTAATTCTTCTCTATTATTTCTCTACTCTATCACTTTTCTTTTTTCTTAGTTTAGTTAGGCTTTGAAAAACTAACGTAGGAATATAAAACTGATAATATAATACTCATACTAACTACACTTAATAATATAATTAAATTAGCAGTTACAAGGAATTCAAAAGCCACAAGGCTATGTTTGACAAACCCTAATTAAAAATTTAGATTTTAGTGCTAAGGCTTGTTTGGTTAAATTACGTTTAAAGCTAGTGCAAGGGCCCTGTTTGGCAAAAGCCTTTTAAAACAAAAGTAAGGGCCTTGATTGGTTAAAAATCATTTAAAAACTCTTTTCTTTATTTTTATAAATCATTTTAACACATACTTTAATGTCACACTTTAATTAATTAAATCTTTAACATCCTTATTTAATTAATTAAAATCTAACATCAATTAATCACATAGAATTGCCACACAATTATAATTACTCACTAATTATAATTCATGTAACACTCATCACATAATTCATCTAATTTAATTATCTCAATTAAATTAGAACTATACTATAAAATCAATACACATCAAATAAATTAAGTATTACTCTTAATTAAATCAGTCCACAAAATCACACAATTTATTTCTTTAACTCAATAAATATTAACATTTAAAATATAAAATCTCAATCGTTACAGTCATACTACATCATACCATAGTGGGCTGACGATCCTACGATCACATCCAACACTAGGTTTAACTGCATTGATGACTTCCTCTATTATTATTTCTACATCATATCAAATGATGCATAGAATATATAAAATTTATTTTGAAAATTTCAAATTATTTTTGTCTAGCTGAAGCAATTAGTATAAACATGTGAATAATAGCACTATTTTAAAATAAATCCAATGGTTCAATCATTTAATCCAATGTTTTTGAAGAAGACAGAAGTACAACATCAGCAGGAAATCAATAATTTCGAAAATCTAGCAAAGCTAGGAGATTTAGAATATCAAAATTTTCTCCATCAATATAACTCTTTACTCCACCGTTTCATTACTTAATCAATCTATCAATCTTCAGCACCATCAATGCTTTCTATACCATATCCTTTCTATACCCACTACAGTTCATCAAACTTACCACACTTTGGAAGTTCAGGAACTTGCCACAATAATATGAGTTTAAGAACTTGTCCTAGCAATACGTATTCCAAGAATCTATCAGTGACTGTCTGTTGGGTTTGCTAGAAACATAAGCATGCAATCAAATTACATAAACACAGCGGAAGGGATGAAAAATTAGTTTTTAAAATTTTCTTACAAACCCTTAACCATGATCTTTCTTGTGCATCAATTATCAGTCAATACATAGAAGGAGATGATGGAATTATACCTTTGAAGTTCCAAGCTTCCTCAGGTACAAGTTCTACTCATTTGATTCCTTTGTTTCCTTTGTAGTGGCTCCTTCCCTTGATCAATGTCAGCCACCCAAATGTTTGGCCTCTAACGGTGATCCACCAAGGAAGATGAAGAACTCAGGAAGATGGGTTATTGGCTTAACCCTTGTTTCTATCTCTATAGAATATGTGTACTCCCAACCTTTTGAAAATTCACGTACCTTATTTCTGATATAAGACTCTCGTATATAGATATTAGGTTAACCATCCTAATCCAATTAGAATAGGGTTTTATTTAATTAATTAATTAAACACTTTTAATTAATTTATATCCTAATCTTATTAGGATTGAGAGAGAGTACTGATATTATATTAATTCCTAAACTCCTTTAGAATTAAAATAATAATAATAATAATAATAATAATAATAATAATAATAATAATAAGACTCCTCTTATTAATTTATATTTAATATTTCTAAAATATTAAATAATAAATATTAAGCTATTTAATTTATTCTATCACCATAGATTAAATTAATTACACTTAATGCATTATTACTATCATGTCATTTTCTTCTTAAATAATTCTTCTTCCTTTTATGGTGTGACCCTTTAGGTTCTCCATATTAAACCGGTTGTGAATAAATCAATTAGAATAATTCTAATCTTATTTAAATAAATAAATTAAACTAATAATCTATTTAAATAAATAATATTTATTCTACAATAGGGATAAGCCTCCCTAGCGATCAACGACTTTCTAGATAATATAGATTTCAACATTAATCATAAAAGAACCTGTGAGTTAATAGTTACCGTACAATTCAATCCTTCCACCATACAATGTCCCAATTAAATATAAGACATGGATTTACTGTTAAGTCTTAATTTATTTAATCATATGTATTTCGATTAGAAAATGCACAACTCCAAATAATACAAATTAGAAACCACTTTCTAATTTTATTCCACCTTGGCCAAGGATTCCTAGGTTGTCATTTAACGAATCACATAGGACATATCTCCCCTTTTACTAGAGGTGGTAGATTCTTTATTGATCATTCATTATCTCCATATGTAACTCATTATACCCAAGCATACCCTATATATGCCTTCAAAGGCCTTAAGGAATAAGTCAAAGTATAATTTGTTACATACAAGATACTATGATGATCTCAAATCCAAGGATCACTTGTACTACTATCACATTAGGAATTCCTATTGATAGGCGAGTAAAACTCTATTAGGTATTCCATAGCGAGTCACGTTCAGTGAACTTATTCTCCAATAAGCACCTACATACTTGCTTTAGTGTCTCTACACAAATAACCATGAGATTAGTCATCCTCATCCAATGAGCAAGTAACATATGTACCAATCTATCCGAATTTACTAATTCCCAATTTAGTAATCCCACAATTGGGAACTATTTTAGTTTTTAAGCTTTCTAAGAATTTAGATCTCATTAGAATGATCTCATCATGATTCTAAAAGTATTGCTAAAACTATGGGTTATTTACATATTATAAAAATAGCACCATGTAGATAATTAAATGTCTTAAATTAATATTTTATTAATAAATAAATAATTACAAAGTATGTGCTTTATCATCATACATGATTGGCTTGTATGCACACTACTATCAATCTCCCACTTGCACTAAAGCTAATCGCCATGGTATCTCATACCCATCTTCTCTAAGTGACGATCAAACGCCTGTTGTGTTAGAGCTTTAGTAAATAGATCTGCAATGTTGTCTTGAGAGTCCACACGCTCCAAGGTGACGTCTCCTCTTTCAATGATCTCCCTGATCAAGTGAAATCATCGCAACACGTGTTTGGATTTATGATGAGACCTGGGTTCCTTAGCCTGTGCAACCGCTCCGGTGTTGTCACAGTATACGAGAACTGCTTCTCCAATGCTAGGAACCACACCAAGTTCAGTTATGAACTTCTTCATCCAAACAGCTTCCTTTGCAGCTTCACTTGCAGCTATATACTCTGTCTCTGTCACTGAATCAGCAACTGTTTGCTGCTTGAAACTCTTCTAACTCACTGTGCCTCCGTTCATGGTAAAGACATACCCTGAAACAGATTTACTGTCATCTTGGTTTGTTTGAAAACTTGAGTCCGTGAATCCCTCGAGTTTTAATTCAGACCCACCGTAGACAAGAAAAATATCTTTAGTCCTTCTCAAGTACTTTAGGATATTCTTCACTGCCTTCTAGTGCTCTTCTCCTGAATTCGACTGGTATCTGCTCGTTACACTAAGTGCGTGAGCAACATCCGGTCTAGTACATATCATACCGTACATGATAGATCCTATTGTAGAAGCATAAGGGATCTTACTCATACGGTCTCTCTCCTCAGGTGTCTTTGGGGCCTGTTTCTTGGAAAGTTGTATTCCATGGCTCAACGGCATGAGACCTCTTTTGGAATCTTCCATGCTAAACCTCTTTAGCATCGTATCAATGTACATTCCTTGGGATAAGCCGAGCATCCTTTAAGATCTATCTCTATAGATCTTTATCCCCAAAATATAGGATGCTTCACCCAAGTCCTTCATGAAGAAGTTTTTAGATAATTAGATTTTAATTGATTGTAACATAGGAATGTCATTCCCTATCAACAATATATCATTAACATATAATACAAGGAATGATACTGCGCTCCCACTAACCTTCTTGTATACACATGGTTCATCCTCGTTTTTGATAAAATCAAACTCTTTGATTGTCTCATCAAAACGAATATTCCATCTACGAGAAGCTTGCTTCAACCCATAAATGGATCGTTGTAGCTTACAGACTTGATTTTTTCCAACTTTTGAAATAAATCCCTCTGGCTGTGTCATATACACATCCTCCTCAAGTTTCCCATTGAGGAAGGTCGTTTTCACGTCCATCTGCCAGATCTCATAGTCGTTGTAAGCTGCAATCGCAAGCAAAATCTGAATGGACTTGAGCATGGCTACTGGTGAAAAGGTTTTATCATAGTCAACTCCTTGTCTTTGTTTGAATCCTTTTGCAACCAGTCGGGCCTTATAGGTCTCTACCTTTCCGTCTGCTCCAGTCTTTCTCTTAAAAATCCATTTACACCCAATAGGCTTAATACCCTCAGGTGGTGAAACCAAAGTCCATACTTTGTTTTCATACATGGAGTTCATTTCGAATTTCATGGCTTCAAGCCATTTCCCTGAGTCTTTATTACTCATAGCCTGTTCGTAATTTAATGGATCATCATCATTCATGATGTGTACCTCATCGTCATTCTCTATAACGAATCCATACCTCTCAGGTATCTTCGGTACTCTTCTAGATTTACGAACAGGGTGTGGTACAGTAGGTTCTTCTACTTGGTTAGGTACCTAACTTTGATCCGTGGTAATTTGTGGTTCTTGAACTTCTTCAAGATATATCTTACTCCCACTGACCCCTTCGTGGATAAACTCTTTCTCCAAGAAGGTAACATATTTCGTAACAAACACCTTTTGATCAGTAGGATGATAGAAATAATACCCTACGGTTTTTTTAGGGTATCCCACAAATCTACACTTATCGGATTTAGACTGTAGCTTATCATTTTCAAACTTTTTTACATAAGCTGGATAACCCCAAGTGTATAAAGTCCATTTCGCAAATTTCTAATACCATATAAAACATCGTCTTTATAAATAGAACAACCATTGTTCTTTATAATAACGTCAAAACCTTCCATATCCAATACAAAAATTGAAATAATATTTTTAATAATATTCAAAACATAATAACAGTTATTAAGATAAATGGACTTGCCCAAAGGCATTGCTAAACAATAAGTTCCTACAGCTAATGCAGCAACCTTTGCTCCATTCTCCACTCCCAAGATCACCTCTTCATTGTTCAGCTTTCTACTTCTGACCAGTCCCTGCACAGTGTTACATATGTGAGACCCACAGCCGGTATCCAATACCCAAGTAGAATTATGACTTCAGAAAAATTAATTTCAATCATAAACAAACCTTGATTGGAAGTCGAAGCTTCTCCAAGCTTCTTCTCTGCTAGAAACTTCTTGCAGTTCCTCTTCCAATGTCCCGGCTCGTTGCAATGAAAGCACATTCCTTTAGCTGGTTCAGGTTTCTTTTGCTCCTTTTCTTTCCCTTTTCCCTTAGCCTTCTTAGATTTCTTCTTTTCAGAAGACGCCTTGGGCCTCTTCCTTTTATTAAAAGAATCCACCATCAAGACATGGTTCTTCTTGGATGAGAAGTGACCTTCTGCAGTTTTCAGCATGTTAAGCAGCTCAGGCAAGTTGACATCTAGCTTATTCATGTGAAAATTAACCACAAACTGCGAGATGGTCTCAGGAAGTGACTGCAAGACCAAGTCTTGACTCAACTCCCCATCCATGATGAACCCAAGCTGTCCAAGGCGTTCAATCAAATTGATTACCTTCAGAACATGAGTCTCGACGGCAGTGCCCTCGGTCATCCGAGATCGGAAGAGCTCCTTAGATATCTCATATCTAGTAGTCCTACTTTGTTCACTATACAACTCCTTGAGATGAAGCAGCATAGCAGGAGCATCTATATTTACGTGCTGACGTTGAAGCTCGTTATTCATGGATGCGAGCATGATGCATTGAGCCACAGATGCATCATCTTGCCACTTATTGAAAGTGGCAATCTCTTCCTCAGAGGCTGTTTCTGAAATAGATTCAAGGATAGTTGAATTTAGGACATAAGGAATCTTTTCAGCAGTGAGAACAATTCTCAAATTTCTTAGCCAGTCCACATAATTCGGGCCGGTAAGCTTATTTGCATCAAGTATGCTTCGTAGTGAGATTAGTGATTTTGACATTTTTAAAATTTTGCATGTGAAAAGACAACAATTTTAGCAAACATTCATTTTATTAACTTTGCATACCAAAATAAATTTAGGTCTTTATTTTAAATTGGTATCTCCCACTATTTTCATCAAACTATATTTTCCTAACTTATATAGTTCGGCAACATCTAATTAAAGATTGGTAGTGAGATTAAGGATCCCATTTCAAATGTATATAACCTTGTGGATAGCACAACAAGCGATATACAAATAAATAGGTAGATAACTCTTGTCAATTACATCACTATGTAACTCCTTTTATTTTGCCTCTCAAATTATAATGGTCATGTGTGTGCACATTCGAACTAAAATGATTTAAGTTAAGTCCAGCCTAGTACTTCCATAAATTCAAAAAAAAAAAATGTTCGTCCTTGTGGATAGCACAACAAGACTAGATCGTTCAATTTTCTTGATAAGCATCAAATGTGATTAATTATCATCTTAAATACTCAATACTCGCCTTCTGGATAGCACAACAAACTCATATTAAATATTTAATACTATGTTAATTAAACATGCTAGAAGGCGACGTTCGATATTCCAAATATCATTTGAACGCTTCAGACTTAATATTATTTCTTTGAGGGGTTTGTTATTATTTGTCTCATCTTGTTTAGCGCGCATGCACATATATATATAAAATACGCGTCATTTTATTAAACATGCGAAGCATGTTTGCATAAAATATAATATATATAATATTTAGCATGCAATATAGAATACTATATTCTACCTGGATTGATTATGGACTTTTATTCTTGTTTTGTTCACTAGAACCACCAAGTGAACCAAAAGGTCAAACCAAGGAGTGTAAGAATTTAAATTTTAAATGTTACTATTACATTTAAACCCGGGCTCCATACAAACGGGTCTTCACGCGCTCCTTGCTCCTTGGTCTCCAGTTTCTTCAAGATAATTCTAACTATCTCTATTACATAAACTATTTATAATTAAACAGAAACCTTGATCAGTAGTCAAGGGGAAGTACATAGGAGAGAGATAGAATTTTACACCGAGAATAAAACCAGAGAAGACGAGGTATGTAGACCCCATATTATAAAACTCATTCAAGCATTCATCCAAAATAAATTCCAATCACATTGGTCATAATCCATAATCAATCCCTTTTATTAACATACATATCATCATACGTGTCAATAAAACTTATTCATCTCATGAAAGTATATTCATTCCACATATGTACTAATATCAGTTAATGGGCAAAAGTTTGCTAAACTTTGTTTTTGGAAAAATAAACTCCTTCATTTCATTCAAAAACAATTCCAAATTAAACTCTTTAATTTTAGCAATTCTGAAATCTCATTTCATATAAAATAAACATCTTTATTTTAAACCTTTATTAATTAAATAAATCATTCATTTAATTAAATAAAACAAAAAAAAATCAGATTTTGCTAGTGGCGCAGCTGCGCTAGTAATTTATAGGGAACCGGCGCAGCTGCGCAGGGTGAAAACCAAGTATAGACACCGGTGCAGCTGCGCAGCAAGAAAGGCTTGCACCGGCGCAGCTTCGCAGAATCAAAAAATTTTTGTTGTTGCCCAAGAACTCGATCCAATCGCATATTATACATGTATAGAATCACATAAACTAATAATTAGCACAAGATTGGCTCTGATACCACTGTTGGGTTTGCTAGAAACATAAGCATGCAATCAAATTACATAAACGCAGCGGAAGGGATGAAAAATCAGTTTTTAAAAATTTCTTACAAACCCTTAACCATGATCTTTCTTGTGCATCAATTATCAGTCAATACATAGAAGGAGATGATGTAATTATACCTTTAAAGATCCAAGCTTCATCAGGTACAAGTTCTACTCCTTTGATTCCTTTGATTCCTCTGTAGTGGCTCCTTCCCTTGATCAATGTCAGCCACCCAAATGTTTGGCCTCTAACGGTGATCCACCAAGGAAGATGAAGAACTCAGGAAGATGGGTTATTGGCTTAACCCTTGTTTCTATCTCTATAGAATATGTGTACTCTCAA